>WFMF01000041.1:82705-165172 GCA_011033025.1 Beroe forskalii | reverse complement strand
CTAAACAAAAAAGGGGTTCATTTAAAAAAGGGTATTTTAAAAAACCATTCCCTAAGGCAAATTTAGCAAAATTGGGTTGTTTTTACTTTCCTTTTTCTAATTTTTAAATTGAAAAAGGGGTTAAAAACAATTTTTTTTTTCCACTTACACGGAATTTAAAAGTTTTTAAAAACTACAAAGAATTTTGGGGTTTTAAAAACAATTTTTTAATCCACGAAAAAGCTGGATGATTTTATTGTTAATTACATAATAAATAACATAATTGACATCCCACCCAAAGAAAAAATTCCGCCAGAGCGGTTTTGGAAATTTCGAAAGTAGCGATTGGGCGCCGTCGGGGCCATACGCCGATCCCCATATCACAGTCCCGCCGTCCCCCGCCAGTAGCGCCAGACAGGCCTCCCCACGCCGACGCGCCCAGCCGCCAGTACGCGCCAAGCCCCTTTAACGCCAGTGGGGTACCCCAGTACACGCCAGTCGCCCAAACCCCTACCCCCAGGTTTACCCAGTAGCCCAGACTAAGTCAGTATGCAACATTTGAGTGGACAAAGTTGCTCAACGGTTTTGGTAGTTCTAACTGTCCTTTATCAGAAAAATTAACTGCCCTTCCGTGAATCGACGTCATGGGGGGTACTAGGGCCACGCCCATTTTTCGCACGGTTAAGCGGCTGTAACTCCGGTTCCTTTTGGAGTTGGGAGCAAACGTACCACCTTAAAATGACCGCAATGGGCACATTATGGCAGGTGGATGATGGTTCTGAAGCCCTCAGACCTTCCGTTTTCGAGTTACAGTCAAAAAACTGATTTTTCGTCACCCGCGAACCAACGCACGGTAAAAATCGTAACTTTCATTCCTTTTGGAGTTTGGCATGAACCAACCAGGTTAAAATAACCACTTTCATCTAATTATAGGGGATATATGATGGTTTTGAAGCCATAGGACCTCCTATTTTGTAGAAAATACACAAAAATAGAGATTTCAGTAGCTACGTAGCCACCGAACCTTATCAAAACTAATATGATTTTTTTTTCTTCTCCACCTACTCCAGGACTTAAGGTCCATCCGTTAGCAATGTTTACTAGCCCTTCAGATCATGTAGAATCGATGTAGCTTTATCAAGGCATCTGATCTTCATGGCAACAAGTCGATATTGACCACACCCTATTTTAAGGTCACGCGCAGTCTTGATATTTCATAACTTGGCTCAGGAAGGTCATACGACGTAGAGACTTTGTTTTGGGCACCAACGAAGCTCAAAGACCATGTTTGTATACTACTGGTTCCTTAGCATCCATGCTTTAAAATGCTCAGGAAGAGAGTTATGGGCGAAAAAATGATTTTTGGGCATCAACTGAACATAGCAGAGTCAATTTTTGTATCTTGGCCCAGGAAAGTCGTTAGGAATTCGTTTTGGATGCAAATGAATTGTAATAGTCATGTTTATTGTTTATACAGTACAGCATGTTAATAAACATTTTTCAGCAAGAGAGTTATGGGCGAAAAACTGATTTTTCTGGGCATTCACAGGGCAAAGCGGAGGCGATTATTGTACCTTTGCTTTGGGCGCAAACGGAGTGCAATGGTCATGTTTATTACAACATGCTAAACATATGCCCTCATATTATCAGGAAGGGAGTTTTGAGCAAAAAAACTGATTTTTTGGCGTAGCATCTACCTATTGTACCCCATGACCGCTTCCAACGGGGACCCAAGTCCCAATTAGACTACCTGCTGCAGGCAGCCCGTGGTCCAATCCAGTAATGAGTATGAGTTCGGTGTAGTGTTGCCTGGAACTGGGGGTGGATCAGGGATGTTTTTTTAAGAGGCTTCAATTTTAGGATGATCAAGGCAAGAGGTGGGGATGTCAGTCTTGATTTGAATGCTTCCTAGGATGGAGGACTTAATTGTCTTTTGGAACAGCATTCCACAATCTCAGACCTAGGACGGAAAATTAGTGATCATACATCGATTTCGTGAGGGTTTCTGCCTTTTATTCATGGGGGTAAAACAGCAGCTTCCAAAATCCAAGTCAAGGGTATCATAGAAGAAGAATCCTAGGTCGTTTCTTTCAGCACACTGCCAGATCTTTCACATGTGCATTGCCCATTATCACATACCGCTCTTTACACCTCAGGAGGGACATCACACCAAGCCTCTTCAATCTTTCCTTGAAGGATATCAAATGATGTTGCATGTAAAAGCATGTTAGGTAGATTCCAGTTCCTTGATGGCTTAGATTCACACTTCCCAGTATATAGGACATCAAATGATGTATAATAGTCTCACGCACATTTAACATAGCTCCTCTGCGAATTACATCCCTTGATATCTAGCGTCTCTCACATACACTTTATAAGGATGCTAAATGAAAAACCCATCTATTACATGAGCTCTATTTGATAAATCCGACACCGCATCAATGTTATATCTTCTCTACATCAACATCATATAAAATAGATCTTTGCTAATTCACATGCCAATTTATCATGCTTCTTCTTTGTATCCCTTTGTAATTTATAGCCCCAAGATGAATATTATTCACAGTCATCCCCAAACCACAGCTACATATAACCTACGTGTTACAAATATGCGAAACAGTGAAACACGTTCGACTATTATATTACTTTAGCGAAAGCCATTCATAACATATGTATAGATATTCCACTGTAAACGAGGGCCGTTAGGCCCGAGTTTACAGTGGAATATCGTACATATCTCCCTGCATAATTAATAGAAAATTATCTGACGGTTTGAACCCTGTAAATTATGTGAACCAATTGCAAGTGGTTTTGAGAAAATCGCATCTAAAGTTTGATTGGCTCTTACACTGCAACGTGACTCATAAATACGCAGTAACATTGGCTTTCGCATAACACAGGGGTATCAGGTGTCACTCTATATGACCAAGTCACGTTGCCACATGGTTGGTACAAGTATCAACTACTAGCCTTTACACCCGCTCATATTTAATTTATCCGGCGAAATGACGTCATTAACATGGTAACATGCTGCCAAACTGTCGAATCTAGCCGCCTATTATTCACAGCAGGTGTATATATTAGCACCAGTTGGTAGAGGAAAGCTCAGTGATACTTTTGCTTGACTTGCAATTTGTTTCAAACTCCTTACTTTCGTAGTACTGTTATATACCGGTTAAATTGGATGCAGCCATAAAAACAATTTAGTTTCATCATATAAACATAGATTATTAAACTTATACCTACAGCACTCTATAGTTTTAATAAAGTAATAACGCAGGATCATATCACTTTTTTACACTTCATATCACTTTTTTACACTTTCCGAAATATTTCTAAAATTTGGTGTGCACTCTAAATATGTATTTTACCACATTAAAATTATTGTATAATTAGATTAATGTATCTAATAAGCAGTTTGTAAACTTTGGTTTGCGATATAATTATAGCTCTCTCGATACACTCGTACAGTTAAGTGAGTAGGAACTCCATACTCAACTGGCTCGATGCCAAGCGGGCAGTATTTTCAGATATTTCCCTCATTCAGGAAAATATAGGAAATGCGCTCCTCCTTGCTATGACTCTCAAGATAATCTAATTACACGTGATATGAAGCAGAGGCACGTGGTATAATTACAAAGCTCTGATTCATGGTCACCATGACACGTGACCTGTCACGTTCAAGGGTCACGTGTATGGTGTCGCAATCAGCTTCCTATGCAGGGAGATATGTAAATCTATCACGGCTCCACTCTTCGAGTGTCGCGTGATAAATTAGATATAAATATTTCGTAGCAAGCTACTCAATATTTATATCCTATTACATACTCATTTCATTCGTATGTAATAGAGATATGTTAATTCCTGGTCTTTCGCTAAAGTACATATAGTAGTCTCACGACAAGTTTTGACCGATTTAAAGGGTAGTACTATATGCGTAGAGTCGTGTTCTACACGCGTTTTATTTCATGTGTCTGTTATGACTTACAACTTTAAATGTAAACCTATGCGACCTTAGTATTTGCGTTACAAAAACGTGCATATCTCCGAGGTTTTTTGAGCATACTTGATGAAACTTTCAGGATATTTAGAGCTAGATATAAGCAACATCTCAGTGGAGTTTAGATTCATTTTTGAGCTCCAGAAGCGGAGTTATGACCGAAAAGCCACTTATTAAGCGGTAACTTTAAAACAAAACACCAGTTTATTTGTCATATCTCAATTTCTGGAGGTCAAAAATGTTAGCTACTCCAGGATTATATTGGTCATATCTTGCCCGTAATATCCTGAAAATTTGATCAAAATTGCTCAAAAAACGGCTGAGTTATGCGCTTTTTTGTTATGTGTAAACAAGCATTTTGCTTATTACCATATAAGGTAATGTGTGCTTGTTGTGTACAGAGTGTGTCTTGTATACACCGTTCGACTACTATAGTACTTTAGAGGCTCAAACTCACCGCAGAAATATGATTTAGAGCACTCGGCTCAGCTTCGCTTCGCCTCGCACTCTAAATCATTTAAATGTCTCCAGCTGCGCTGTCGACATTTAAATATTATGTAGAGCCCTGCTCTCGCAGGGCTCTATATTGTCTGCGTGTTCGTCTTACGCCTCTAAAGTACATACAGCAAGTAAAACTTTAATTTGGTCTAAAAAGAAGAACAATGGCCATGTTTATATAGAAATTGTTAGAAATTCGTATGTAAAAGTATAAGCATGGCTATCTGGCTTCTTATAGTCTTAAAGACCAATACGAAGTCTCCACGAAGGCAACAATCACTCATTTGCCGTTTCTGGTCAGAGTTTGTGGAATGTTGTTCCAAAAGACAATTAAGTCCTCTATCCTTTGAGGCATTCAAATCAAGACTGACATCCCACCTCTTGCCTTGATCATCCTCAACTTGGAAGCCTCTTGAGAAACATTCCTGATCTAACTCCAGTTCCAGGCTACACTACACCGAACTCAAACTCAATAATAGATTGGACCACGGGCTGCCTACAGCAGGTGGTCTAATTGGGACTTAGGTTCCCATTGGAAGCAGACAATGCGTACAATGGGTAGGTGCTATGCATCACTGGTGCCCAAAAATCAGTTTTTCGCCCATAACTCCCTCCCTTCCTGACCATTTTAGGGCATATGCTTGTTGTACATATTTAACAATATTATGACAATTGCACTCCGTTTGCGCCCAAAGCAAAGTCTCTACGATCTTCCTGGGCTAAGATATAATAATCGCCTCCGCTTTGTCCTGTGGATGCCCAGAAAAATCAGTTTTTCGCCCATAACTCTCTAAGGAACCAGTAGTATACAAACATGGTCTTTGAGCTTCGTTGGTGCCCAAAACAAAGTCTCTACGTCGTATGACCTTCCTGAGCCAAGTTATGAAATATCAAGACTGCGCGTGACCTTAAAATAGGGTGTGGTCAATATCGACTTGTTGCCATGAAGATCAGATGCCTTGATAAAGCTACATCGATTCTACATGATCTGAAGGGCTATTAAACATTGCTAACGGATGGACCTTAAGTCCTGGAGTAGGTGGAGAAGAAAAAAAATCATATTAGTTTTGATAAGGTTTGGTGGCTACGTAGCTACTGAAATCTCTATTTTTGTGCATTTTCTACAAAATAGGAGCTCCTATGGCTTCAAAACCATCATATATCCCCTATAATGAGATGAAAGTGGTTATTTTAACCTGGTTGGTTCATGCCAAACTCCAAAAGGAATGAAAGTTACGATTTTTACCGTGCGTTGGTTTGCGGGTGACGAAAAATCAGTTTTTTGACTGTAACTCGAAAACGGAAGGTCTGAGGGCTTCAGAACCATCATCCGCCTGCCATAATGTGCCCATTGCGGTCATTTTAAGGTGGTACGTTTGCTCCCAACTCCAAAAGGAACCGGAGTTACAGCCACTTAACCGTGCGAAAAATGGGCGTGGCCCTAGCACCCCCCATGACGTCGATTCACGGAAGGGCAGTTAATTTTTCTGATAAAGGACAGTTAGAACTACCAAAAACCGTTGAGCAACTTTGTCCACTCGAATGTTGCATACTGACTTAGTCTGGGCTACTCTAGTAATTAAAAGGAAACGTACAAAACTACAACAATATGCGTGAATATAATATTGATAGCAGAATCAAAGACATCTTATGATAATTCGTGATGCGAAAATTGATGCCCATAGCCACTTTCGAGGCTATCGCAGAGCAATGTTGCTGCACAGTCAGTTTGGAGTCACATCCGTGAATCTAGAAGAAGAAACGTGCACAGCTGCACTGCACGTACAGAGCAAGAAAGAAATGAATTCTACAGAGTAGAAACGATAACAGAAAGAAATGAATCAAACGTAATCATTTTGCAAACGTGATTATTTGAAACCCCCTCCGGCCTCCCCCCTCGGCTGATTCCGTAATAGTATTATGTGAATGACCCCTAACAGAGAAAAAACTCTGCAGGGAGCGCTAATAACCGTCTACCTGCAAGTAACTTCTAAACCTCTGAAATCAAAACAAACAGTGCATTTGATGAGGGAACAGATCCTGCAACTTGCACGATATTATGTCATCCATGGAGCGTGCCTTGAACTACTCACTGGTCCACGGGGACCTACAGATGAACAAGAGAATATAGCTCTCCCGTCACGGGCCTTTCTCGGTGAAGGGCGCTATCTTTTTCTTGTTATTTTCTGAATAATCAATTATGCCTTGAAAGTCATGCAACATAACAATAATATACGTTGGAGGCTTGAAGTGTAACACATTGAATAGAAATGAGAATGAATATGCATATTGCATCAGTATATATCACAGGTGACTTGCTGTGCGACTCTTGTCGGAAATAGGCAAAAATTGTGGGCTTCAATACTTTGGAATTATTTGATAAAATAAGCTTGCTTTTCAGAAAAATTAATGAAAAATTGGTCTGAAAAAGCATTTTCCTCTCTTAGGGTCTCTTAGCAGTGCTACTACCGGCAGATATATGAGGAGTAAAATAGAGAACATAATATGAAGGAGGAAGGAATATCCTTCTCATGGATATGAAGTATAAACACATAAATAGCCCAAATAATAACACTAAACCCACGCCTTTTCATATTTCCCAGAAAATGGGAAAGTTTCCCTTTCCAATGGCGAGAGGAGGTGTACCTTGGAGTCTCCCTAGAGTCGGACACGCGGGATATAAAGACCGAGTATCCAGTGAGAGCGGGGGAAGTTGGCAGTACACATATCCTACCCACATATCCCTCATATAACCAGAGCTCTGCTGGATATAATGAGTGGAAGGGAAGGGGGAAGTGCCTCAAGGTTCGTCTTCTCGAAACATATCTCTTCATATTCTACATATATCCTATTGTGGATATCATGTCGTCATATGAGAGATATTCATGATATTTAAACAGTTAAATGTCTCTCGGACAAAGCTCAATAATACAGTCAAAATTGGATTTAAAAGTGGACAAATTCTACACCAAGCGATTTTGCATGGAGTCTGTAGTTTTTTGCATGAAAAATCGATCTAACAACTTTCCACACCCCTCCGGAGTGTGGAAAGTGCCGAAAATTTTTTAGCTGAGGCGCAGCCGACTGATATGTAAAAAATCGTATCTCGGCTCAGGAAGGTCGCAGAGACTTCATCCTGGGCGGAAAATGTGCGCAATGAGCATGTTTATATACAATTGTCAACAAAAATATGCCCTAAAATGCTCAGGAACGGAGTTACAGGCGAAAAACAGATTTTTTGGGCAGGCGCAAGACCTGCATAAGGCGAATTTTGTATCTCAGTCCAGGAAGGTCGTAGAGACTTCATCTTGGGCGGAAAATGTGCGCAATGGCCATGTTTATGTACAATTGTTGACAAAAATATGCCCTAAAATGCTGAGGAACGGAGTAACGGGCGAAAAACTGATTTTTTGGGCCAACGCAAGACCTGATTTAGGCGAATTTTGTATCTCAGTCCAGGAAGGTCGCAGAAACCCCATCTTAGGCGGAAAATGTGCGCAATGGCCATGTTTATATACAATTGTTGACAGAAATATGCCCTAAAATGCGGAGGAACGGAGTAACGGGCGAAAAACTAATTTTTGGCAGCTAACAGGCCTGATATAGAAGATTTTTCTATCTTGGTCCAGACATTTATTCCAGTCCTGTATGGTCTTAGTCTTAGTAAAACGGCCAGGGTCGGTTTAATCGGCCAGGCCGGTGGCAGCCATGCTGAGCATGGAGACTATCCCTAATACGCTAGGCTAAGGGTGTGAACTCCTGGGTGGTTTTAGGCCACCCTACTGCCAGGGATATCCTCAGCTGAGAGCAGCCAGCCGTTCCTGGACCCCTCTGGACCTCTGGACTGCCAACGCCCGTGGCAACAATCAGACTTCAAAGCAAGACAAGGCTTGCCTGCAGATTAAGTCAGAGATCTGCCAAAGGCGGCTATAATGCACCACCTCTCTTTGTCTAGATGATTCACTGGGAGGTCTGACCCAGCCAGACTGTGTAAATATTATTCCCACCAATTGGGATTTAACTGGGCTCAATGGGCAAAGCCCAGTCCTTTATGGTGGTTAATCGTTACCTCGTTTTAGACACATTTCTGTACTCTCTTCCTACTTCCTGAGTTGACCATTCCAATTATTTTCTGCTCAGCCGGAAGTCTCTATGGGTGTACGAAATTTCATGTCAGGATACTTCATCTCCCTGTCCTGACCCTAAACATCACCCTATAACTACCCCCGAATCCTAACTCTTACCCATACGCTAACCATTACCCTAACCCAGATCCTTACCTTTGCGTGGGGTTGAAATATTACAAGATAAAGTGCCGTGAGATGAAATGTCATGAGATCAAATGTCCGTTACCCGTCTCTTTTTACTGGACAGTGATTATATGAAAATCGTCTCAAACCATCGCCAAATTTCATTTTTCGCCTATAACTTTCTTCCTGAGAATTTCAGGGCACATGTTTATCCCTTTACTCTTTTATCAGCAAGTCGTACAGAATAAACATGGCCATTGCGCACATTTTCCGCCCAAGATGAACTCTCTACAACCTTCCTGGACTGAGATACAAAATTGGCCTAAATCAGGTCTTGTGTTGGCCCTAAAAATCAGTTTTTCGCCCGTTACTCCGTTCCTTAGCATTTTAGGGCATATTTTTGTGAACAATTGTATATAAACATGGCCATTGCGCACATTTTCCGCCCGGGATGGAGTCTCTACGACCTTCCTGGACTGAGATACAAAATTCGCCTAAATCAGGTCTTGCGCTGGCCCAAAAAAATCAGTTTTTCGCCCGTAACTCCGTTCCTCAGCATTTTAGGGCATATTTTTGTCAACATTTGTACATAAACATGGCCATTGCGCACATTTTCCGCCCAAGATGAAGTCTCTACGACCTTCCTGGACTGAGATAAAAAATTCGCCTTATGCAGGTCTTGCGCCTGCCCAAAAATCTGTTTTCGCCTGTAACTCCGTTCCTGAGCATTTTAGGGCATATTTTTGTTGACAATTGTATATAAACATGCTCATTGCGCACATTTTCCGCCCAAGATGAAGTCTCTACGACCTTCCTGAGCCGAGATACGATTTTTTTACATATCAGTCGGCTGCGCCTCAGCTAAAAATCAATTTTTCGGCACTTTTCACACTCCGGAGAGGTGTGGAAAGTTGTTAGATCGATTTTTCATGCAAAAAACTATAGAATCCATGCAAAATCGCTTGGTGTAGAATTTGTCCACTTTTTACCCCTTTTTGAGGCAGATTTGACTGTATTATAATCACTTCTAGAAATAATGCACTGCGAGGGATAGCATATTTCTCATGGATATATATCGTGTTTGGATATGTTGTATCATAGGATAACGAACAAACGAAGATGCTAACTCAGCAGGCTAAAATCCAAAGCAAGTTTCAAGTTAACCCCCATTTCATTTTACAGTCTAAGAAACCTTTGCAGTATCACTGCCCCATGTAACTGGATGCAGCTGAATGGCACTCCAGGAACCCAGAAGACAAGTAAAGGAGGAAGATTTGGACAGGTTTGACTAGCCTTCTCAACTAGAGTCGGTATTTGTAAAACTTAAAACTACCCTCACCATCACTCTCCTTCACATACCATCCCAAACCCTCACCCTATCAGGTCTTACTTATTGTATAAGATTTAACCCTTGAGCCAGGGGGATTAACTCCGTTTACTCCCTTGGAATCCATTCGAGGGGCACATAAAAAATCAACAAGTCTGGGAAGTCTAGTTAGTTCCCTGAAGGGTTCTTAGTAACAAGTCCAGTTGCTGAATCGTTTTCAGCATTTAAAGCCAACGGATTTAGAAATTAGCCCAATTCAATAGTCAGAGTGGAAGAAACTCTTGTTGATGTGAACTGAACCTGAATGGTGACGCCCGGTAACGTAGCGCCCTCAAATTGTATAGTACAGGGTGTTTCGAGTCTCGTGTCTAAAAAGTAAATCTTTATTGCTGAGTTTATAGGGGAGCAAATGTTTGATTTTCGTTTTGTAAGTGTCAAGAAGGGTCCCTCATTTGATTTTCCAATGTTTTTGGAAAATTATATTGGATTTCAAATAAATTTGGGCTTGACCAAAATCAAGCCACGAAAATTGTCAATATTTACTACAAAAATAACCAAAAATGAGGTCGATCATTATTTTTCAAGAATCGAGTAAATATTATGTATTTATATTGCGGATTACCACTTTTCTGTGTTTTTTAGTGCAAAGACGTGACAAATATAGTCATTGGACAAGCACATGCCACAAATTGTTGGCAAATTATGAGAGAAGTGATAGTTTGAATCAGCTTGCTCTGCTAGGGATCTTTCAAACTTCATTTCATTGGACAAAGAACACTAGCCGATCCTGTGAAATCAGAAAATCGTAACCATTAAACTGTTTCCAACTATTTATTTAGTCGTTGAAAAATGAAAGATAATTAATCTGACATAGTTTTGAGAATATTGAAAGTCTTTGCCATTGCTCAGCAGCAGTAGCTCTGTAGTTAACTGAGGGCTTTTTAACATGAACTTCGCATGCAGAGTCTAAGAGGTGGGTCACTTGAGATTTAGCACACGTACAGTGGTGAGAATAACTGAGATCTCAATTTACTCGCGAGGGAAGAACAGAATTCTTGGGTGATTATAGCGCAATTTTTCGAGAAATTTTCGAAAAATTTTCGAGAATTTTAGCCGTATCCTACTAGCGCTATTCGTGACAAAACGAATTGATGAGAAGCCCCTATAAGCGGTTCAGGTAACCAAAAGTAGCAGCTAGAGCCACTAATATAAGAACTTGAATGGAAAGAAATTCGTAAGGTTCAAGATATACAGTAGATGCTGATTTTATTTCAATAATTGCATGAGGTTATTAGCGCTATTATGATATTCAACAAATGCCTGCTTTGATATGTATCAGACCTTAAGAATTTTATACTCATGACTATCGAGTTAACAAAGGAGGATAAATTGAAAGCACTTCTTCTATTGAAATTCTTTATCTTCATAGCGAATGCTTTAATTAAAAAGGGGCATCATCGTAATTTCAGTAAAATTGTTTCCTTGAATCAGTTTCAAATTGCAAAAGACACAACGTATTCAAATAACAAGAAACGAATGTGCGAATACTAGTAAATTTACAGATCTGCACGTGCAGACTGCAGACTCATATCAACCATAATCAGGCGCACAAGCTGCATTTCAGGTAGCATTGCACTGTTCGCCACACAACAGTCATTATATAAGTGACCTTATCAAAAGGGGTTGGGCTATAAATTTTTCAATATTTTTGTATTTTTTGTATATTTTGTATATATTTGTATTTTGTCCAACGAATTTTTGTCCAACTTCAGAAAACAGGGTACACATTGGACAATTATACAAAAAAATCATGATCCCCCCCCCTATTCTAATCGAATGAAGCCCCAGAATTGGAAAATAAAATCACATAATGTGAAGTTGATTAACTTATTGATAAAGCAATTGACAAATCAGTGTGTTGCAAACATTTGTTGAAAACAATCGGAATATTCTAATTACAAGTCGAATACTCAACAACATCGTAATGACAACACCACTGCATAATTTATCTTCAGTATCCAACAGTATTGCCGTATTGAGTGTTTCAATCCACTCTAGGGGCTATGCCTTTGCGTAAAACGTAAAAGTTAAGCATCTCATTAACTTTTATTTCCAGAATTTAAAGGGAGATTTTGCCACTGCTTTTCAAATTTCAGATTTCAAATTTGAGAGGCCTAGGTTTTCTTATGTTTAGACAGTTATCAGAGTTTTCAGAATTTAAATTGACGGCGTGTTTTAAAAAGGGGTAAACTAGATTTCGTTTTCGACAACTTTCAACTTTGTCATCAGTTTGTCATCACACCTTGATAGTTGTAAAGTTTCAAATTTAACACGAAACTCGGAGCTGGACTACTATTCGTTTTACTTGCAAATACAGGGCTGTAGTTCAAGTCCCACATGGGGGTGCCTGGAACCTAGGCTATGGAAAAGGAACAGAGCTTTGGGGGTGGCCCCCGGCAGGTTTGGGTATATCTAGAATGAAACACTTGAGGTCGAAAAGAGGTGATAAAGCGAAAATAGACAGAATTTAAATACTATAACGCTATACTAGAATAAGTGGATATCATTGTTGGATATTATCTCCATGCTTCAGCATGAAGAATTACTCCCAATAACTGTGTAACCCGGCTCATCGGATTTCTACATTTCTAGGAGGTTCTCTATAAGTAGCCAAAACAATCAAGGTTCCTAAAAGGAGCCGGTTTGTAATAAACTAATAAAAACAACAGCCTGCTGGCTTATATACATTAATTTGATCATTGCATTATAGAAAATGCTTGCAATAACTAAATAGCTTAATATCACCGCTGGTCAACCAACTGTCAGGAGCTACGGCCATGAGGAAGCGATTGACTACATGCCAGATTATTTGAATATTTTAGGGTACAGTATTATACAAACCAGCAGATAGTGGGACTATAGAAGTATAGATACATCCGAAACACCTTATAAACTATGTAGCAAAGGCAAATATTGAAAAGGTCACGGCAGAAAGGGGAATAATCACTAACAATACAAAGAGACAGTTTTCTCTCAAATAACTGATGGAAGTGGAGTTGCGAAACTCCGGGCTTATTCACAGGGTGCTGGGTTGCTAGAAGATAAGCCAAAACGGGTCAAAATAGGTAATTCTGAAGAGATAATTCAAGCTAAGGACGACCTCTGAAAAGATGAAAACCGAAAGAATTCCGTTTCCACCAAGAAGTTGGATCATTTTGGCTGCTGTTGGCCAATGGCAATTGTGACCGTTGCTCAATTCTACCATTCTCGCTGCCTGATGTACCTTCATTGTCTAAAAAAGTAGCCACTTCGTGTTTTCTGCCAAAGGTCATCCTTATCTTAAAACCTTCAATCTTTGACCACCTTGAATTTCTTGATTGTTGTATAAGAGCTGTTTGTTGGGAAGGGTACACCATCATGTTTAAATCTTGGGTTGCGAAACACACTTTGTATATACCAACACTTGCCACAAAAGCTGCTCGGTCTGAACAGAGAGGACTAAACAGCTTTCAAGGCTCAAACCAATTCTATGAGAAATCTCAAAAAGGTTTCTTAATAATAATCCTAGTTGAATGATTTACATATATTCTGCGGTATGCGACTGTTTCACTCCGAATTTACGTAGGCCGACGTAGTGGCAGGAATACATTATGCAGTTATACCTTCACCCGGAGACTCGTTTACCATTTATCCTAAACACTATGTGCTCCGGCTTACAAATCAGCCGTTACCGGTCCTAACCTTACAAATCAGCCTTTTACCTAACCGGTCCTAATTCACCGGTCTTGAGGCGGATTTAAAAATCGGTTTATAAGGGCCGATAAGGTATCCAAAATTCGGTTTTGCTGCTCTAATGAGTGAAGCTTCGATTCGGATGGTCTGATGGTCTTGATTCAAAGGTAACAGATCAACTCACCATTTCTCCGTCATATGCCACATCACAACATAAACCTTTAACCTAGTGAAAAGAAACGGGGTTAGATTATTTCATAACCAGAACATGGGAAATACTACAACTTCTTCAGGATTTCCAAAATGATATCAAATTTGAGGAATTTATTATTCGTTATGTAATAGATTGATGTTCTCATATTTTAAACTTGCAACACAACACATATTGAATTAACTAACTGATACCCGTGACAATTTGACTAAACAACAACGTTCTGCTTTGTCTTCAGGAAGCTACACTCTTCTCTCGTCCGACCCTACAGCGTCCATCACCAACAAACTCCACAACGTCCTCAAGAAGCTGCTCAAGGAGAAGAAGATCGACGCCTCCCTCTTCAAACAGATGCGGAACCTCCACCCCAGATGGCCTCAGCTCTACGGTCAACCGAAGATCCACAAACCTGGAGCTCCCATCCGTCCTGTGGTCTCCTTCTACAACACCCCTCTCGAGGCTCTCCACAAAACCCTCTCGCACATCCTGAAGCCCCTGACGCAGAACCACCTCCGCCTCAAGGACTCCCTCGACTTCCGATCCAGATTCCTAGCATCCCTCAACCCTTCCTACCCCTACCACTCCTCCCTCGACGTCCAGTCCCTCTACACCTCCTGTGACATGCGCCTAGCAACGAAGTCAGCTATCTCCTCCTTCGAGCAGAACCCCTCCCTCCTACCTTCCAACCTCTCCTCCTCTACCATCAGGACTCTCATCTCCTTCTGCCTTGACAACTCCTACCTCGAGTTCAACGGCTCCTTCTACTCGCAGGATGTTGGTGGACCCATGGGCTCCCCCCCTCACGGTGCAGCTAGCAGAGACCCGGGTAGCAGAAGTCGAAGACCTCGCCCTCTCCTGACCCTCCCAACTCCTACTGCCACTTCGTTGACGACGGCCTTGGCTCCTTCAGGGACAGACAACACGCAGACTCCTTCCTCAACTTCATCAATTCCCTGACGGACGACCTCACCTTCACCCTGGAACACCCCTCTCCCGACGGAACCATCCCCTTCCTTGACGTCCTCATCCATCCCGACAAGTCCACATCGGTCTACAGGAAACCCACCCACACCAACCTCTACACCCGCTACGACTCCTGCACAACGACTTCCTCCAAGGACAGTGTCATCAGATCCCTCACCAGACGGGCCCACAACCTCTGCTCTCCTCAACACCTCGACGCGGAACTTCAGACAGTACGACACACCCTCCTACAGAACGGATTCCCTCCCTCCCGCATCTCCTCCATCATGACAGAGGTCTCCCAGAAATTCAACAATCCCTCCACCCACCAATCTCTCGCTGCCTTCAACAGAGACATCAAACCCCGACCCTCCTTGAAGACCTTCCTCCCCTTCCATCCCTCCCTCTCCAAACCCATCAAGAAGATCCTCAACGACCACGACATCGACGTCACCTTCTCCTCCAACACCTCCCTCCGGAACCTCCTCACCAAGACAAAGACTACTCCACCGTCCTCCCAGACTCCCAACACCATCTACGAGATCAGCTGCCTCGACTGCCCCGCCAAGTACAACGGACAGACCTACCGCCCCCTCCTCGACAGAATGAAAGAACACGAGAGATGCTACAGACTGAATAACGCAGTTGACGACACTACAGACAGAGTGAAATCTGCTCCAGCTCATCACTCCTCACCACTGGACACAACATTGCCTGGAACGACATCCACATCCTCAAGTCCCTCCCCTCCCGCTCCCACCTAGACCTGACAGAACAGGCCGCCATCTCTACAAGGAAACCATCCATGAACAGAACAGACAGCGCTCCAAAGTGCAGCACCCTGTGGAACCCCATCCTCCCCAAGATCTCCTCAACCTTCAGACCTACTGACTCAGGAATCCTCTTCCCTAACTACTGACACCACTTTTTCTTGTTTATGTTATTAGTGATATTGTATTTGATTATCCCGTCACCTGATCACTCACACCTCCACCCTTCACCCACTCCCTGACACCACTCATTTCATTTATAAGCATCCTCTCACCTTCCATCTTCAGCTGACGACGATAATCACATGATTTTCGAAAGCTCCTGATTTAAAGTTTATCGTATCATTAAGCATTTTAACAATCAGCTCGTGTGATTCATTAAGGGTTGCAATTGACAGTGACATAGTAGAAATTTAAAAACAGTTGCATTTTCTTCAAAAACACATTTTTTATAATTTTGTTAAATTTGGTCAACGAGAAGAGTTGAAACTCTGAAACAATTTCACAATGAAATTGCGGGTAGTTTCCCTTGTCAAATCATAGAGATGATTTGAAGGGCTGCAAAACAAGGGAGTTAGTGCTCCCCCTGGAAGTGTGTGCCGAAGAAAGGAGAAAATATCTCAGCAGATATTTAGATATTATATTCACAGTAATGTGCTTATTATATTATTAAGTTCCATCTAGACTGGTCAAGTGCACCAGAATGAATGTTATTGTTGTTTCTAGACGCTCAAAACAATGAACAATTATACACATACAATATGAGCTGTACATATAACAATCTCTATACCTCTCCCGGGCTCGGTTTAGCAACCGTTTATGTCGCGGTATACCACCATACCACCAAGTCACAGTTCAGAAGAACCAGTTCTAAAATCTACAAGTCCATAAAGGCATTGATTTCAGACGAGGGTCTCCAAACTCTAGGGGGAGGAAAAACAAGGAAGTTCTATATGTACTTTAGAGGCGTAAGACGAACACGCAGACAATATAGAGCCCTGCGAGAGCAGGGCTCTATATAATATTTAAATGTCGACAGCGTAGCTGGAGACATTTAAATAATTTAGAGTGCGAGGCGAAGCGAAGCTGAGCCGAGTGCTCTAAATCATATTTCTGCGGTGAGTCTGAGCCTCTAAAGTACTATAGTAGTCGAACGGTGTACAAAAGACACACCCTGTACACAACAAGCACACATTACCTTATATGGTAATAATAGAAAATGCTTGTTCACACAAAACAAAAAAGCGCATAACTCAGCCGTTTTTGAGCAATTTTGATCAAACTTTCAGGATATTACGGGCAAGATATGACCAATACATTCCTGGAGTAGCTAACATTTCTGACCCTCAGAAATTGAGATATGACAGATAAACCGGTGTTTTGTTTTAAAGTTACCGCTTAACGACTGGCTTTTCGGTCATAACTCCGCTTCTGGAGCTCAAAAATGAATCTAAACTTCACTGAGATGTTGCTTTTATGAAGCTCTAAATATCCTGAAAGTTTCATCAAGTTTGCTCAAAAAACCTCGGAGATATGCACATTTTTGTAACGCAAAAGCAAAGGTCGCGTAGATGTGTATTTAAATTGGTGAGTCATAACAAACACATGATATAAAGCGCGAGTAGAACACGACTCTACGCATATAGTACTACCCTTTAAATCGGTCAAAACTTGTCGTGAGACTACTATATTCTTGTAAGACTGTCGTCAGTTCTCACTGGTCAGGATATAATGCAGTTCCATGATCTCAGCTGTGATCGTATACCTTCTATAGGGAACTCAGAAGTTTGCACGTCAATTATCTAATTTAAAGTCTTATCTATAAAGGCTTATAGATACATGGCAAACATAAATTAGACACTAAATAGTAAATATCTAAACACAATATTCGAATAATGAATATCGATTAATACGAGGATCAGCGAGGAGAATAAACTGTGAATCATCAGCGGTTACCTTTGCCTCTTCCATTTACTATTAATTAAGATGATTGTTAAGACATTAATTGTAATCAAGTTTCTAAGCCCTTAGTGGTGTCCCTCAGGGGTTTTCAATCAATCAATGATAGTGCAGAAAAATGTTTATCACGGAAGCACTTTTCACGAATAAAAAGGAAATAGATTTAATCATATAAGTAGTGAGGAAATTCGCACAATCAAGTATCGCACAAATCTCTAGTAAAGTTAAAACCGGGAAGCAACATCTACATACATAGCGTGAATAGTAAGAAGAAGAGTCAACTGAGGCTCTGCAAGAGCAGATTGTGCCTGAGAAATACAGAGAATCCCGGAGGAGTGCAAAGTCAATGTCAACTTATCACTCTATCATACTCGTGCAAAGTGCATTGTAAGGGGGTTCATTACCTCCTGCTATTGGAGAATGGTCCGACTTGAACCATATCTATAATTCAACAGAATATCAATAATAGAGTAGGAGGCATGGCGCCAATCCTAGTAGGCCTGGCGCTTGACATGGCCCCAATCCTAGTAGGCAAGTAGGAGTGGCGCCATGTCAAGTGCATCCATGATAAACATACATTATAGACTTGGATTAAAAACAACCCCAATAAAGCAACTGAAATAGCAATAGATGGCGCCCTCGAAAAGCGAGTGAAGGAAGGAGCATTGGATGAAGTCCCTGCCCTCAGAAGTCCCTGCTCAATACCCTCAGAAGTCCCTGCTCTATACCCTCAGAAGTCCCAGCTCTATACCCTCAGAAGTCCCTGCTCTATACCCTCAGAAGTCCCTGCTCTATACCCTCAGAAGTCCCTGCTCTATACCCTCAGAAGTCCCTGCTCTATACCCTCAGAAGTCCCTGCTCTATACCCTCAGAAGTCCCTGCTCTATACCCTCAGGAAACCCTCAGTCCCTCTATACCCTGCTCTATACCCTCAGAAGTCCCTGCTCTATACCCTCAGAAGTCCCTGCTCTATACCCTCAGAAGTCCCTGCTCTATACCCTCAGAAGTCCCTGCCTAACCTTACAAATCAGCCGTTACCGGTCCTAACCTTACAAATCAGCCGTTGATTCTAACCTTACAAATCAGCCGTTACCGGTCCTAACCTTACAAATCAGCCGTTACCGGTCCTAACCTTACAAATCAGCCGTTACCGGTCTAACCTTACAAATCAGCCGTTGCCGGTCTAACCTTACAAATCAGCCGTTACCGGTCTAACCTTACAAATCAGCCGTTACCGGTCCTAACGCACAAATCAGCCGTTACCGGTCCTAATCTTACAAATCAGCCGTTACCGGTCTAACCTTACAAATCGGCGGTTACCGGTCCAAACCTTACAAATCAGCCGTTATTCACTAACCTTACAAATCAGCCGTTACCGGTTCTAACCTTACAAATCAGCCGTTGCGGTTCTAACCTTACAAATCAGCCGTTACCGGTCTAACCTTACAAATCAGCCGTTACCGGTCTAACCTTACAAATCAGCCGTTACCGGTCTAACCTTACAAATCAGCCGTTACCGGTCCTAACCACAAATCAGCCGTTGCCGATTCTAACCTTACAAATCAGCCGTTGCCGGTCTAACCTTACAAATCAGCCGTTACCGGTCTAACACAAATCAGCCGTTACCGTCCTAACCTTACAAATCAGCCGTTACCGGTCACAACCCCACAAATCAGCCGTTACCGGTCCTAACCTTAAATCAGCCGTTACCGGTCCTAACCTTACAAATCAGCCGTTGCCGGTCTAACCTTACAAATCAGCCGTTACCGGTCTAACCTTACAAATCGGCGTTACCGGTTACAACGCTTACAAATCAGCCGTTGCCGGTCCCTAACGCCTTATCAGCCGTTACCGGTCTAACACAAATCGCCGTTACCGACTCAGCGTTGCGGTTCCGCCTTCGTCAGCCGTTACCGGTCCTAACCTTACAAATCAGCCGTTACGGTCCTAACCTTACAAATCAGCCGTTACCGGTCCTAACCTTACAAATCAGCCGTTACCGGTCCTAACCTTACAAATCAGCCGTTACCGGTCCTAACCTTACAAAATCAGCAGTTACCGGTCCTAACCTTACAAATCAGCCGTTACCGGTCCTAACCTACAAATCAGCCGTTACCGGTCCTAACCTTACAAATCAGCCGTTACCGGTCCTAACCTTACAAATCAGCCGTTACCGGTCCTAACCTTACAAATCAGCCGTTACCGGTCCTAACCTTTACAAATCAGCCGTTACCGGTCCTAACCTTACAAATCAGCCGTTGCGGTCCTAACCTTACAAATCAGCCGTTACCGGTCCTAACCTTACAAATCAGCCGTTACCGGTCCTAACCTTACAAATCAGCCGTTACCGGTCCTAACCTTACAAATCAGCCTTTTACCTAACCGGTCCTAATTCACCGGTCTTGAGGCGGATTTAAAAATCGGTTTATAAGGGCCGATAAGGTATCCAAATTTCGGTTTTGCTGTTCTAATGAGTGAAGCTTCGATTTGGATGGTCTGATGGTCTTGATTCAATGGTAACAGATCAACTCACCATTTCTCCGTCATATGCCACATCACAACATAAACCTTTAACCTAGTGAAAATAAACGGGGTTAGATTGTTTCATAACGATATCACAACATGGGAAATACTACAACTTCTTCAGGATTTCCAAAATGATATCAAATTTGAGGAATTTATAATTCATTATGTAATAGATTGATGTTCTCATATTTTAAACGTACAACACAACACATATTGAATTAACTAACTGAGGTAATGGGGGCCTCAAATATGATTGTAGCACTGAAGATGTTCTGAAAGTACTTTGCTATTTTAACAATGAGCTCGTGTGTCTCATTAAAGTGTTGTGGAACCTGGCAATTGACAGTGACATAATATTCTAATATTTAATGCAAGAAATTTAAAACAGTTGCATTTTCTTCAAAAACACATATTTCATTATTTTGTTAACTTTGGTCAACAAGAAGTTGAAACTTTGAAACAATTTAACAATGAAATTGTGGGTAGTTTCCCTTGTCAAATCATAGCGATGATTTGAAGGGTTAGCTGCTGCAAAACAAGGGAGTTAATGCTCCCCCTGGAAGTGTGTGTCGAAGGAGGGACGAAATATCTTAGCAGATATTTAGATATTATATTCACAGTAATGTGCTTATTATATAATAAAGTTCCATCTAGACTGGTCAAGTGCACCAGAATGAATGTTATTGTTGTTTCTAGACGCTCAAAACAATCAATAATTATACACATACAATATGAACTGTACAATCTCTATACCTCTCCCGGGCTCGGTTTAGCAACCGTTTATGTCGCGGTATACCACCAAGTCACAGTGCAGAAGAACCAGTTCTAAAATCTATAAGTCCATAAAGGCATTGATTTCAGACGAGGGTCTCCAAACTCTAGGGGAAGGAAAAACAAGGAAGTACTATAGTTTGGTAAGAGTAAAGTCAGTTCTCACTGGTCAGGATATAATGCAGTTCCATGATCTCAGCTGTGATCGTATACCTTCTATAGGGAACTCAGCAGTTTGCACGCCTCGTCCATTATCTAATTTAAAGTCTTATCTATAAAGGCTTATAGATACATGGCAAACATAAATTAGACACTAAATAGTGAATATCTAAACACAATATTCGAATAATGAATATCGATTAATACGATGATCAGCGAGGAGACTAAACTGTGAATCATCAGCGGTTACCTTTGCCTCTTCCATTTACTATTAATTAAGACATTGTTAAGACATTAATTGTAATCAAGTTTCTAAGCCCTTAGTGGTGTCCCTCAGGGGTTTTCAATCAATCAATGATAGTGCAGAAATTTTTTTTTTTATCACGGAAGCACTTTTCACGAATAAAAAGGAAATAGATTTAATCATAGTAGTGAGGAAATTCGCACAAATCTCTAGTAAAGACTTAAAGATAATACCGGGAAGCAACGAAGGACATCTACATACATAGCGTGAATAGTAAGAAGAAGAGTCAACTGAGGCCCTGCAAGAGCAGATTGAGCCTGAGAAATACAGAGAATCCCGGAGGAGTGCAAAGTCAATGTCAACTCATCACTTTATCATACTCGCGCAAAGTGCATTGTAAGGGGGTTCATTACCTCCTGCTATTGGAGAATGGTCCGACTTGAACCATATCTATAATTCAACAGAATATCAATAATAGAGTAGGAGACATGGCGCCAATCCTAGTAGGCCAGGAGTGACGCTTGACATGGCCCAAATCCTAGTAAGCTAGTAAGAGTGGCGCCATGTCAAGTGCATCCATGATAAACATACTTGGATTAAAAACAACCCCAATAAAGCAACTGAAATAGCAATAGATGGCGCCCTCGAAGAGCGTGTGAAGGAAGGAGCATTGGATGAAGTCCTTACCCTCAGAAGTCCCTGCTGCCCTCAGAAGTCCCTGCTCTATACCCTCAGAAGTCCCTGCTCTATAACCTCAGAAGTCCCTGCTCAATACCCTCAGAAGTCCCTGCTCAATACCCTCAGAAGTCCCTGCTCAATACCCTCAGAAGTCCCTGCTCTATACCTTCAGAAGTCCCTGCTCTATACCCTCAGAAGTCCCTGCTCTATACCCTCAGAAGTCCCTGCTCTATACCCTCAGAAGTCCCTGCCATCAGAAGTCCCTGCTCTATACCCTCAGAAGTCCCTGCTCTATACCCTCAGAAGTCCCTACTCTATACCCTCAGAAGTCCCTGCTCTATACCCTCAGAAGTCCCTACTCTATACCCTCAGAAGTCCCTGCTCTATACCCTCAGAAGTCCCTGCTCTATACCCTCAGAAGTCCCTGCTCTATACCCTCAGAAGTCCCTGCTCTATACCCTCAGAAGTCCCTGCTCTATACCCTCAGAAGTCCCTGCTCTATACCCTCAGAAGTCCCTGCTCTATACCCTCAGAAGTCCCTGCTCTATACCCTCAGAAGTCCCTGCTCTATACCCTCAGAAGTCCCTGCTCTATACCCTCAGAAGTCCCTGCTCTATACCCTCAGAAGTCCCTGCTCTATACCCTCAGAAGTCCCTGCTCTATACCCCCAGAAGTCCCTGCTCTATACCCTCAGAAGTCCCTGCTGCCCTCAGAAGTCCCTGCTCTATACCCTCAGAAGTCCCTGCTCTATACCCTCAGAAGTCCCTGCTCTATACCCCCAGAAGTCCCTGCTCTATACCCTCAGAAGTCCCTGCTATCAGAAGTCCCTACTCTATACCCTCAGAAGTCCCTGCTCTATACCCTCAGAAGTCCCTACTCTATACCCTCAGAAGTCCCTGCTCTATACCCTCAGAAGTCCCTACTCTATACCCTCAGAAGTCCCTGCTCTATACCCTCAGAAGTCCCTGCTCATACCCCTCAGAAGTCCCTGCTCATACCCTCAGAAGTCCCTGCTCTATGCCCTCAGAAGTCCCTGCTCTATACCCTCTCTAGAAGTCCCTGCTCTATACCCTCAGAAGTCCCTGCTCTATACCCTCAGAAGTCCCTGCTCTATACCCTCAGAAGTCCCTGCTCTATACCCTCAGAAGTCCCTGCTCTATACCCTCAGAAGTCCCTGCTCTATACCCTCAGAAGTCCCTGCTCTATACCCTCAGAAGTCCCTGCTCTATACCCTCAGAAGTCCCTGCTCTATACCCTCAGAAGTCCCTGCTCTATACCCTCAGAAGTCCCTGCTCTATACCCTCAGAAGTCCCTGCTCTATACCCTCAGAAGTCCCTGCTCTATACCCTCAGAAGTCCCTGCTCTATACCCCCAGAAGTCCCTGTTCTATACCCTCAGAAGTCCCTGCTCTATACCCTCAGAAGTCCCTGCTCTATACCCTCAGAAGTCCCTGCTCTATACCCTCAGAAGTCCCTGCTCTATACCCTCAGAAGTCCCTGCTCTATACCCTCAGAAGTCCCTGCTCTATACCCTCAGAAGTCCCTGCTCAATACCCTCAGAAGTCCCTGCTGCCCTCAGAAGTCCCTGCTGCCCTCAGAAGTCCCTGCTCTATACCCTCAGAAGTCCCTGCTCTATACCCTCAGAAGTCCCTGCTCTATACCCTCAGAAGTCCCTGCTCTATACCCTCAGAAGTCCCTGCTCAATACCCTCAGAAGTCCCTGCTCTATACCCTCAGAAGTCCCTGCTCTATACCCTCAGAAGTCCCTGCTCTATACCCTCAGAAGTCCCTGCTCTATACCCCCAGAAGTCCCTGCTCAATACCCTCAGAAGTCCCTGCTACCCTCAGAAGTCCCTGCTCAATGCCCTCAGAAGTCATATACCGGGAGTAATATATGTGGAGATGAATAGCGAAGTGTAAAGAGTCGTTAGTCCGGTATATCAGTCAGTGAACCACCTGCTGCCCCCCTGAGCTGGGAGAGGGCGGGGTGACGTCACTAACACACCATGTTAAGGTGTAGTGATGACGTCATCAGCCCAGCTCAGCGCGGTGCTGCTGTATTGCTGCTATAGGAGAGAGTGGAGGTGCTCTTCACTCAGAATATGTTGGAATATGTGTGTATATGTGTGTGTGTGCGTGTGTGTGTGAGTACAATGATAAAACGCTTTATATTACTTGAGGAACTGCAGAAAAACAAACAAGTGAACGAATAAACGAACAGACAAACAAATGAACGAATAAACAACTGGACAAACAAACGAATAAACGAACGGACAAACAAATGAAGCAACAAACCATCGCAGCGGCATACATATTTACGTGTATTGTAATATGAAGTGAATAATAGCCACACAAGACAATAAGAGCATAATATATCCACCTCAGCTATACGGTAAGGTTTCGGTGTAGTGTGTACACAATCTATATACTAATGTGATCGAAAAGTTCACAGCATTTGTGTCTCAGTGTGTGCCTCTGTGTAGTGAGTGAGTGTAGATTAGAGTGAAAACGAAAGCGAAAGCGAAAAGGAATTCCGTAGACCGTAACACTTAGACAAACAAACCCATAAGCATTGCTATGTGGCAAACGCAAACAATCAATCACCAATAGTGATTGATTGTTTGCACTTGCTCAAAACCAATGCTTTCGACTTACTATGTAAAACTGGTAGTAAATTATGATAGATAAAGAAATTACCCAATCATGATAATATGAAGTGATGTGAAATAAATTCAGGTTCAATATTTGGTGGATTTTTCCTATGGTTCAGGACAGCTATAGCTATGTTGAGGAAATGGACAAACTTATACATTTCATTGGCTGATCGATCCTTGTAATGAATTCGCACTACGTTCCAGTTAATTATTACTATGCAGTTCGTCAGTCAGTCTGCACGTGTTTATTGATGCGATTCTAAAGAATTGCCAACAACCGGAACTTCACAAATTTTTGAAAAGATGAGTATTCAGTAACATTCTACTATGCCTACAATTTCCATTCTCTATTTCTTGCTAAGGGTTCACGAGAAGAACCATTTTGCAGCTAATATGATGCTCTGCAATCAAAATGGGTGTTTCTGAATTACAGTATACAGACAATGTCCAAAAAGAAAAGTGATTTTGCGAATTTCAGCTGAAACTACTGTAAAATTTCAATCGTTCAAATGCTCATAACTTTTGATAGGATTGGTCGATTCCAAAAAATCAAATAGCATTAGAACCGAGAAAGTCTGAATTTTTAAGTGATATGGATTATTTTACACCGGTCAAAAAACATAAAAAGTATTCAAACGTCAAAGTTGGGTATGTGTTTTTGAAATGCAAGATTTATGAAGGAGTAAGGCGTTTTACAGGTAATTCCATTTTTCTCAAAATTTTCTTAAAAATTTCTGAAGTTGCAGGACTGCAACATTTTCATTTCTCGAGCAATTCCCCTGAGATTGTGGCAGCATCAAGCCACATCTATGAGCTTTCAAATGCAGTTTGAATTACCGAAAAATATTGAAAATTGTAGAAGATATCGCATTTTCTGTAACTCAACCTGGAAATTTCAAGTACCCACCTTAAAATGGACCTAACTCGCTTATATCAAGGCAAATTTAAGAAATTTTTTTACTGTTACACAGAGCAATGATGAGTCTAATGATATCAGAAACAATCAAGGTGCTGCTATTTTTCAGTTCCACACAGTGATCGCTCAAAGTTGAAATTTACCGCGGTAAAAAGAGCCAAAAAAGCGAAATCACTTTTCTTTTTGAACAGTGACTGTACAGTCTTGTCAGTTGATCTGTTGTCAAATACAAGGACTTCTGTCAAATAAGAGGCTTCAGCCATGATCAGGATTGTGATAAGAGCTGAATTAATCTACGAGCTATAAAAGGATAAGTTTAACTGGGATTGCATGGACTGCTTCCGACACAGTGTCAGGTGATTTCACTTCCAGGTCTGCAGTGAGCACGTATTGAATAAAACACCTGATTTCACTTCTTAGGTCTGCAGTGAATAAGGTCACGTATTGAATAAAGCACCTGATACAGGCCCCTGGGAGGGGGTAACGATCACAACGGACTATTAGAACTTGAATTGTACCACACCAATCCCCGTAAATCCAATCAACAATGTAATAAAACCCACGGCAACCACGACAGAAATAGCAGATTTATATAGGATTATCGGTGAAAGGCTAACGACGGGCTAGCTCAGGGGACAGGAGGGGAATTGGATTTTCAGCATATAATTTAACTAGCAAGTCATATGCCTCACTGTCAACATCAGGGAACTGTGTGAGAACAGTGTTTGAATGTGGAGAAGGAGTACTGAGAATAGGTAGTTCATGATTGGTTTCAGGGGTGATGAGGTTTGTGTGGGTAGAAAGGGTTTGTCATGTGGTCGATGGGGTTTTTCCGGGGATTGAAGGGGTTGATAAGGTTTGTCAGGGGTTTGTTAGGCCAAAGGATCATGAGAAGAAGAGAGACGGTTATAGGACGGTACACAGCAGTGAGAAGAAGAGAGGCGGTTAAAGGACGGTACACAGCAGTGAGAAGAAGAGACGGTTATAGGACGGTACAAAGCAGAGAGACGGTTATAGGACGGTACACAGCAGAGAGAAGAAGAGAGACGGTTATAGGACGGTACACAGCAGAGAGAAGAAGAGAGACGGTTATAGGACGGTACACAGCAGTGAGAAGAAGAGAGACGGTTATAGGACGGTACACAGCAGAGAGAAGAAGAGAGACGGTTATAGGACGGTACACAGCAGTGAGAAGAAGAGAGACGGTTATAGGACGGTACACAGCAGTGAGAAGAATAGAGACGGTTATAGGACGGTACACAGCAGTGAGAAGAAGAGAGACGGTTATAGGACGGTACACAGCAGTGAGAAGAGAGACGGTTATAGGACGGTACACAGCAGAGAGAAGAAGAGAGACGGTTATAGGACGGTACACAGCAGTGAGAAGAAGAGAGACGGTTATAGGACGGTACACAGCAGTGAGAAGAATAGAGACGGTTATAGGACGGTACACAGCAGTGAGAAGAAGAGAGACGGTTATAGGACGGTACACAGCAGTGAGAAGAGAGACGGTTATAGGACGGTACACAGCAGTGAGAAGAGAGACGGTTATAGGACGGTACACAGCAGTGAGAAGAAGAGAGACGGTTATAGGACGGTACACAGCAGTGAGAAGAGAGACGGTTAAAGGACGGTACACACACTCGATCACACAACACTCCGGACACACAGATGTAACATATTTTCATGGAAACCAGCAAAGGCCAAGTGGTAAAAGGTTGAAATAGCACTTGAATAATATCTCAGGGTATTCAGCACATATATACATATAATATTCAGGATAATATATATTTAGAACATAACACGGGCCGTGCTCCAGCAGTGGAGGGAGTGACGTCATCAGCACACCGCTGTAACCCCTGGTAACCCCGTCAGAGAGGGCGGCTAGCTGTATAACTCACATAACATATAACATGAGTTAACGGCGACATTCCTTGTATTGCCTGTTGACACCCTACCTAGAGACATGACCTAAGAGTATATATGAATATTATAGTGATGAATATTATATAGCTCACGTTATGCCAGGTAACTTCAGGTGTTAGTAACCTCCGGGCATATCAACCCCAAACCTGGGTATATCAACCCCAAACCTGGGCATATCAACCCCTGACCTGGGCATATCAACCCCAAACCTGGGCATATCAACCCCAAACCTGGGCATATCAACCCCAAACCTGGGCATATCAACCCCAAACCTGGGCATATCAACCCCAAACCTGGGCATATCAACCCCAAACCTGGGTATATCAACCCCAAACCTGGGCATATCAACCCCAAACCTGGGCATATCAACCCCAAACCTGGGCATATCAACCCCAAACCTGGGCATATCAACCCCAAACCTGGGCATATCAACCCCAAACCTGGGCATATCAACCCCAGACCTGGGCATATCAACCCCTGACCCGGTTACCTACCATCAGTCAGGATTGAGAAGGGTCATTTGATGACGACATTATCATGGTTTAGAATGGTGAATTGGTAATGTCATAATTATGGTTTAGAATGGTGGATTGGTGATTTCATAATTATGGTTAAGAATGGTGAGTTGATGACATCATTATCATGGCTGAGAATGGGGATTTAATGACGACATTATCATGGTTTAAAATGGTGAGTTGATGACGTCATTATCATGGTTTAGAATGGCGGACTGATGATTTCTAACAGCCCATGTTAAGAGCGGGAGCCCTGCAAGGGTTCTACCATTTTCATACCCTCCACATTGAGGAAGTGTAGTCTGTAGTGGGGCAGGGGGTTAGAGTTCCCGAGGACCGTTTAAAACCATTAGTTTACCCAGTTAACATAAGTTTACCTGGGTACCACGCTAATTATGTTGAAATATTCTGAACAGGAAATAACGGGTACTGCTACGTAAAATAATGGGTACTTTGGTAGAAAAAGAACCACTGCCCTGCACTTACGTGTTAACTAAACTGCTCTAGCTAAAGTTGGCCTTGTTTTTACATCTTACATTCAGTCAAAATTCTAATTTAGACTATAATTTAGGCCAACCATTATCATTACTGCCATTATAGAGAGCGTCGACTCAACATTTTCAAGCATTTAGCATTGATTGTTTACACTTTTACACTTTTTGTCTAATTTAATGACATGTTTTAGGCAATGGCTAGCCAAACACTTACCACAGTGATACCAGTGAAAACTGACTAATCTGGGGTTGTGTTGAGAAACACACTTTGTGTATAATACCAACATTTGACACAATAGCTAGATGTATAGTATATCTCGTCTACAAACTCCAGACCATCGCAACAACAGTGAGAGTATCGACATACTTACATACCACAGTAAAAAAGTTCTGCACTATGATGTCGGTATTATTGTAAGTTACAGTAAGTATTGCTATAATAGTATTGCTATAATAGTTTGAAGTCGCTCTATACCGGTCGTGAGACCACTATGATACCTGAAAGTCACAAAATATGCGTACCAACGACCAATGTTACCATCCTGGCGGAATCCTGGTCCCTTCATCGCCTGTTGAGAGACTTATCATGTAGCTGCCAAATTGATTGGCAAGTCTCAAAATATTTTGAAAAATTACAAAAGATGTTCTATCATTGGAGGGATATGATATCATGTTTGAAGGCTCATGGGATTAACACTTATAGTGGTCTAGTAGGCTTGAAGGTATAATGATGCAAAGACCCTCTGTGAATAACATTTCAATGATTGCAATAATTACGAGAATATTTTGACTAAAGTATTGGGATTAAAAGGAAACGTACAAAACTACAACAATATGCGTGAAATGTGAATATAATATTGATAGCAGAATCAAAGACATCTTATGATAATTCGTGATGCGAAAATTGATGCCCATAGCCACTTTCGAGGCTATCGCAGAGCAATGTTGCTGCACAGTCAGTTTGGAGTCACATCCGTGAATCTAGAAGAAGAAATGAGCACACGTACAAAGCAAACATACAGAGTAGAAACGAAAACAGAAAGAAATGAATCAAATGTCATCATTTTGCAAACGTGATTATTTGAAACCCCCTGCGCCCCCCCCCCTCGGCTGATTACGTAATAGTATTATGTGAATGACCCCTAACAGACAGAGAAAAAACTCTGCAGCGCGCGCAAATAACCGTCTACCTGCAAGTAACTTCTGAAATCAAAACAGTGCATTTGATGAGGGAACGGATCCTGCAACTTGCACCCGGCTGCGCGATATTATGTCATCCATGGAGCGTGCCTTGAACTACTCACTGGTCCACGGGGACTCACAGCTGAATAAGAGAGAATAGCTCTCCCGTCACGGGCCTTTCTCGGTGAAGGGCGCTATCTTTTTCTTGTTATTTTCTGAATAATCAATTATGCCTTGAAAGTCATACAACATAACAATAATATGTTGGAGGCTTGAAGTGTAACACATTGAATAGAAATGAGAATGAATATGCATATTGCATCAGTATATATCACAGGAGACTTGCCCTGCGACTCTTGTTGGAAATAGGCAAAAATTGTGGGCTTCAATACTTTGGAATATTTGATGAAATAAGCTTGCTTTTCAGAAAAATTAATGAAAAATTGGTCTGAAAAAGCATTTTCCTCTCCTAGGACTGCTACTACCGGCAGATATATGAGGAGTAAAATAGAGAACATAATATGAAGGTGGAAGGAATATCCTTCTCATGGATAACATATGAAGTATAAACACATAAATAGCCCAAATAATAACACTAAACCCACGCCTTTTCATATTTCCCAGAAAATGGGAAAGTTTCCCTTTCCAATGGCGAGAGGAGGTGTACCTTGGAGTCTCCCGAGAGTCGGACACTCGGGATATAAAGACCGAGTATCCAGTGAGAGTAGGGGAAGTTGGCAGTACACATATCCTACCCACATATCCCTCATATAACCAGAGCTCTGCTGGATATAATGAGTGGAAGGGAAGAGGGAAGTGCCTCAAGGTTCGTCTTCTCGAAACATATCTCTTCATATTCTACATATCCTATTGTGGATATCATGTCGTCATATGAGAGATATTCATGATATTTAAACAGTTAAATGTCTCTCGGACAAAGCTTAATCACTTCTAGAAATAATGCACTGCGAGGGATAGCATATCCCTCATGGATATATATATCGTGTTTGGATATGTTGTATCATAGGATAACGAACAAACGAAGATGCTAACCCAGCAGGCTAAAAATCCAGAAAGCTAAGCAAGTGATAAGTTAACCACCATCTCATTTTGGCAGAAACCGTTACTGTATCACTGCCCCATGTAATTAAGTGGATGTAGCTGAATGAAATGGCACTCCAAGAAGCCCGGAGTCAGAAGACAAGAAAAGGAGGAAGATATGGACAGGTTTGACTAGCCTTCTCAACTATAAGATATGGACAGGTTGACATAGCCCTCTCAACTAGAGCCGGTATTGGTTGAAGTGTCCTCAACATCACTCTCTTCCTATCACCCAAACATCTAACCAAACCCTCACCCCACCCTCACCCTATCAGCTCTTACTTATTGTATAAGAGTTAACCTCGTTTACTCCCTTGGAATCCATTCAAGGGGCTAATAAAAAATCAGCAAGTCCTGTTAGTTCCAGAGTAACAAGTTGCTGAATCGTTTTCAGCATTCAAAGCCAACAGATTTAGAAATTATCCCAATTCAATAGTCAGATTGGAAGACACTCTTGTTACAATGATGTGAACTGAACCTGAATGGTGACGCCCGGTAACGTAGCGCCCTTAAATTTTATTGTATTTACAGCTCAGCAGTGCAGCTCTGTAGTTAACTGAAGGCTTTTTAACATGAACTTCGCATGCAGAGTCTAAGAGGTGGGTCACTTGAGATTTAGCACACGTACAGTGGTGAGAATAACTGAGATCTCAATTTACTCGAGAGGGAAGAACAGAATTCTTGGGTGATTATAGCGCAATTTTTCGAGAAATTTTCGAGAAATTTTCGAGAAGTTTAGCCGTATCCTACTAGCGCTATCCGTGGCAAAACGCTCGAGAATTCAAAGACAAAGAATTGATGAGAAGCCCCTATAAGCGGTTAAGGTAACCAAAAGTAGCAGCTAGAGCCACTAATATAAGAACTTGAATGGAAAGAAATTCGTAAGGTTCAAGATATACAGTAGATGCTGATTTTATTTCAATAATTGATGAGGTTATTAGCGCTATTATGATATTCAACAAAAACCTGCTTTGATATGTATCAGACCTTAAGAATGTTATACTCATGACTATTGAGTAAACAAAGGAAGATAAATTGAAAGCACTTCTTCTATTGAAATTCTTTATCTTCATAGCGAATGCTTTAATTAAAAAGGGGCACCATCGTAATTTCAGTAAAATTGTTTCCCTTGAATCAGTTTCAAATTGCAAAAGACACAACGTATTCAAATAACAAGTAACAAATGTGCGAATACTACTAAATTTACAGATCTGCACGTGCAGACTGCAGACTCATATCAACCATAAGCAGGCGCGCACTAGCTGCACGTGCAGACTGCAGACTCATATCAACCATAATCAGGCGCGCACTAGCAGCATTTCAGGGAGCATTGCACTGTTCGCCACACAACAGTCATTATATAAGTGACCTTATCAAAAGGGCATCCTAAGAAGTGGAGCGCGCACTCCAAAACCTGCACGTGCAATTTATATGTACAGATGCACGAATAGCCATTTTGAGGCGGATTTTGAAACATTTATTTGAACAATTTTAATTGAAATTCAATTGAAATTTACAGGACCCCTGCAGTCTACAGTTTCAAAGCCGATGATTGGCCAGATTTCCAAAAACTATTCGGCTTTAACAAACTTTGGATGGGTACGTGGATAAGTAATCGAATATATGTACAAGTCCTTCATTTCAGTTGGAATTGAAATGAATTACAATAAACCTCTCATAACAATAGAATGTCACAACGCATAATGCTATAATATGAAGAGATAATTATTAGCAATGAATATAGACTTCAGATGAACGGGCACTGTTGCCAACAACGGAAAACACTGACCCTAAATTGAGTTAGGCAGAAAACCCCGGGGACAAGAAAGGAATTATAATTAGACAATAAGTTTCCTATTTAACTACAGGGGAGGAGGGGCTGGGTAGTAATTTGGAGGGGGTAGTAATTTGGAGGGGGTAGTAATTTGGAGGGGGTAGTAATTTGGAGGGGTAGTAATTTGGAGGGGGTAGTAATTTGGAGGGGGTAGTAATTTGGAGGGGGTAGTAATTTGGAGGGGGTAGTAATTTGGAGGGGGTAGTAATTTGGAGGGGTAGTAATTTGGAGGGGGTAGTAATTTGGAGGGGGTAGCGGTAATTTGGAGGGGGGTAGTAATTTGAAGGGGGTAGTAATTTGGAGGGTAGTAATTTGAGGGGTAGTAATTTGAAGGGGTAGTAATTTGGAGGGGTAGTAATTTGGAGGGGGTGAAAGTAATTTGGAGGGGTAGTAATTTGAGGGGTAGTAATTTGGAGGTAGTAATTTGGAGGGGAAGTAATTTGAAGGGTTAGTAATTTGGAGGGGTAGTAATTTGGAGGGGTAATAATTTGGGGGGTAGTAATTTGGAGGGGTAGTTTGGAGGTAGTAATTTGGAGGTGTAGTAATTTGGAGGGGTAGTAATTTGGAGGGGTAGTAATTTGAAGGGGTAGTAATTTGGAGGGGTAGTAATTTGGAGGGGGTAGTAATTTGGAGGGGTAGTAATTTGGAGGGGGTAGTAATTTGGAGGGGGTAATTTGGAGGCAATTTGGAGGGGTAGTAATTTGGAGGGGGTAGTAATTTGGAGGGGTAGTAATTTGGAGGGGTAGTAATTTGGAGGGGTAGTAATTTGGAGTAATTTGGAGGGGTAGTAATTTGGAGGCTAGTAATTTGAGGGGGTAATTTGGAGGTACAATTTGGAGGGGTAGTAATTTGGAGGGGTAGGGGGGTAGTAATTTGAAGGGGGTAGTAATTTGGAGGGGGTAGTAATTTGGAGGGGGTAGTAATTTGGAGGGGTAGTAATTTGAGGGGTAGAATTTGAGGGGTAGTAATTTGGAGGGGTAGTAATTTGGAGGGGTAGTAATTTTGGTAATTTGGAGGGTAGTAATTTGGAGGGGGTAGTAATTTGGAAGGGGGTAGTAATTTGAAGGTGGTAGTAATTTGGAAGGGGGTAGTAATTTGGAGGGGGTAGTAATTTGGAGGGGGTAGTAATTTGAAAGGGGGTAGTAATTTGGAGGGGTAGTAATTTGGAGGGGTGTAAATTTGGAGGGGTAGCAATTTGGAGGGGTAGTAATTTGGAGGGGGTAGTAATTTGGAGGGGTAGTAATTTGGAGGTTTTGGAGGGGTAGTAATTTGGAAAAGGCAGTAGAGTTGAGACAGTAATTTGGAGGGGTAGTAATTTGGAACGTAGTAATTTGAAAGGGGTAGTAATTTGGGTAGCACCACAGGGGGCGTAATTTGGAGGGGTAGTAATTTGGAGGGGTAGCAATTTGGAAGGGGGTAGTAATGTGTCATGTAGTAATTTGAGGGGTAGTAATTTGAAATGGTAGTAATTTGGAAGGGGTAGGGTTTTGGAGGGTTTTGGAGGGGGTAATGTGACCAAGTAATTTGGAGGGGGTGTAATTTGAAAGGGGTAGTAATTTGGAAGGGGGGTAGTAATTTGAAATGTATTTGGAGGGGGTAATTTGAAAGGGTAGTAATTTGAGGGGGTAGTAATTTGGAGGGGGTAGTAATTTGGAGGGGTAGTAATTTGGAGGGGTAGTAATTTGAGGGGTAGTAATTTGGAGGGGTAGTAATTTGGAGGGGTAGTAATTTGGAGGGGGTAGTAATTTGGATTTGAGGGGGTAGAAATTTGTCAGGTACCCATTTGGAATGGGTGTCATTTGGAGGGGGTAGCAGTAATTTGGAGGGTAGTAATTTGGAGGGGGGTAAATTTGGAGGGGTAGAATTTGGAGGGGTAGTAATTTGGAACCCAGGAAAGGGTAATTTGGAGGGGTAGTAATTTGGAGGGGTAATTTGGAGGGGTAGTAATTTGGAGGGGCAGAATTTGGAGGGGTAGTAATTTGGAGGGTAGTAATTTGGAGGGGGTAGTAATTTGAAGGGGGTAGTAATTTGGAGGGTAAAGTAATTTGAGGTGGCGTAATTTGGAGGGGTAGTAATTTGGAGGGGTTGAGTAGTAATTTGACCCACAGTAATTTGGAGGGTAGTAATTTGGAGGGGTAGTAATTTGGAGGGGTAGTAATTTGGAGGGGGTAGTAATTTGGAGGGGGTAGTAATTTGGAGGGGTAGTAATTTGGAGGGTAGTAATTTGGAGGGGTAGTAATTTGTGTTGGAGGGTAGTAATTTGGAGGGGGTAGTAATTTGGAGGGGTGTAATTTGGAGGGGTAATTTGGAGGGGTAGTAATTTGGAGGGGTGTTTGGAGGGGGTAGTAATTTGGAGGGTAGTAATTTGGAGGGGTAGTAATTTGGAGGGGTGTAATTTGGAGGGGTAGTAGAAATTTGGAGGGTAGTAGTAATTTGAAGGGGGCAGTAATTTGAAGGGGGTAGTAATTTGGAGGGGGTAGTAATTTGGAGGGGGTAGTAATTTGGAGGGGGAGGAGTAGCACTTTGGCGACACGGAAAACACAGAATATGAACCACTGGTATTTACGTCATACAAATCAATAGACCTGATCTCTACAACCCGACATTCCACAGCTGATATGATCTGGTCAAATCACGGCACTTCTGTTCTGTGGTTTGTAGATTGACTAAAACCATAGACAAAGGCACAGAAAGCGACTGCTGCTGCTAGACAAGGAAATCAGATCACGCAGGTTTAGGTTCTATTTCCAGAAAAATCTTTACACTCACTAATCACTATTTGCCAGGTATCTGCAATTGGGACAAGACATTAAGAGTGAGACAGAATTGTGTCATATGACCCACAGAAATGTGTCAAGTGGACCACAGAAATGTGTCATGTGACCCACAGAAATGTGTCATGTGACCCACAGGAATGTGTCATGTGACCCACAGGAATGTGTCATGTGACCCACAGGAATGGATCACATTATTGAGGGATTAGCATAGAGAAAACACTGAGTATTGCGTGTGGAGGGAAGAGGGGCTAAGATAGCAGGCTAACTACGGCTGTGTTCATATGAAAATGAGATTACATAAAAAATAAGAGGAAGTTAGGCACAATTACACGAACTTCACGAGCTACTCAGGCGTTTTATAATTGATTCTGGGAGTTTAGAGCAGGCAAAAGGTAAGTAATAGGAGAAATCATTAGATTTTCACTACATTTAGAGCAGGCAAACTACTCCCTATATCACATACGTTCTGTATGATATGGTGTATATATATATAGATATATAGATAAAATATATAGTATATATAGGGAGGGAATATTATATATACTAAAACTCGTGCTTAACATATTCTAATATGTTGTAAACAAAGAAAAAGAATGGCAGATAATAGACTAAAGTAGCCCTTGTTTAGGAAAGATAATATACAATCGCTCTTTATCCACCATCTCTCGAACTCTTTACATATTATATATTGCTCCCTCAGTCGAGGTAGACTCTTCAGTACACGTCACTATCACTACCCGCACTGCAGTTTCTATGACGTCACGTGGCGTGGACACTGCACGCAGTCTCTGGCTATCGGAACGGATCTCCGGATAAGATTTAGACCTCTCTTTAATATCTTTGAGGGTCAATGATCTGGAGGGGATGGAAGGACAGTATTTCCAGCGTTTCCACCACTTCTCAATAGAAGTTTGGTGGAAGTGGGAGGGAGTCCTGGAGTGCCGGGTACTCCTTTTATTATTTTTTCTTACTAACTATAAAGACTTGGTAAACAGATTACAGCACTTCTGTACCATAGTTTGTAGATAAAAATACCAATTGCTATTACTAGCACACCAACAGAGCAGGCAAAAACACTTGCCACTCCCTTACCTTGTTGGATGAAATCAAAGCTTTCAAGGAACATTTTTTTGGAAATTCCATTTAACCGCAGCAAAAACTTTTGTACATAACGAAACTGAAACAGCAACATTGGAAATGCATATTACGCGTACGTTATCTGCACGTGCATCGTGTATATTTCAGTGTGCGCGTTGCTTGACACGAGACAGAAAATAGAATATTCTCAGAGCTGACACAGCCTACAGATTACTTCTGTTACCTGATCTGTCGACATTTCCATGTTATGACGGACCAATTTTTTAGTGCATCAAAAGATATCAACCAAAAGTGTCATGAGACAAGCAAATAGAAAGGCATCTCAAGAAATGACATGCTGCGCGCACAATATTGAACCTGCACGTTCAGCTTTAACAAATTACCATTTCTGCAGGATGACGTTTTCTTTAAGCGCGCGCGTTGCCTTCACTAAGAAAAAGAAACACGAAAGACACGATATTAATAAGAGAATACTAGAATAGTATACCCATCTAAATGAGGCCCAGCTTTAGGCCTCTTTCTCATCATTTGTCCCGGTCCAACAATCCCATTTAACCGTGCATGGCAAACTCCATTCAGTACAAAAGTTTGCAGAAATTGAGCTAAATAAAAAAAAGTAGATTGGAACTGCCTGTCAAGTGTCATGCGCGTAAATTGATTGCACGTGCATTAACTGCACGTCATGTGCAGTTAATGCACGTGCAGCTCTAACAAATTTCCTTTTCTGCAGCATGACATTTTCTTTATGCGCGCGCGTTGCCTTGACTAAGGAAAAAATCTATGGTCACTGATCATAAATAGTTGTGCTGTTTTGAATATGTAACTCCTAACTGTCGTTTTGACTGATTTTTTGATGCAATGAAAGTACGATTGTTCGTATGAATGGGAAAATTAATTGAAACTATCGACGGAGGTAAGCCTAAGATGTAAGAGGTGGAATGATTGTACTCTGTGGCCGGCAATGAATCCGGGTGTCCTTTGAATTAGTGTTTTAGAATATTGATGACAATTGTAAACGATGGAAGTGACACATTTTCTTATTTTCATGCAATCGTGAATCCTTTTGTTAAAATCAATTTTTGTGCGGGAGTTATGATTTTCTGACTTAAAATTCATTAAATTTTCAATTATCAAGTCTGATTTTCACCTTTACTTTTTATCAAGCACTGCCAAACTTTTCAAGCATTTATGGCGATTTTCATCCTAAGATATTTTCCAGCATCTCGATTTAATGTCGTTTTTAGCATTTCGATTTTCAAGTGAACGAAGTTGAAAAAAATTCTAGCTATTTAACAGCTTTCCTAGCACAGAACTGAAACGGTTACATTGCGCTGAACACCAGATGCTATGAAATAATGGACTATAACATATTATAACATATTTCTATGAAAATATGATAAATTTTGAGAGCAAGTTGTCCTGCCTTCAAAATATAAAAGGTCCATAAGCAAGTCTGTGAATAAGTAAATACTAAACAAACATCACCTCTGCTGCATCACCAGCAAAGTGTTTTGTTGGGTACAAGGGTAGTGGGCACATTCACCCCAAACAGAAGTGGGCACATTCAGTAGAGCATGTGTACTGCACGCAAGAATTGTATTTATATACACTTATAAAATGTACAATACATGCACCGTAGCAGAGGCGTGCCGTGGGGGTGTTGGGGTGTCCATGTACACCCCACTAAAATTAAGAAAATCAAATTTTCTTTTTATCATTTCCGTGATCGCGCGCGCAATCATTGCTCTTGCGTCCAGCGCTGAATGCCCCGTCTAGCCAACGTCGCGCCGCGCATTTTGTCATTTATCTTACCGATTTCTCCTCCGCAAAACTAGCGCGCGCAATTGTTGCGCGCGCTGCGCGGCGTAAAACTCTCATACACCCCGTACTACTGTAAAATTGCAATCTCCCTAGGCGTGCCGTGAAATCGGGGTGCCTACTGTATTTTAATTGCGCGGGGGTGCCCGTGACACCCCCGATTTTCAGTTTCGCGCATTCAGTTTTCAGTGGACACGTACCATTTCAAACATAGTCTTTTAGATTTCGCGGTCACTTTTTACTCGTCTCGAATGTTTTGCGACTGATTTTTTCTTTCTTATGACGGATTTCTAAGATTCAAGACGGACAAATAGGTGACAAATAAGTTTTAGTTAACGTATTAATTGTTGATTTTTCCCGTTTTCTCGATCTAATGATCCGACATTCCGACGTACCTGTGTTCTGATGTTCCAGTGTTCTTGATCTAATGATCCGATGTACCTGTGACCCAAGATGTAGTGCTCTAATGTTCCAGTGTTCTCGATCTAATGATCTGATGTGCCTGTGTCCCATGATCTAGTGTTTTGATGTTCCAGTGTTCTCGATCTAGTGATCCGATGTACCTGTGTCCCATAATCTTGTGTTGTGACGTTCCAGTGTTCTCGATCTAGTGATCCGATGTAAATGTGTCCAATGATCTTGTGTAGAAGTGCTATACCTACGTTCCTGTATTCGCGATCTTATGATTTAACGTTCCTGTTTACGCTTTGAATAATGAATTTCATACATCAACATGATATGAGCATTTAAAATTTTGCAAAAAATACAACTTTTGAAACATAGTATACTTTGTAAAAAGCGACTTGTTTTAGGCACTTTTTGAGTGCTTTTTTCAGCTATTTTCCAGAGGTTTCGCCTGCGGCGCATAGCCTCCGGCGGTTGGGGGGCCTGCCCCCCAAACCCCCTGAGTCAGTCGGTACCGTACACCCCAAATATGCTGACTAGTCCCTCCACGGCACGCCTCTGCACCGTACAGCTGAAAAACAAAACCCAGAAACTCTGCAAAACACACTGGCGAGGGAGCACCTGAACAACCACACATACTAAGGACAAAAGACAAAGGTCAGTGAGGAGTGGCGAATCCAGATGTCATTAGCTGCGGAGGGCGCGCACACTCTCTCACAATTCCCTAGAAATTACTAAATATTACGGAATTCTAATAAATGGCATATTAGAGGAAATTAAGGGATAACATATCAAGAAATAATGTAACATAATAATATTAAGTGTGGAACTTGGAAGGTGTCGTATACATGATAACACTGTACACACATGCCACACGTGCGAGCAGTGTCGGAGTGGTGACCGAATAGTGACAAACTAGCCAGATGAGCAGTGTCGAAGCGGTGACCGAATAGTGACAAACTAGCGAGATGAGCAGTGTCGAAGCGGTGACCGAATAGTGACAAACTAGCGAGATGAGCAGTGTCGGAGTGGTGACCGAATAGTGACAAACTAGCGAGATGAGCAGTGTCGGAGTGGTGACCGAATAGTGACAAACTAGCGAGATGAGCAGTGTCGGAGTGGTGACCGAATAGTGACAAACTAGCGAGATGAGCAGTGTCGGAGTGGTGACCGAATAGTGACAAACTAGCGAGATGAGCAGTGTCGGAGTGGTGACCGAATAGACCGAATAGTGACAAACTAGCGAGATGAGCAGTGTCGGAGTGGTGACCGAATAGTGACAAACTAGCGAGATGAGCAGTGTCGGAGTGGTGACCGAATAGTGACAAACTAGCGAGATGAGCAGTGTCGGAGTGGTGACCGAATAGTGACAAATACTAACGAATAGTGACAAACTAGCGAGATGAGCAGTGTCGGAGTGGTGACCGAATAGTGACAAACTAACGAATAGTGACAAACTAGCGAGATGAGCAGTGTCGGAGTGGAATAGTGACCGAATAGTGACAAACTAGCGAGATGAGCAGTGTCGAGTGGTGACCGAATAGTGACAAACAACGAATAGTGACAAACTAGCGAGATGAGCAGTGTCGGAGACCGAATAGTGACAAACTAGCGAGATGAGCAGTGTCGGAGTGGTGACCGAATAGTGACAAACCAACGAATAGTGACAAACTAGCGAGATGAGATGAGCAATAGTGACAAACTCGGAGATGAGCAGTGTCGGACGAATAGTGACAAACCAGCGAGATGAGCAGTGTCGGAGTGACCGAATAGTGACAAACTAGCGAGATGAGCAGTGTCGGAGTGGTGACCGAATAGTGACAAACTAACGAATAGTGACAAACTAGCGAGATGAGCAGTGTCGGAGTGGTGACCGAATAGTGACAAACTAACGAATAGTGACAAACTAGCGAGATGAGCAGTGTCGGAGTGGTGACCGAATAGTGACAAACTAGCGAGATGAGCAGTGTCGGAGTGGTGACCGAATAGTGACAAACTAACGAATAGTGACAAACTAGCGAGATGAGCAGTCAGTGGTGACCGAATAGTGACAAGCGAGATGAGCAGTGTCGGAGTGGTGACCGAATAGTGACAAACTAGCGAGATGAGCAGTGTCGGAGTGGTGACCGAATAGTGACAAACTAACGAATAGTGACAAACTAGCGAGATGAGCAGTGTCGGAGTGGTGACCGAATAGTGACAAACTAACGAATAGTGACAAACTAGCGAGATGAGCAGTGTCGGAGTGGTGACCGAATAGTGACAAATACTAACGAATAGTGACAAACTATCAAGTTTTAGGCACTGCCGAGTGCATCATCATCTTGGCAATGAAGCAATGATAATAATCTTGACAAGAAAGTGAGAGGGACGACATAGCTTCACCACCATACCCCTGGAAAAGAATGTTTTTGTTTCTGAGCAGGTAATAGGTGGGGTGCCGAAAATTCAAGGCTTCTGATTTCTGGAAAGATTTGAGGAAAATGGGGGAATGAAAAAATTGAGCTGGGGATTGGCATCGGGCATATTTTAGATGACAATTCTATTTCCATTAGAAATATTTTTCCTCGTGGACTCTGGGAGCTGCACTTGGGTCCCAAGTGCAGGGTCCCAAGTTGGGACGAGAAATCTTAATCCTGGCCATTCCAACTCAAAGCTTCATATCTCGACTGTAAGCTCACAGTTTGAGTTTCAGTGCATAATTTGGGTTTCCGCTCTTATCTTGAGTTTCCGCTTATATTTTGAGTCCATCTCATGCTTTGAGTTTTAGCGAATAACTGGAGTGTGTGCAGCCCAAAGTTCTGGATTATCATGCGTGATTCCCAGATAATGCGCTATTTCACATCTATAGTTCAGTAACACCACTTGGTGATCTGAGTGGTGGGATAGCAATGTAATGAAATGAAATATCGGAATATGCACTGATATCAGCTAGTGTGAAAATACCAATCCTTGCCCTTATTCCAGTTCTTGAACAAAACCTGTAACACTAATATCCATCACATGTCTCATCACATGTCTTTCAACTTTTTTCTGTACTTCTGTAGACAGAAAAAACTGAATAACCCCCTTACAGTAATAAGTTCAAATCAAATTTATCATTAAATATCATTGTCACATTGAATTACCTTTCAACCGCATGGATTAACAGCTGAAACCATTGTCTTTCCAAACACCACTTAAAGAGTTAAAGATAAGTTAGTAGTCCTTTTATTGGCAGGGAGAAGGGTTTCTAACAAAACATGTAGAGAAACACACAGAACGTTTGACTCGTGACACGCACAGCACACACGGAAGTCAGAGCCTTTGTCTCCCGGGCATTTGCCATGAAGGGGGAAATACCGGGCACCCACCTCCGGAAATGGGCGGCAACTTCCCGCAGACGACGGTAGTAGGCTGGCAAATGGGGTAGCCGCTGGTCGGAAAGAGGGAGAGCTGTCGAATACCGGGAAGGGAGATATGTGTATATATATATATATACCCGTATTATACGGTATGTATGCATTACATATGGGCATAATGCTGTAATGGCCGGCTTTAAGTATTTTCAGAAAATTATGCAGCCAATGTTTCGTGGGGTAACTATTGTAAGATGAGGTAAATGGCACAGAGAGTGGTTATTTCATGGGCAGTACATGGCGAATGCGGGGTCTCCGTATTAAGAGCGCTGGAGTAGTTCAGGGAGGGTGAACTCCCACAGGCAGCGTATACCTGGGTAATGGGGGAGAGAACAAAGAGGGGGTGGGAAGTGGGGGGAAGGAGAGGTGTGGGAGGGTAAGGAGGAGGAGGGAGGGGTGAGAGGGGTGGGAGGGAGGGGGAGGAGGGAGGGAGGGAGGAGGGGAGGAGGGAGGGGAGGGAGGGGAGGGAGGGGTTCCGCTGAAGTAGTTCAGGGAGGTTTAACTCCCACACTCCACAGGCAGCGTATACCTGGGTAATGGGGGGAGAGAACAAAGAGGGGATGGGAAGTGGGGAGGAAGTTGGAGAGGAGAGGGAGGAAGGGAAGGGGTGTGAGAGGGGAAGGAGGGGAGGGAGGGAGGGAGGGGAAGGAGGGGAGGAGTGAGGGAGGGAGGGGGATGGAAGGGGAGGGAGGGGAGGGAGGGGTTCCGCTGGAGTTGTTCAGGGAGGTTTAACTCCCACAGGCAGCGTATACCTGGGTAATGGGGAGAGAACAAAGAGGGGGTGGGAAGTGGATGGGAGTAGGGGTGAGAGGGGAGGGAGGGAAGGAGGGAGGGGGGAGGGAAGGAGGGACGGGGAGGTGATGGGAGGGGAGGGAGGGAAGGAGGGAGGGGAGGAGGGAGGGAAGGAGGGAGGAGTGAGGAGGGAGGGGGATGGAAGGGGAGGGGAGGGGAGGGAGGTTCCGCTGGAGTTGTTCAGGGAGGTTTAACTCCCACAGGCAGGGGGAAGAGAACAGGGGATGGGAAGTGGGGAAAGAAGAGGTGGAGGGAGGGAGGGGGAGGGGAAGGTGGGAGGAGAGAGGGAGGGAGGGGAGAGGGGTGGGAAGTGGAAAAGGAGAGGTGTGGGAGGGGAGGGGTGGGAGGGAAGGAGAGGTGTGAGAGGTGAGGGGTGTGAGAGGGGAGGTGTGAGGGAGGGAGGTGATGGGAGGGGAGGGAGGGGGGAGGTGTGGTAGGGGAGGGAGGGGAGGGAGGGAGGGGGTAGGGAGAGGTGTGGGAGGGAGGGGGTGTGAGAAGGGAAAAAGAGGGCTGAGAGGGGAAGAAGAAGCCTGTGAGATGGGAGGGGTGAGAGGGAGGGGTGAGAGAGAAGGAGGAGGAGGGAGGGGTGTGAGAGGAAGGGAGGAGTGAGGGAGGGAAGGAGGGGAGGGAAGGAGGGTGGGAGAGGGAGGGGTGTGAGGGGAGGAAGGGGGTGAGGGGAGGGAGGGTGTGAGAGGCAAGGAGCGGTGGGAGAGGGGAGGGAGGAGTGAGGGAGGCGAAGGAGGGGGAGAGGGGAAGGGGGTGTGTGAGGGGAGGGAGGGGGAAGGAGGAGGTGAGTGTTGCCTTCTCATTTTGGAATATCATTCAAGAAAAAACATGACTTTCTACCTCTTCCACCCATCGCTATTATTATTATTATACTCGGCGTCCACCACTCATCTACACTCTGAAGTAAGTAATCACATGACCTGAGTCAGAGCACCACGTGACCTAACCACGTGACCACACCACGTGACATTTGTAACGCACGAGTCACGTGGGATTCTCCACCAGTTGCGTTGTCAATTCATCTTAAACAGTGTGCGCTCTTTCTGAGTGGTGCGCACACGTTGCTTGATATTCCGTTAACTTTAGTACTTGAAAGTGCTGACTACGCGCACCACATGACCTCACTGTCTAGACTTAGGAGGGGGCGTTGATGACGACAGAGCGTCCACTGTCCGCGCACAGCACGCAGTACTTGAAACTGTTACCGCAGTGAATTGACGAAGCTTGCATGCATAATTACGATTCAGAAAACATATTACATATTATTACACGGCAACAGAGAGAGGGGAGAGCGAAGAAAATAATTTTTAATATTAATGGCCATATTTTGATCGGTGGAAATGAATCTACAGGTGTTATCTATTCCGATAAACAGGAAAATATGTCATGAAGATTTATAAGGGTAATAGTAAACACAGAGAAAAGGGGACACTAAAGATCATGATCCAACCACTCCATACGACGACTCAGAAGAAATTTCCACTGAATTTGGTGGAGTTGATACTGAATAATGAGTTTGCTGAGGCAAGCTCCCACAATTAATAAAGTGCTAAATAGCGAGATACTGACTGCTTAACCAGTGGCACAGTGGCACACGAATCACAGGTTTCAAACAGAGCGAGGATTCCTTCCCTGGTTTATAATGGGGGTTCGTGAATTGATAGCATCTTTACTAAGAACGGCGTCAATTCACCAATCACGAGTAAAACCAGGCTATCAATTGACCAGTCTCCATAATAAACCCAGCAGTAAGGACGCCACAATCAATTGACCAATCTCCATTGCTCTATAACTGCAGGAAACTAGGGTAGGATTTTAATTCACCAATTGCTGAACCACCTAATAGCCGGTCCACTCACTGCAACTATTTGAATGTAATAGTCAGAAAATAGGTCGATTCAAAAGCTAAAGAAGACACCAATTGATTTGCATGTAAAGCTCCCCCTACCCCCATCACACTTTCTAAAACTCAAGTTATCATCCACCTTATTCTTCTTCAGATACGCCAGCGTTACCTACCTTCATTAAAAGTTGACCTTACAACAAATTCTTACAGCTCACGCACGGTACTCACTTCCTGAGGCAACTAGAATTAAAGAAGTGAGAACTGAAAAGCTTGGGAATGGCACGAGCGACTGGGACCCTTTAATCCCCCGTTTTCATGGTCCTTGTTCTGCCAATTGAGAATGGATTGTAAAAGAGGAAGCAGTCAAATTGCGGCGCTCTTGTCCATTGTTCCATTGTTCAATGTTAAAGGCTATTTGGTCATTGGTTCGCATTAGAAACAATGATGTAGTATTAGCTACAATTATATTCGAATTAGATACTTTGTTAATTGCCATATAACAGGTATGCAGGGGAGCAAAGACTGGCAAGATACCGCGTAGGACATTTCACAAGGAATGAGCCTTTCGAAAATCGATGGATTTTAGGTTTGAAAGTTTTAACGTTCTGAGTCATGAGGCATGAGTAAGATATGATACAAAATCTCGGACCATATTAAAGCTACAGAGTACTACCATCACGTTCTAACTGAGTAACTGTTCCGATCTGCACTGTGCGTGATCAAAACACCATTCTGTGACGTCACACTCCGACGGAGCATCATCTCAGAAATGTTACAAAACACAGTCAGCAGCTTGAAACAATAACCATTTCGATAGAACTCTGTGACAAACCTGCGTATTTCAAACCTGCTCATTTTAAACCTGCATATTTCATATCGTGATAAGTGCGTGAAGGCTTAGAAATTTCGATCTACAGTTAGATATCAGGAGGAACATATAACACAGCACAAGGAAGGTCTTTCTTCTCGAACAGGAAGGATTCCCCGAGCGACAAAACACCCTTGATAAGGTGGGATCCAAGAGATTCTTTAATCTTTAGAAGATGGAGCTCGTTAGGCGAAGGATCCTCCCCGTTATCAGCAACTACTTTGTGACAAGTACGGCTGAATTAGGGGATCCCCCATACTTAGAGAACAGAGAGAGAACAGAGAGAATTAACATTAGGGAGGACTACACCCTGCAGTCACTACAGGGTTAGAACACCTGATCATATAGTGCTATAGGGAGGGGAGTTAGAGCACCTGAACACCTGATCATGTCGTCACTTCCTAATATTCAGAACTGTAATATTCACTTTCAATTGCATATGCCTGCATAAACCGGACTTTATGCAATCACAGCCTTTTTCGCATGTCTCAAGAAACCAGGTTCTCGCAAACATGCGAATTTCGTCAGGGATAGTGGGATCTCGTGGAAGTCATGGATAAAATCTATTTGTCCTAACGGTATAGCACGAACTGGTACTTTCTATACGTCAGATGCACTTTTATCTGCAAGAGAGGGTCAAGTGTATTTGGGAAACAAAAGCCCTTTTAGTCTTGGTTGACTATTATCGTTTCATGTGAACAGACACTGCAGCTGACACACTGACAGAGAATATTTTCAAAACTTCAAAAAGAAACTTTTTAAAGCACGCCTTCTCATTTTTTCAGAAACTTCATGCAGCAAATGGCACATTCTCATGTCAGAAAATGGCACAAACTCATGTCAGCAAATGGCACATTCTCATGTCAGAAAATGGCACATTCTCATGTCAGCAAATGGCACATTCTCATGTCAGCAAATGGCACATTCTCATGTCAGCAAATGGCACATTCCCATGTCAGCAAATGGCACAGTCTCATGTCAGCAAATGGCACATTCTCATGTCAGCAAATGGCACATTCTCATGTCAGCAAATGGTACATTCTCATGTCAGCAAATGGCACATTCTCATGTCAGCAAATGGCACATTCTCATCTCAGCAAATGGCACATTCTCATGTCAGCAAATGGCACATTCCCATGTCAGCAAATGGCACATTCTCATGTCAGCAAATGGCACATTCTCATGTCAGCAAATGGCACATTCTCATGTCAGCAAATGGCACATTCTCATGTCAGAAAATTGCACATTCTAATGTCAGCAAATGACACATTCTCATGTCAGAAAAGGCACATTCTCATGTCAGAAAATGGCACATTCTCATGTCAGCTAATGGCGCATTCTCATGTCAGCAAATGACACATTCTCATGTCAGCAAATGGCAAATTCTCATGTCAGCAAATGGCACATTCTCATGTCAGAAAATGGCACATTCTCATGTCAGCAAATGGCACATTCTCATGTCAGCAAATGGTACATTCTCATGTCAAATGGCACATTCTCATGTCAGCAAATGGCACATTCTCATGTCAGCAAATCATGTCTCATCAGCAAATGGCACATTCTCATGTCAGCAAATGGCACAAACTCATGTCAGAAAATGGCACATTCTCATGTCAGCAAATGACACATTCTCATGTCAGAAAAGGCACATTCTCATGTCAGCAAATGGCACATTCTCATGTCAGTAAATGGCACATTCTCATGTCAGCAAATGGCACATTCTCATGTCAGCTAATGGCACATTCTCATGTCAGCAAATGGACCATTCTCATGTCAGCAAATGGCACATTCTCATGTCAGCAAATGGCACATTCTCATGTCAGCAAATGGCACATTCTCATCTCAGCAAATGGCACATTCTCAAGTCAGCAAATGGCACGTTCTCATGTCAGCAAATGGCACACTCTCATGTCAGCAAATGGCACATTCTCATGTCAGGAAATGGCACATTCTCATGTCAGCAAATGGCACATTCTCATGTCAGCAAATAGCACATTCTCATCTCAGCAAATGGTGCAACCTCAAGTCATTGACAGATATGTACCCTGTCCGCAAGTACGGAAAAGAAACAAGATAAGGATCATATCCTTCATTAGGGTAACCTGCTTGTAATGGGAAGCTGTTAAACCTCACTAATCCAAATTACAGAAGCGTGATCTCTTTTTAAGTAGGATAGAGATGGCTGGTGGATATCGCCTTAAACCATTTTAGGAGGTTGAGTATTTTAGTACATATCTCATAGCTTTAGAGCTTTAGGCTGAGAAAAGCCCCATTCCACCCGCTTTGTGAAATCAAAGTGGGATAAGATTTAGGCACCATGTTGAAACATTACTTATTCAAAATATGTTTTCAACGTGCCTCAATTTGATATGGCTCTAATTAAGAAATTATCATGCCTCAAGTTAACATTACTCGAGCTAATAAATTAACGTAACCTTGAGTTAACATAGAATCTCGAACACGGTGCTATTATCAGTAATATTATCACTAATATGACTACTAATAAATCACTAATATGACTACTATTCCGAGTTCACCCCCGGTAACAATATGACGGCAGACTCTGATGCGGCACATAATCCTAAAATCCACTGTGTTTACTGGAAGCACTCATTATACATTCACCATTTGACGGATAGCCGGACCAATTCCATGTGGCATAATCCTGCTTTATCCTAGGTAGTCGTTAGGGGAGCAGGAGCTTCAAAATCGCAGCATTTCTCACTGTATAGTGTATACAGTATTTAAAAAGGGCTTTATTTGAATAAATATGATAACAATGAATTTAGCTTGTCCAAATTTCAGATCCGTTCCACAGAATGACAAAAAAAATTCTCCAAGTCGTATAGGACTTAGATAAATGAATATGACTTAGATAAAGGAACTAGATAAATCTAAATGACTTCACCAAGATGACGTCACCAATTAACTAATGCAACTAGTGACGCCACTATGAAAGTCAGCACAGCAGCAGTAGACACTCAGGGGAAATGGTCTTTCTGAATATTCTAATTTAATGGATGCCGTACGTGGGGGGGGGGAGAAACCCCGAAGATAAGTATGCGGGGGGGGGGGACGCCGAAGATAATACCCCTTTCGCCCTTTTAACAACTAGTCAGGGGTGAATTGGAAATCCGTTGGCTTTGGATGTTAAAAACGATTTAGCAACTGGATGTGCTACTTTAGACCTTGAGGAAACGGACTGGCCCTGTTGGCAATTTTGTATCGGCCGACCACGCCCTTTTTTGGTCACGCCCATTTTTGCTGTTTTGCGCATGGTAAAAATGCCCTTATTTCGGCCCCCTTAGGAGTTAGGAGCAATCCAACCACCTTAAAATGGCCGCAATGGGCACATTATGTCGGGCGGATGATGGTTCCAAGGCCACCAGGCCGTTCGTTTTTGAGTTATGGCTCAAAAATGGAAATTTCATCACCCGCTTGGCCATCGCTCTGGGAAAAATGTAACTTTGGTTCCTTTTGGAGTTGGGAGTGAACCAACCACATTAAAATAACCGCAATCAGCACATTAGTGGGGGTAGGCCACGGTTTTGAAGCCCCTCGACCATCATTTTTCGACTTATTGCCCAAAAACCAAAATTTCGAGGACTCACATTGCACAGAAGAGGTAGCCTCAGCTCCATTTTCAAGCCCAGAACAAACTAACTCTATATCAGTTACACCGCATTAAGATCAACAATGGTACCTATATCATTGTATCACAAGCTCCCAGCTAGGTGAATGCTCGTGGCACCAATCGATGCACAATTAAGTCACCACGACAGATACAGTGGTCGTAAATTGATGTATTGGCCATGAAGTTCCATTGAGCCAAATTTAGAAATTTGGGAACAAGAAAATATGCAGTCCACAGTCACAAAGTTCACTCAGCTGCTTTTATTCCGGAGAAGAGGGCTGTTGGAGCAACGAAAACATGCTCATTGCAGTCAGGGGCGTAGCCAGGGGGGAGGCGACACAGGCGGCCGCCTCCCCCTTTTTGGACAGGTGATATGAAAATTTTGTTCATTTTGACAAAATGAGAGCTTTGAGTCAACAAAATAAAACATTGAACAGGTTTTGAATGTACCTCGCCGCCCCCTTTTCAGAAATCTGGCTACGCCCCTGATTGCAGTGGGGAAATAAATTATAAGTAACACTTCTTTAACTTTTACAAAACTCTCACTATTATTTTCTGCTTATAATTAATATATTTCTGAGATCAATTCAGTTTTCTGCTCATATTCCTTTTCGAGAACAAAAAAACTACCTTACTGTTTTCAAACTGCAATTTCCTAGGGAGAATATGAGCTACTAGAACTTCCATAATGAGTTAAATTGAGTTCGGTGAAAAAAAAAGATTGGAATTATAACACTTATATTCTACTTGATGGAAAAATGGAAACTTTACAATCCAAGGTCTTACCAATAGAGGTGTATGGGTATACTACAATCATAACAAAAATACTGCAATTGATTTTCTAATTTAGGGATTGACAAAAGAGGCAGAAGAGACCAAACAGTGAATCATCAGCGGTTACCCTACAGTTGTAAGGTTTCCCTGCCATCTGCAATGTAGGTGTCCCATCAGCAGGTGGCAGGGATACAGAGGGGTTTCGACCCACGTACCCCTCACAGCTTACAACTGCAAGGCTGGGCCACCCAGAACTCCGGATTTCTGAGCAACACAGGGAAAGGAGAGGAAAGAGAAAGAGTTCAGTAGAGATGAAAGATCAATGAGTGTTAAGATCATGTGAAATATCTAAATTTTACACAATTAAAACCTAAAAGTGGAAGTTAAAATGAATGGGAGGTTGCAGGCATCTGCCCGCCTGTTCAGCCACACATTCAGTTCCAGGCTAATTATACAGTAAGTTGCTCGAGGTCAGCAACAAGCTGCATAACAAGCTGTACAGAATGTGAAGAACCTCGCGCACCAATACCTAAACAAATTGATCTAAAATAGTAAAATTGTACTGCTATCTAAAATGGCATACCTTATTGGCCTTTATTTAGCCGGCCTTTCTTTAACCGGCCCTTTTTTAACCGGCCCTATGGACAAAAATTGAACCATTTTTGAATCATTTTAACCGGTCCCTTGTACAAAAATTTCTTAGGCTGTAGCCAAAACGAAAAATTTCTGCTCAAAAAGAGCCATGAAAACCAATATAATATACTCAGAAAATTGCATAAAAAAACCTAAATCCCGGTCTATTATCGTGATGTAGGTTATTATCTCAACACAACCACAGATTATATAATGACGGTTAAATGAATTACAGTGCAAAGGTCAAGTAATAAAAGTTTTATTTGGCCCAAGTTAACTGGCCTTTAATTTAATTGGCCCCATTTTAACCGGGCATGTTTTAACCGGCCCTTTGGACAAAAATCTCAAAGTCATTTTGGTCCTTAAGGGCCGGTTAAATAAGGGCCAATAAGGTATTTTTGAAAAACTAGGAAAGCTATTCTAATTAAGGCAACGTTTAATAATGTCTACAAGATTGGAATTACTATAATACTGTATCCTCTTTCAATCAGTTTAAGATCTCAAACTCTTACTAATTAAGAGCTTGTTAAGATAATAGCATAAACTTAACCCCAAACACTGAAAGTAATTGCAAAATACCCTTATGTAATTAGAATAAGATAGTTGAACTTGCATTGCAATCGGCTTTTTAGCTTGAAATATCCCAGTTAAAAGCATTTAATAAGCTCGCCTGGATGAATCACTGCTAACTGCTATTCTAATCAATGATAAGGCTTGTACAATATACATCTTGTGAGTTGTACATACCTATTACCTAAGATTTCCATGATTTACTGGCAAATTTACCGGTTTTTGCCATCCACAAGATATACTTGTGTCAATAAGCCACAATGCCAAAAAATATTTGACTTGTATGAGAATTTGAAGAGACTAAAGGTTTTATGTAGCGTTTTCAAGAATATCTCAGTAACCTAGCTGGGAGCTTGTGATACAATGATATACCATTGTTGATCTTAATGCGGTGTAACTGATATAGAGTTAGTTTGTTCTGGGCTTGAAAATGGAGCTGAGGCTACCTCTTCTGTACAATGTGAGTCCTCGAAATTTTGGTTTTTGGGCAATAAGTCGAAAAATAATGGTCGAGGGGCTTCAAAACCGTGGCCTACCCCCACTAATGTGCTGATTGCGGTTATTTTAATGTGGTTGGTTCACTCCCAACTCCAAAAGGAACCAAAGTTACATTTTTCTCAGACCGATGGCCAAGCGGGTGATGAAATTTCCATTTTTGAGCCATAACTCAAAAACGAACGGCCTGGTGGCCTTGGAACCATCATCCGCCCGACATAATGTGCCCATTGCGGCCATTTTAAGGTGGTTGGATTGCTCCCAACTCCAAAGGGGGCCGAAATAGGGGCATTTTTACCATGCGCAAAACAGCAAAAATGGGCGTGGCCAAAAAAGGGCGTGGTCGGCCGATACAAAATTGCCAACAGGGCCAGTTCATTTCATCAAGGTCTAAAATAGCACATCCAGTTGCTAAATCGTTTTTAACATCCAAAGCCAACGGATTTTGATATTTGACCAATTCATCCCTGACTAAACCACCTTGCGGCTTTCTAAAGGGTTTAATTTTGTTCATTGTTGGTGGCAAAATAAAAAAAAATAACAATTAAAAATTAAAAAATTAGAAATTAAATTAAAAAATAAATTAAAAAAAATAAATTAAAAAAATAAATTAAAAAAAATAAATTAAAAAAAAATAAATTAAAAAAATTAAAAAAAAGTGACATATTAGGTTGTATGATTATTAACCTTGATAACCCCTATATTTTTATCACTTCTAGACTGAAGACCGATAAAAAGGCGTTTAATTGGAAACCTTAGAGACTGAGAGTTTTCTAACAAGAATGGAGTTACAGCCCCCATAAACCCTGAAAAATTAAACCCTTTACAAATGTTGTAAATCCACCCGGGGTCCCCCCAGGTTGAATGTTCAGTGTACAATACACACACCGAAAGGTAAACTGCGACACTAAGAGAATATAGTGCTTTATGTGAGTGGGAGTAAGATGCTCTGGAGAGTCTTGGATTCGTCAGAACACTCCAAGCAGTGTGTCTGAAGAACTGTCTGAAGTTGTGAGTCACTGTCCCTTTTTACAAGATGATTTAGACTGATAAGTACACGTCATACAGTATCACATGTGCGTGATCGATGGATGGAGAGCAGGAAAAAGACGCGCAATTTCGATCTATTTCTGATAGATCGTTTTTCGAAGGTTGATGTGCCAACAGTAAATTTGCGCGTCTTTGTCAACCTCTACAATCTACATCTATCGAGCAATCTGCCAAATAATATGCGTAACAACCCAAATGTTGGTAGCACGATTCAGGAAACATCAAACAACAGATAACTTGTTTCCTAATGGTTTCTTCTGGCCAAACCCCAGGTCGACAGGAAAGTTAACCAGAACCTAAGAAATCCTCAAAGTTAGCACTTGCGGAAACAAGCATTCCCGTGACCAGGGAATTGTATATCCGACTTCTGACAGTAAATGAGTGACTGACAGAGCAAACACACTTCGAATACAAACACTTCATCGCATCATTAAACTTATAATAAGTAGGGTTATTCTATTGACTCTGCGATGATACGTCGGTTTGTTGCTTTGCTTCATTTTCATCTTGGCTATATGTAAGAAAACGTACTCTTTGAAAAAAAACGGTAAAAAATAATCTCGGAATATCGTGACAGTATTATATCCTTAAATCCCTGAGCCAGTATTGGGCTTCAAGAACCAGGGCCGGGAAAAGAGACAAAGTTTCCAAAATAGATCAACCATTAAAAAGTTGTAACCACTATAGGTAGGTTGACGAGTGAAAGCAGGTTTTAGCGACCTGATAATGCATGGAGATGGCTCAGCATAGAACCATTTAACGGTAACTCTGCGTTGCTCAAACTAAATGAGTAAATGGTGCTCAGCTGTGTGAGTCCATTGGAACAGTAACGCAGGATCAGGTCAGTACGAAACCCAGGAACTACTTAGCCGCTCACAAATTATTATTTATTCTAGAATTGCAACCTGGTGGTTCCAACAGATTGGATGTAGGTGTCAGAGGTTTCTAACGAATAGTTAAGAATTTGTATCACGGGAAAGAGCAATCGAGGAAATCACTACTTGAGGGTGAGTACCTACTGCGGTACGTGATTGTTGGTATTACCGCGCTCAACACACGTGATTGAAGTGGGGAACGTGACATGCTCTCACGAAGGTACTGCAGTGACAGACACTTGTTGGCGAGTTTCAGATAGTACGCAATACCGCCCCAGACCACCCATAGACCAACAACTCTGCTAACCCTTCCTCAATGCTTTCTTGTAAACCAAATCAGGCGATTGGAAGAGGAAAAATTCGCCCACGAGGTGTATTTTTTGGTTAACCATTACCCTTAACATAAAAATCATGTAAATGATTATTGATTAAAATCTTAATGCGCTTTTACAATTCGTACCTTACAAAAAGACGAGCTGTTGCAGAAAATCTCAGAACATTTGGAGCTTCATGAGAACATGGCACTGAAGTAGATTACAGATCATTCATCATGTTACAGACTGGCTTATTGAGAAAGCCCTGAAATAAAATCAGCGATGGAGAAAATTCAAATTATCTGAGGAGGTCACTGAATTTTCAGTGCCTACAGTATACTGAGTATACTGGACTCAATACAGAGACATGAGTTGAACTCAATACAGAGACATGAGTTGATAGAATCGCGGCAACTTTGTACTGTGTTTTGTAGATTAAAATACAGCTTAATAGGTCGGAAGCTAACAGACGCCAAACTGCTTCATGTGCGTAAACTCTCCAATGTGGAAATAATTAATGCAAGGGAAACAAACAAGAAACATAAACATGTTTAATTTATCACATTACCTTATTATATGAAATTAAGGTTGTCTAAGTGACTTAGATAACACATTATTTACAAGTACCAAATAAAGGTGAACTTAATCACCAGCACCTTAATTTTATGTAACCTTACATTTCTAATCTGCTCTCTAATAATTAAGTGATCAATACAAAATTTTAGAAATGTTAATTTTGGTTTTCCCAGTTTTTGCTGTGGCATTCTCAAACTGCAAGCCCCCCTCCGTCCATTTAAATAAACAATTTTAAACAACTCTCTTTCTATCGCGTACAGACGGGAAACAATTATTAAGATTTCATGATAACCTTAGCATTATGACGGGAAACAATTGGTAAGACCTCATGATAACCTTAGTATTATACACCACCAAAACCGTTGGACGGTTGGTCTAGTAACCCCCCGCTGGTTTGGATGTGATCAGCCCATTTTGTCTCTTTTCAGGTTCCGTTGTCACATCCAAACCCGCGGGGGGTTACTAGACCAACCGTCCAACAGTTTTGGTGGTGATATCTTGACAGATGTATGTAGTTTGAACCCATGTTAATTGCCCTAAGGCAGTTTGGACCCACGTCACTTGCCCTCACGTAGTCCGAATCCACGTAACTAGCCCACACGCAAGTCGAACCCACATAACTCACCCTGAAGAAGTCCAAAACTACGATATTCTAACTTGGAATTAGTAGAATTGATATATTTCTTAATTTCTACAAATCATCCACGTGAACTCACGTGCTTAAATATAGCAACCAGATCTAATTTCACGTGCATAAGTCGTATTTGAGTTCATTTCAACATAATCAAGTCGAAAATCCCGTGTAAACATCAATTTCTTTAAATCCCCTAATTTCTACAAAACGTCCGTGTGTACTCACGTGCTGAAGTATAGCACATGCATCTTATTTCATGTGCATTAGTCGTATTTGAACTCATTTCAACGTAATCAAGTCGAAAATCCCGAGTAAATATCAATTTCTTTAAATCTCTTAATTTCTACAAAACGTCCGCGTGAACTCACGTGCTCCACTAGTTCATCGTATATTTCCCATCCTTATTCACTGTGAGACATAGAAAAACCATTATCAGTAGACCATCGTATCACAGAATAGGATTACAGTACAATTTTTCGTCATAAACGTAATTTCATTCAATTTGCAGTTCAATTTTTAGAAGCCTCTCACGACAACAATCTTCGACCGATTACCCTGAAACTCGTTTTATAGCTAAATCTTAAGGTCTTAAAGCATCATATCAAAGTAAAACATAATCCGATGAAAAATCTTTGAGTCGGAGATGTCCAAAGTAGCGCAAAATTGCATTCTATCGCAAAATACGCTATTTTAGTGGTTTTACGCGATTTTGATGACGTCATTACAGCAGCAAAATAGGCTCAAGCCAACTTCCCATATAGCCTCAGCCACAATTCCACCTTAGCACAACATACTTTGGCCGGTCTCATCTCAAGATAAGTCGCAGTTTTTGACATCTCACTCGTTTAAGTTTTGTCCTATAATTTGGAAATCGATTTTTCACCGTACCTTAGAAAATCGCGTATATCTCGATGAAAAATCGAGATAGCCCAATAATCCATATGATTTTCAGAAAGCTCTTTAAATTTGCTAAAAATCATTCTGAAAAATCAGAGAGCTATCTCCTTTCCTTCTTGGTGAAAAATACGCTCGAAAATGGCCTATTTTCGCTAAAAATGCAATAAAATTTCGCGAAGTTGATGACGTCATAGTGACGTGAAAATGACGTCACCAGAACTTCTCTTATAGCCTATAACATTTTCCCATCTTAGATCAACAAAACCTGACCTCGATCATGGCTCTACCATTTCCCGTTCTTGAGATCTCGGCTTTCCAAATTTGCTCCCAATTATCATGATATATATTATTATATATTAACACCCTGTGACACTCAAATCTCTAACTTATACCCCTGGCCAGTTTTCTTTTTACCGCGGGGGGTTACCGCCCTGGCCAGGGCGGGAAACGTACACTACCAAATTATTCAGGTAGTTTTCCCCAGTCGGACATATTGTTTTCAAAATTAAGGTTACTTAACTTTTGTGTAACTTTTAATCTACATACTCGTAATACTACAGTACAGAGTTGCTGTAATATGATGAACAATGTCTCTATTAATAGTAAGTAGAAATAAAACTCAAGTTACGTAGTAATAAGGTGCAAACTCCATCCCATGAAAAAAGGTATACAAAATAAAGAATAGGATTCCTAGAAATGCAATCATGAAAATTAAAGCACACCATATAGATCCCTAGAAATTATAGTTGAGATAATGATAATTTAAGGCCTGAAAGATGAAAACGTGCTCACGGGCTCAAATGGGTCATCAATCTGCATTAGTTGAGCGAGGGTGCTTATGCAGCAAAAAATGTACTACACACGATTTTTCGGCATCCTACATTAAAACAAGGTTGGAAAAAAAATTCGAGCGCTTAATAATTAAGGCGAAAGTCGACTCAATCACCTCAAGTGATGCCTTAATTTCATGAAATAAGGTAATTAGTGAACGCGCGCGGGTAGCGCGCGCAGCGCATGGCTGATAATTACTTAAGCCGCGCGTAAAAGTGAAGTTTTCATAAAGTTAAAAACTTCGCGCGTGCACTAAATGACTTAAAAACAAGTGAGCTCAGTAGATGTTCTAGCCCAAAAATGTCATGATTTTACAGGAGTTGTACCTATTGATCCTCGACAGAGCATGCGGCGCGTTCCGTAGCTGGACACGAACAAGCTCCTACGAATTTCTAAGAATATCTGTAATCGATATCATGATACGGACATGGTTTCATTCAAGCTAGTAGATAATTGGGCGTAATCAAGCGTCCACTCTGCTCAATTAAAATTACGTCAGCCGAATCGCCTAAAACATAGAACGTGACCACGAGCAGACATATTGCAAGCCGCAAAGCCACAGGGAACTCTTTGTTGATACTTTAATTGACGGAAATTCCGTAAAATCCATGACAAGAATGGAGAGGAACCTCTTGTAAAATCCTGTAAAATCCTGACACTTTTATGACAAAAACGCTAGAACACCTTCTCAGTGAGCTCAGAAGATGTTCGGACTTAAAGTTGTCACGAAGATTACCGATCAGTCCTCAACAAAACTTGAAGCGCGTCAGTTGTTCAACACAAGCAAGCGGATACGTCACTACAGGTTTCTGAGAAAAATAATCTGAACAGAGAGTTTGGGGAGCAAGTTTAAAACGTTAAATGAAACGATAAACTTTTAAATCAGGAGCTTCCGAAAATCATGTGATTATCGTCGTCAGCTGAACAGAGAAATGCAAGTTTCACTTGCATTCTATCGATCAAGGGCAGGGGTGTAAGGTAAATGTTATCATAACATTTTCAGCTACTTATATGGAGTGCCATGATTTTCAAGCATTTACCAAACGTAGTTACAAACTAGGAATAAATTAACGACGAAAAGTCATCAACGATGGAAAAGTTATACCTTGATGGAAATAAATGCACTCGGCTCCTTCTCGTGCAATTATTATTGTGCCGAAAAAGTGGAAAAAATAGCAATTTTTACCTCACCAATCGCCTTTTTCTTTTAACAAAAAGTCATTATAGAGGGTTAGGTAGTTAGGGTTATTACTAACTAACTACCAAGTTAGTTAGGGTTATCAGATATCGTGGTTGGGAAGGTGAGAGATAATGTGTATATCAGTTCCAGATTGGCAATAGAAAAACTGTTATTTCAGGAAAGTACCCGGATTGCTTCTTCATAATATCAGTCGCGAAAATGGTGGCCGATGTCCTTCCGTCCGTGCCATTTTCCAAAATTTCTTCATACTCTCAGACATTCTAAGGGGTGAGTTGCGCCATGGATTGGCAGTTCTGTAAGTTCTGTAAGTCTGTGCTCAGTATAACAATTTAGTATTAGTTTATTGCTGTAGTCTGAATTGTAGAAATATCAACATACGTTGTGAAAGTCGAAAAAATATTGCTTTTCGGAACGAGTGACAGCGTTGAGGCTGAAAAGCAGGAAGTTGGAAAATCAGATGAAAAGTTACATCAAAAGTAAAAAAGACATCAGAATGACTTAAATGCTTGTCATACCATGACAAACATTTCCATTTGGTCAGTGTAATCACAGTAGATCGACTGAAGTCTATGCTTGGATTTACAAAATAACATAAAATCATCGGTGGTCGAATTTTTGAAATTCAGGGGTGGTGTGTCGGGATTGAGGATTTTGAAAATTCAGGGAGGATGATTTGGCAAGGGGAAGTTGAAAAATTCAATATACTAATAAATGCGACTGGACCCTAAAGGAACCTTAGTCCCTATACAGTGATCCAGGACCGTGAACAGGGAGCCTGGCTTTATTTCGACTCATGGTAGTTTGACTGATAATAAATATAAATCTGGCTTGACAGTGAAATAGTGAGTTCATGATATATTTCAATACCATCTTGCTTCCTGTTCATTTTTTTTATCCAGAACACTCTATTTTTCAAAAAACGGCAGACCCCTGCTGTAGCTTGCTCGCTGTGCAGGGCCCTACCTGGAACATCTACCTTAGGCCCTGGACCCTAAGCCGGCCATTAAACCCGAAACCTGGCATAAGGGGTTATTCATAAAAGTAATCCGTTGAGTATATACTCAATTTCTAAGCCAAAATCCGGTTTTCTCATTCATAAAACAGGTAATCCGTAAGTCTGAGACGGCCGTGAGTCTTGACTCGTGAGTTTTGACTTACGATCAATTTTGGCTTCATTTTCCGGATCAGTGGCTCACGGATCTGGATTATTGGCTAAAACTCATGGATCACTGGCTCAAAATGTCGGATCACTGGATCTGAGTCTCGGATTTCTGACTTATGAGTCTCGGATCATCGGATAACACTGGATCACTAGCGGCTCAGACTCAAAACGGAGTTATTCATAAAGTGAGCATATTCTCCAAATTCTGAGCCGACGGGTAGTGCCAGGATTTTTTGGATTACTTATGGATTACCGATACAAATTAACGTAAAAATAGCAGAAAAAAGGTTTCATGAATCACAATTACCGTAAGATAATTGCTGAAATGGTAAATTTAGCGCTCAGGTAGAAAACTCTATTCATTAAACAGTTGAAATTCGTATTTTACAAAGACATAAAACACAATTTATGCACATTTCATCTATATATCATTGTCCTTACGACAACGCTTCAAACGCTCAAACAGTTAAACACACTATAAAAGGTCTGGAAGTAAAATCAAAACGCATAGTGAAACATGGTAACAGCGCAATGAAACACCCAACCGTATATAAATTCCTTATCTCTGTTTCTTAACTCCACCGCATGTATTCGATCATAGACTTGTGTGCCTCAACGAATTTACATAGTAGGTCAGTGGTCACGTGTGCGTCACGTGACTGCGCTTGAACCAATAGCAGAGAAGGAGATAATTCAAACAAGTAACCGTAGTTTATCTTCGTTTCCATCACGTTCGTTTCAATCACCATTGTTTTCGCAGTTTTTATATACGGTACATAAACGGTATATACGGTTACACAAGGTAAAATAGAGATAAGGAACACTTATCGTATATAAGTGGTGCCACCCAGACGCAGTTGATTACTCCATCCGTGTTACCATGTTTAGTGTTTACTTTGTGTCATGGTTTATTTCTGATTTAGCGATCGAAATATGTGTTTCATTTCTTTTGCAACCTTGTTTATCTTTCGGTAGTTCTAATTTAAGAATTAAGATCGGGATTAAGTGCATAGAAGCATATTACCGAAATCTTGCGGCACCATAATTCCCGCTTAGATTTCCGTCAGTGACGTAGCGGCCAGAGGTTATGCAGACTATGCATTGCATACCCTGAAAGAGTCCCTTGCATAGTACATGGCAGTGTTCGTATTAATATAATTTGAGCTTTTGTGTCAGTTGTTTAGCAAATGCTTGGTAGTAGCGTGCTTCGTTTTTGTTTTCGACAGTATCAAACTTTCATAGATATTTGAGTCCTGCATACCCGTTGAAGTGATCTATGTTTGCTCCATCCGTACTATTTAGACCTCAACTTTCACATTTGATCATCTTACTTCTGAATTTATTTGTTGGATTGACCTTTACACGATGATGATGTCACATTTTAGTATTTTAGCTTTTACGGAATTACTCGTTTCGATCATGCAGTTATCTAACAGGCTTATTAGTTTATTGCTATTTTAGTGAGCCGGCACTGAGCCGTACCGCAAATGATCCAAAAAATTGAGTCCCCAGCTTCCCAGACTTAAAAAAGGAGCCAAAATGTGTAATCCACGGAGTCAAGACTCAAATTCCGTAATCCGAAACTCAATGCGCGGCAAGCCGAGACTCAATGCGCGGCAAGCCGAGACTCATAATCAGTAATCCGGTACTTCGTCGGTGATCCAAAGGACAATGAGCGGCAGACCGGTATTTTAAGCCAATGATCCGAGATGTTGTCCAAGCCATGAGCCAGAGACTCACGGCTTGATCGCATGAATACAAAATTTTGACTTACGGCTTGAGTCCGATTTGAGTCTCTGGCAAAAATTCAGATCTATTTTTTAGAATTTTTGACTTGAACCTGAAACCTCAGTGTGTAGTTTCTGCCTTAAGTCAGGGTTATTCATAAAAGTAATCCGGTGAGTATATATACCTAATGAAACCTGGTGTGTAGTTTCATAAAACCGGTAAATCAGTCTGAGACGGCCGTAGTCTTGACTCGTGAGTTTTGACTTACCATCAATTTTGGCTTCAATTTTCGGATCAGTGGCTCACAGTTCTGGATTACTGGCTTAGAATCATGGATCACCGGCTCAAAACTTTGATCACTGGATCTGAGTCTCGATTTGACTTATGAGTCTCGGATCATCGGATAACACTGGATTACGAGCGGCTCAGACTCAAAACGTAGTTATTCATAAAGTGAGCATATTCTCAATATTCAGAGCCCACGGGTAGTGCCAGGATTTTTTGGATTACCCATGGATTATTGATGCAAATTAACGTAAAAATAGCAGAAAAATGGTGTCATGAATCTCAAGTACCGTAAAATAATCGATGAAATGGTAAATTTAGCGTTCAGGCAGAAAATTCTATTCATTAAACAGTTGAAATTCGTGTTTCACAAATACATAAAACACAATTTATGCACATTTCATCTATATTATTGTCCTAACGGCAACGCTTCAAACACTCAAATAGTTATACACACTATGAAGAGTCTGGACGTACAATCAAAACGCATAGTGAAATATGGTGACAGTGCAATGAAACACCCAACCGTTTATAAATTCCTTATCTCTGTTTGTAAACTCCACCGTATGTTTTCGATCATAGACTTGTGAGCCTCAACGAATTTTCATTGAAGGTCAGTGGTCACGTGCGCGCGTCACGTGACTGCGCTGAACCAATAGCAGAGAAGGAGATAATTGAAACAAGTAACCGTAGTTTATCTTCGTTTCCACTTTCCATCACGTTCGTTTCAATCACGATTGTTTTCGCACATTCTATCTACGGTATATAAACGGTATATAGTATATACGATAACACAAGGTAAAATAGAGATAAGGAACACTATGGTATTTTAATATACAAACTACAGTACAGAAGTGCTGTAGTTTGGACTGTGCATATCTCAGGGTTAGAAAGGCAACATAATGTGCAAACATAGATAACGTAACTAATAACTATGCAAGGCCACTCAGACGTGGTTGATTACTCCATCCGTGTGTTACCATGTTTGTTTTGTGTCCTGGTTTATTTCTGATTAAGCGATCGAATGGCAGTTTTCATAGTATGTGATTTGAGCTCTTGTGTCAGTTGTTTATCAAATGCTTGGTAGTAGCGTGTTTTCGACAGTATCAAACTTTCATAGACATTTGAGTCCAGGACACCCGTGCAACTTAATCGTTGAAGTGATCTATGTTTGCTCCATCCGTACTATTTAGACCTCAACTTTACATTTGATCGTCGTTCTTTTGAATTTATTTGTTGGATTTACTTTTACACGATGATGATGTCACATTTTAGTATTTTAGCTTTTACGAAATTATGATAGGTGATATAAGACTTGTCAATTTATTTGTTTCGGTCATGCAGTTATCCAGCAGGCTTATTAGTTTATTGTTACTTTTAGTGAGCCGACACTGAGCCGTACCGCCGAATGATCCAAAAAATTGAGTTCCAGCTTCGCAGACTTAAAAAAGAAGCCAAAAATGTGCAATCCACTGAGTCGAGACTCAAATTCCCGTAATCCAAACTCAATGCGGCAAGCCGAGACTCATAATCAGTAATCCGGTACCTAAGTCGGTGATCCGAAGGACTAGACCAACGACCCATTATTTTTAAGCCAATGATCCGAGACTCCTTTAATCCAAGCCATGAGCCAGAGACTCACGGCTTGGATCGTGTTTATGAATACAAAATGTTTGACTTACTTTTTTGAGTCTCGGATTTGAGTCTCTGGCTTAAGTCTCAGTCTCATTCTTATGAATAACCCCTCATATCACAGCAGACTTGAGGCTTGTTGAAGCAAATCATCAATCTCTGCTAACAGATCTAATAATGTTATTTTGTAATAATGTAATATAGAGTGTAAAGAATCGAAATTTTCTTCGCCTAGATGTTGAAATTTCATGGCGAGCATTGAGGTCACGAGCATTGAGTTGACATTTTAGTTTAATAAGTATGAAATTCAAAGGTAAACGTTCTTAGAACTTTAGAAGAATCATAATCCCTATTACTGCTTGACTATGAAAAGTGAAAACAGTGAACATGGGAAACTTTCAATAATTTCAACAGTGCGAAAAACATTAATTTGGAACACCCTGAGCTGAATGTGTGTGGCTAGGTAGCGCAGAGGTTAAGGCATAATTTTTTCAATCGAAAGGTTGATCGTTCGATTCCCGGCTTTGCCTATCGTGCTAAGGGTAAGAACTCCCACCCAAGCAGCCACACGTACAGTAAACTGTGCGGGAGGGTTAAATGAGGAGCTGCCCATTGCAGCGAAGTCTCGGTGAATAAAGTATGGATTACACTTCCTTAACCGTCACTGGCTTGATTACACTTGAATCCTTCGATTCCTGTCATTGGCTGTAACAGCTGTTGGAATAGAAGTAAAACCTTCAAAATAAAAATATGTAAAGATGCAAGAGTTAAAGATCCATACATGATACATTTGATTCGACGGCAATGGTTCAAGTTGAATCATTTCAATGGTTGATGTCGAATTATTTCAATGGTTCATAATATCGAATAACTACAATGCTTCGTCATGAATCATTTCAATGGTTCATGATGAACGATTTAAAAGTTCCTCCCCCTTCCCTCTAAACTGTGCTGCTCAGGAATCCGGAGTCCTGGGTGGCCCAGCCTTGCAGTTTTAAGCTGTGAGGGGTACGTGGGCCGAAACCCCTCCGTTTCCCTTTGTCACCTGCTGATGGGACACCTACATCGCAGATGGCAGGGAAACCTTACAACTGTAGGGTAACTGCTGATGATTCACAGTTTAGTCTCTTCCACCTCTCATGTCAATCCTTGAATTAGAAAATCGATATGCAGTATTTTGTTATGTTTGTAGTTTACCCATACACCTCTATAGATAAGACATTGGATTTGAATGGTTCATGCTGAATCATTTCAAAAGTTCTGAATGTTGAATCATTTCAAATGAAATGGTTCATATTGGTTATTGAATCATTTCAATGGTTCATATTGAATCATTTCAATAGTTCATCTTGAACCATTCCAATGTTTGATGTTAAATCATTTCAATAGCTCATTTTAACTTTTCAATGATTAATTTAACTATTTAAGTAGATAAGGAAATATGGCAGTAAGTACCATTTGCCATGTTACAAAACTGCGCATATATTGAAGCTATGCACGGTAACAAGGAATCATCGACGAAAGATTCGATGGGGTCGTATCAAAGAATAACAATGACCCCTGCTTACCCCCTGGTGAGTGGTGACCCCCTTTTAATTTTACTCTGCTAACTTGATTAACTGTACGAAGCGCAGTGAAGGGCGCCAAAGGTACGTTTAGTTGCATTTTGCGAGGTGTGTTAATTAAGATTAAAATAAAAGTGCTTTTAAAAATTCAATGAGTGACATGATAAGTGCCCGAACAATGGGTTCACCAGAGGGGCATTATGCACCTTCCAAGCGTGTTTATGCTATGTCTTCAAAAACCCTATAGGCACCAGGGTACCGTGTGCAATAAATTATTGCGCACTGTAAAAGCCCGATATCTGAATTTATTACGCACTGTAGGTCATAATAATTTATTGTGGTGCAGTAGAACAGTGCGTAACAATTTATTTCACACAGTTGAGCAAACAGTACCTTCAAATCTTGATTTAAAACATTTCCTTGTGTGTTTGAAAATATTGTCATTTTTTCGAGTAATTACGGTGCATAATTCAGTTTAATAACTCGTAAAGTTGCTAAACTCAGCATTAAAAAACCTCGGCCTTCGGCCTCGGTTTTTCAATGCCATATTACACACTCGGGCCTCCGGCCTTCGTGTGTAATATTACGTTTAGTAACTTTTACTCGTTACTAAACCCTTCAGTAGCGATTCAGCAGTGGGTCATTAGTATGCTTTTACACGACCTCCGATGTGAAACAACATTAACTTACGAATCAAAAACCTTATCTCGCTTTTCTTTCTCGACCGAATCATTTAAAAGTAATTGGCATCCTCATCATATTATATTGCATATAATAACGAGGGAAATGTTCCAAAAGAAGAGATACCCAGGCTCTGCTAGGGAAATGTTCCAAAAGAAGAGATACCCAGGCTCTGCTAGGGAAATGTTCCAAAAGAAGAGATACCCAGGCTCTGCTAGGGAAATGTTCCCTAAAAGAAGAGATACCCAGGCTCTGCTAGGGAAATGTTCCAAAAGAAGAGATACCCAGGCTCTGCTAGGGAAATGTTCCAAAAGAAGAGATACCCAGGCTCTGCTAGGGAAATGTTCCAAAAGAAGAGATACCCAGGCTCTGCTTTACAACACTACTTTATACAATCAAATTTGAGGATGAGCAATGTAAATTAACGGATGGAGAACTAAACGGTTACGTCGGGGCAATGATGAAGGGGCGGGCTAGTGTTTCCTTGGGGGCATGACGTGGGCTCTGGTTCCTGGTGCGTGGGGGGTGCTCGGAGGAGGATGGACGTGTGTGCGGTGGGTTGCCGGCCTCCCTAGGTGAGAGGCGTGCAGCGGTGGCGTGCGGGGTGCCTCATCAGAAGCCTGGCAACTGACCTCCTTCATAAGTTAAGTATCTTGATGTTTTGTTGTGTATTGTCATTGTCCTTTGTATAGACATACTCACAAATCATTAACACTCAACCTACACACACATGGCTCCTTCCCTTAACCAAAAAGTTGATCATCCTCAAATTTGGTAATGGTATGAAAGTATAAAGTGTTGTCTAGGCTAGTAGGTTAATTGCAAATCAGCCCAGCCAAAACGTGGCCTTAAACGCATGTTTCTCTGCCGCAAGTGGGTGACAACCTTCGCAGGTCAGCTAACCCTCTGAGGGAACTTCGTTTACCCTCAGTGGCCTGACCTGCAGAATGTGTGTCACCAGTTATATATCATACAAAATTAACAACAATTACTATTTGAATATATTCAGATAACTTGTATTTTACTGTTTCGGCTTTGAAAATTTTTAAAGATTAGTAACTTTTCTGGAAAGTTTTTGATCAAACTGCCTGAAGATATAAGGATATAGTACGTAGGGTTTAGAAACTCGGCTGCCAATAGGGCACAATCTACTAATCCCCATCATAAAGATGGCAAATTTGTGACTTGCTAGGATTTTATATGAATTATTTATTTGCTGATATTATTTTTATGATCTTATTTTGAGTTACAGTAACTTTTCCCTGCCCTTCCCCCCACCCCCCTTCATTATTCACCTCATTTAGTCATGACCACTAGCCATTGTCTAATGCCACTAATACCTATACTTGATGCTACGCAGCATGTGACACACTTATTCATTCTCTGTAATCAGTGTTCAATGTGTATGTGTAGGTGTCTGTATGTATGTATCCAATTTTAAATAATTATGACGATAAGCAAATTTACCCCTGACAGTGAAAATTATTCAAGCCTTGATTAGCTGACAAATTATTTCTCCCTTCATCGATTTTGGTTTTAGTTTCGACTGCCTTCTTCTTTTCCTGACAGGTGACTGCTGGTGGCTACACCCCGCACGCTGCCGCTGTGTGCTGACTGCCTGGGAGGCGGCTCCCTCTGCTAATCTCGTCCATCCCTCCGATGTGCACATCCCTGCGCCCCATGAGACCCATCCCTCTGACTGCCCCTGGTGCATCCCAATCCGGACTCACCCTGTCAACATCAATCATGGAAGTAACAAACATAGAAACTTACGAGAACTTAATTAAGGAGACTCAAGACATCGATTTGCTCATTAAATTGATTAAGGTCATGGAAGACAGGGTTGAGCATCTTTCCAACCCTGGGACTGACGAGGAGGACTACTCAGACGGTCAGATCACTGAGTCCGAGTCTGAGGAACTACCGTGCCAGGACGTGTCACCCCCTCAGATGAGACAGCTGCATGACTTCGTCCAGTTTTCAGAGAGCCTGGACTGGATTAGTGGGGACCTTGAGGAAGAACTGCTCAATGAAGTGATGGGTCTCTTCGTTGGCTGTGACAATGGGCAGCTGGGCTACAAGTGGTTAGCCAGGTCAGATCAGCCCTATAAGTTTGGAGGCACCCAGCATCAAGCCTCCCCCATCACCTCATACCCCCAGATAGATATGCTGATGAGGACACTTAACAGGACCATGGAAACTAGCCTGGACTGTTGTCTTGTGTCCTGCTATCAGGGAGGAGGTGCTCAGGTCAAACCGCACCAGGACAATGAAAGGGTCATTGATCAGCAGCACCCAATCTGCAATGTTTCACTGGGTGCTTCGAGATCCATAGATTTCTACGATCTCACTAGCAGTGCTCCAATCATCACACAGGAGCTGAAGCACAGATCACTGCTGGTCATGTCTCCCGGGTGCCAGAGAAACCTGAGACACGGGGTGTCTAGAACAGACACAGGTTCAGCGGGGGCTACCAGGTGGTGTCTCTCTTTCAGGAGGCTTGCGGCATCTGACCCAGAGGAACCCCAGGTTAGTGGCGAGCAGCAGCAGGAGCCACCTATTGCCACACCAGCCCCGCAAGGTGACAGCCTAGCAGACCCCAGTAGGATACCCCCACCAGTAGCCAGACGGGCCATCGTCCCTGCCTTCTCCAGGACTAATGGCAGGAGCCAGGTGGTTTCGATGTCAGAGGTCCCCGAGCACCTGGTCATTGGGGATTCCCTGACTCGCGGCATCAACATCGCCAACTGCCTCACCATCACCAGAGGAGGAGGAGAGATACCTGACATCATCCCGATGCTCCAGGACAATCGGGACGAGCTGCCTGTCTCAGAGTACGAGCGAATTAAGTCGGTGACGGTATGTGTAGGTACCAATGACCTCAGTGACCTAAACCTATCACAGCTTAAGATCATGAACCAATATGATAGACTTATTAATGAGCTTTTAAAATTGTTTCCTAATGCACGCGTCATGATATTCAATGTTCCCCCTAGAATTTGCCACAGGTTCAATCACCTAGTCAGAATTAAGTCCTTCAATAACTTTCTGTTTGATTTAGAAATTTCTTTTCAAAGGGTAAAGTTGATTAATGTCTTTTACCAGTATCTGCAGCCTAATGGCTTCATTGATTTAGGTTTCTTCGTTAGAGACGGGTTGCACATGAATGAGCGTGGTAAGAAACTGATGAAGGAACACATAAGTAGGCATCAGGCAGAACCCTGTGGATATAGACCATTTCTAAATGGGCATTAAATTATTAACATTTTTCTCTTTGATCTATGATGTAGGTGGGGTGTTTTCGGGCTAGGCCACTATCTTTGGAAGTTTGGAGGAGAAATCTTAAAATGAACTAAATTGCTTTTAATACTCAGGTAATCCTGCCCCTTCATTATCAACTGGCTCAACCATCATGGGAGTTTCAGCACAACATCACAGGCAGGTGACAGGTTTATTCGGAGGAGGGACAGGCCAAAGGAGGAAAACAAACGATCCTGTAAGTACTTTCTTATCTTACTCTACAATTTTGCAATTTATTAGCCTCTCTGCAATTTTTAGGCTCATGGAAAATAATGAACAGCAAGAAAATTTTCTTAGAAAAGATTTGATCTCGGGAGGTGTTTCTTTATTCTTGAGTCTATTTTTACTCCTACTTAGCTTTACCATACTAACAGTCAATACCAGCGATTGCCCAAACCGATTTATCAAACAAGTTGCGTTTAAAGCGGTCGATAGTCAACTATATCTTCTTAATTCGAAAACTAGGATCCTGGTGAACTGGGCTGTCTTAATGACTGTTCTATCAAATAGACTATTTTGTAATTTACTGCCGTTTCTAGTTAACAAATCGTCGTCCTACTACCTGAATATATACCAGTATCCACTGTTATATCGACTTCGTCTGATGCGTGTGAAACTTAGGTCGAAGAATTTGAATATTTCATCATATTTCATTAACACATGCTCGTATTATCTGACGCTCCTCAACTTGGCCTTGATAGTAGTTGTAAATCCAAGTATACTTAATCCTGGCCCAATGAGTAAAGACCTGTCTGTTGCATACTGCAATGCACAGGGCTTTATATTGATGTCTAGCATGCGCGGAAAGCAACCAATCTTCCAGACTCATAAATTACTTGACTTCCAAAATTTTTTGCACATGAATAAACCAGATATTGTTATTGTCAATGAATCATGGATTAATGAGCATATACATAACAACGAAATTATCGAAGAAGAATTTTATAAAATGTGGCGAAATGATAGATCTAAGATAGATAAGAAAAAGTATAACAAGGTGGGGGGAGGTGGCGTTTTTATTCTTGCTAAACAAGGACTCGATATCGAAACTAAGGAAGTTAATGTCAAAAATCCAGATGGCTTACCTGTTCTTTCGATTGAGATAAAATTTAATGATTCTTCCAAATTATGTGTCAGTACATTTTATAGATACGACTACTCTAAAAAGGACACTTAAGACTCCATTGAAATATATTATAGGGAATTATGTAAGAAGTACTCTAAAATTGTCATCATAGGTGATCTTAACTTAAGCTCGGTTAAGGACTGGTCCTGCCCTATCTCTACTAATGAGCTTCACAACGATTATATCAAACTTTTCTTTGAGTTAGGATTTCAAAACCTTATAAACGAACCTACTCATAAAGATGGAAATACCCTAGACTTACTACTTACGAACCAGCCTGGTCTCATTAAAGATATTTGCATTACCCCTGATCTAATTTGCCCTTCAGATCATTACTCTATTAAATTCAAAATAAAGAAAAACGTTAATAGGAGGAAAGTTAAGAAGCGTAGAGTGTTTAACTATAATGAAGCGAATTGGCCTGAACTTGAAAATGAACTTTATGCCTACGACTGGTCAAGCATGTTTAGAACCCTAGGAATCTCACAAGCATGGAACCTTTTTAAATCTAAATTGGACATTGCTATGAGGAACCATATTCCGATGAAGTCCGTTAAATTTCGCATAAAGCCACCGTGGTTCGACTCCGAAATTTTTATGATGTCTAAAAAGAAACATAAGCTTAGAAAAATTTATAAAAAATCTGGATTAGATAGTGATAAAGAAGCACTTGATGAATTTAAAATCAAATTCAAAAATCGAGTCCTTGAAAAGAAAAGTGATTTTATTTTAGCTGATCCGTGTAATTCTGAACATGTAGGTAGCAACCAGGTCAACAAAAATTTTGGTCATTCATCAAATCTAGCACAAAATGTGGACGCATTCCTGAATCTGTACAATATAAAGGCAGATACCGTTCTGAAACCCAGGACCAATGCGATATTTTTAACAAATTTTTCTGTGATCAATTTTCCCAGGCAAGCAAATATGATATTAACTTACAAGACTTCCTTGCCCCTGAGGAATTCTCTCCTGCGGAAATTTTTAGCTATCTCAAAAATGTCAAGCCTAGCAAAGCCCCAGGACCGGACGGAATTAGTGGGTACATTTTGAAAAACTGTGCCGGCTCTCTGTGCTTACCACTTGCACTACTCTTTAATAAATCTTACCAGCTTGGAGAGCTGCCACAGGATTGGAAAAATGCTAACGTAGTACCTATTCATAAAAAAGGAAGGAAGGATGACGTTGAAAATTACAGGCCCATTTCTCTCACTAGCTTAGTAATGAAAATATTTGAAAAAAGTTTGCACAATATCCTCCATGAAAAATGCAAGTACAAAATTTCTACCCTACAGCACGGATTTTTGCCAAATCGCTCATGCACAACACAAATGATAAATTACGTTGACACCCTTACGTTAAATCTAAATGGCAAAATCTCCACGGATGTTATATATTTCGATTTTGCAAAAGCATTTGATAGTGTAAATCATGACATAATTTTAGAGAAACTGAAATTTTCTTATGGCATTGATGGGTACCTACTGAGATTCATTAAAGAATATCTTAAAGGAAGGCAACAGTGCGTATCCATTGATGGTTCTCTCTCAGGCATGTCCCCAGTTCTGTCTGGGGTACCCCAAGGATCTATTTTAGGTCCATTGCTCTTTGTATTGTTTATTAACGATATAACTGAGGTTATCGACATCTCAACCAAGATTCTTCTTTATGCTGATGATATGAAAATCTTTAGGCAAATTAACAATGAACACGATCGTGTAATCTTGCAACAAGATATCAGCTCTCTCCAAAAGTGGGCTGAACGTAATAAAATGCGCTTCCACCTTGATAAATGTAAAGTTCTCAATTGTAAATTAAGTAATAAGGCAAGCAGTAATTTCGAATACTATCTCTATGATACGAAACTTGACTACACGGATAACGAAAAGATTTAGGAGTGCAAGTTGTCCCGTCTCTAAAATGGAATGCCCAGCACAAAAATTACTAAATAAGGCCAGTCAAAAATTGGCCTTCTTAGAAGAAATTGCTCCTTCAATAGAAACACAAATCAACGTAAAATTTTATTTTTAGCTATAATTCGGTCACAGTTTGAGCACTGTTCACAAATTTGGAGGCCAGTGCACAAAACAAACATTGATAAGTTTGAAGCCATGCAGAAAAGAGCCGTTAAGTGGGTTTTCAGTGAAGATTTTTGCAGCTATACCAAATCAGAATACCACCTTAAATTAAAGAATCTAGATGTCCTGCCAATGAAATACAAGTTTGATTATAACGACTTAGTCTTGTTCTATAAGATGTTTAATCATCCTAGCCCATTTTCAAGTATCCCTGAATATCTTAGGAAGAAGCACCTCCCTGATCCAAAATTAACTCGATATACTAGGAGTATGTCATCATCTGATGAACTTCAATTAGAATGCTCCATAAAACTTAGAATAGATGTTTTTAAAAATTCATACTTCTACCGTACACATTTACTTTGGAATGAAGTTCCATTGAATATAAGATCTGAAAATTGCTTAACAACCTTTAAGACTAAACTCAAGGAATATCTCTGGATGAAAGCGGACAGTGAATTTGACTAATTTTGGTTAATATGTTAATATCCCTAAACATGTGCTTTCCTATGATAAGGGTAAGGGACAGGAAGATAGGTGAGGAACATGAAGAAAGGGAAAAGGTATACAAGGGATTTATATCATGTTCATAGGGATCACCAGGTTCAGGTTCACCACCCACATCACATACATCTTTTTTGAATATTTCAGTGATTTATATCACTCAAGCACTCAGAGTAATAAAAGTAATTTATCATTATTTTATTATATTTTAAAGATAAATTTTTACCATCTACTTTTAATGCAATTTTACCAACTATGTAACTAACCAATCTGTGTGATTTAAGATTTTTGAGGGCGTAATTGTGCAGCATAGAGTAGTTTCGACTACTCTGCACGTGCCCCACTCATAGCATATGCAACAAGCAGGCCCGTAGCCAGTTCCGGAGGGGCCCTTGCGCCCCACTCAAGCAAGCTGCGGCAGGGGTCTGGGGCCGTGCCCCCAGCGGGGTGCAGGGGCGAGCCCCTGCCAGGGGGTTTGGGGGCGGAGCCCCCGAACGATTTTAGGGAAATTGGGGTGCTGCAGGATGAATTTTACACTAAAGAAATGTACAGGAAATGTACAGGACGGTATTTGTCAAAATTAGAGCTTCGAAAAAGTATACAATCAAATATAAACAAGCTATAACAGTAAGAATAAGATTAAACTAGTAAACTGCCACTATTTAACCAAGCCAAAGTATATAATTATGACTATCAGTCAAAAAACTTTCATTCTAACTATTTTTTGAAATGGTACCTTTTCTTCCGAGGGGGGCTGCAGCCCCCCTAGCCCCCCCTCTGTCTACGGGCCTGGCAACAAGTTAGACTCTACTATGTTTATTTTTATACAACTATGATTATTCAATTCTTTTGGTTGGGGCATCCTCATGTTTCATGAATTATTTTATATAGGGCAAGTGACAATGTATAATTTGTTGTGTATCCTATTTGTGATTTTAAATAAAAAAAATAAAAATAGGGAAATGTTCCAAAAGAAGAGATACCCAGGCTCTGCTAGGGAAATGTTCCAAAAGAAGAGATACCCAGGCTCTGCTAGGGAAATGTTCCAAAAGAAGAGATACCCAGGCTCTGCTAGGGAAATGTTCCAAAAGAAGAGATACCCAGGCTCTGCTAGGGAAATGTTCCAAAAGAAGAGATACCCAGGCTCTGCTAGGGAAATGTTCCAAAAAGAAGAGATACCCAGGCTCTGCTAGGGAAATGTTCCAAAAGAAGAGATACCCAGGCTCTGCTAGGAAATGTTCCAAAAGAAGAGATACCCAGGCTCTGCTAGGGAAATGTTCCAAAAGAAGAGATACCCAGGCTCTGCTAGGGAAATGTTCCAAAAGAAGAGATACCCAGGCTCTGCTAGGGAAATGTTCCAAAAGAAGAGATACCCAGGCTCTGCTAGGGAAATGTTCCAAAAGAAGAGATACCCAGGCTTTGCTAGGGAAATGTTCCAAAAGAAGGGATACCCAGGCTCTGCGAGGGAAATGTTCCAAAAGGAGAGATACCCAGGCTTTGCTAGGGAAATGTTCCAAAAGAAGAGATACCCAGGCTCTGCTAGGGAAATGTTCCAAAAGAAGAGATACCCAGGCTCTGCTAGGGAAATGTTCCAAAATAAGAGATACCCAGGCTCTGCTAGGGAAATGTTCCAAAAGAAGAGATACCCAGGCTTTGCTAGGGAAATGTTCCAAAAGCAGAGATACCCAGGCTCTGCTAGGGAAATGTTCCAAAAGAAGAGATACCCAGGCTCTGCTAGGGAAATGTTCCAAAAGAAGAGATACCCAGGCTTTGCTAGGGAAGTGTTCCAAAAGAAGAGATACCCAGGCTCTGCTAGGGAAATGTTCCAAAAGAAGAGATACCCAGGCTCTGCTAGGGAAATGTTCCAAAAGAAGAGATACCCAGGCTCTGCTAGGGAAATGTTCCAAAAGGAGAGATACCCAGGCTTTGCTAGGGAAATGTTCCAAAAGAAGAGATACCCAGGCTCTGCTAGGGAAGTGTTCCAAAAGAAGAGATACCCAGGCTCTGCTAGGGAAATGTTCCAAAAGAAGAGATACCCAGGCTCTGCTAGGGAAATGTTCCAAAAGAAGAGATACCCAGGCTCTGCTAGGAAATGTTCCAAAAGAAGAGATACCCAGGCTCTGCTAGGGAAATGTTCCAAAGAAGAGATACCCAGGCTCTGCTAGGGAAGTGTTCCAAAAGAAGAGATACCCAGGCTCTGCTAGGGAAATGTTCCAAAAGAAGAGATACCCAGGCTCTGCTAGGGAAATGTTCCAAAAGAAGAGATACCCAGGCTCTGCTAGGGAAATGTTCCAAAAGAAGAGATACCCAGGCTCTGCTAGGGAAATGTTCCAAAGAAGAGATACCCAGGCTCTGCTAGGAAATGTTCCAAAAGAAGAGATACCCAAGCTCTGCTAGGGAAATGTTCCAAAAGAAGAGATACCCAGGCTCTGCTAGGGAAATGTTCCAAAAGAAGAGATACCCAGGCTGAACCCTGCTAGGGAAATGTTCCAAAAGAAGAGATACCCAAGCTCTGCTAGGGAAATGTTCCAAAAGAAGAGATACCCAGGTTCTGCTAGGGAAATGTTCCAAAAGAAGAGATACCCAGGCTCTGCTAGGGAAATGTTCCAAAAGAAGAGATACCCAGGCTCTGCTAGGGAAATGTTCCAAAAGAAGAGATACCCAGGCTCTGCTAGGGAAATGTTCCAAAAGAAGAGATACCCAGGCTGAACCCTGCTAGGAGACATACAACTGTGGTGCTGGATGATAAACAGGGATATATATGGGAATTAGGAAAGCCCTGCTATTGGTTGCACTATAATGCATGACGTCACGATGAAGGTTTATAATTCACTCCACCTACAACACTATCTTCCCACAAACAACTAGCTAAACCACTGAAAAGACCACCTTTCCCAACCCATTTAAAAATAAATCCTAAAATGCTTCATAAGATATATAAAGGGAAGAGAGCTAGAGCAAGCAAGAGGCAGTTCAGTAACTTGAAACATCTCTATATTTTACCATAGGGATATACATGAAGCAGGGAGGAGGTAAAGGAGCTGCAACATTAGAGGACCAAGTTACTGTCGCAAATCAAACGTCTATGAAACAGAGGAAAAGCTAATTGCAGTATATAATATACGGGTATTCCGCATCTTATATATATTATATATATAACATTATGAAGGAGCTCAGACGGCCAATAAGGGAAAGTCTGCAAGTAAGCGGAGTATAGAGACTGAGCGTCACTAGCAGCTCATTCTGCACTATGACAATGACGTCATCTAACTCGCCTACTAGTGGAGGAGATCTCCAGTAGAGTTAGTGAGCGGGAGGTTAGTCGTAATGTCGGAGGTTCTGCGAGCCCTCCTTCCCCGCAATTTACTTGGCTTACTAGGGTGCACCAAAAAAATTAAATTTTTGGTGCTCAACCCCTGAGCGATAGATCTCGGTGAGACAAGACCAAGGATATCCGGTTTTTTGAAATTGGGCCCCGGGAACCCCTGGAGCGTTGACGATTTGTATCGGCCATACTTGTATGGAAGGCGCGGTATGGCGTGACCATCCGCGGATTCTGGCCGCGCCGTTGCTTATATCCGCGCCGCAAGACTCCGGGCTGCAGTTCAAGGAAAGAGATAGACCGTGAAGAAGGTGTACTGACAAAGACCATCTTGAGTATATATCTACCCATAAGAATTACAGTTATTCAGCCTGCCACCCCACGCTTCATCCATTCCACCTACACCTCAATGCCACATCCATCTAACCATACACTCGCACTACACTCATCTACCCATACACCTCACGCTACATCCATTTACCCTTTCACCGACGCTACACTATCTACCCATACTCACGCAACACACGCAACCCATACACCAGTCCCACTCAGTTGTACTCAAATCCGTTTATAACACGTAAATTTTGCGTCCTTTTGCGCGTGGTTGCAGCGTGGGTGTATGGGTAGATGGATAAAGCGTGATTGAAAGCAACGCAAATCGGTAGTTCTCTTTACGCTTAGTTCAGCGCGAGGTTCATTATCTGACTAACTGAGCGAAATTTGCTCAGTCTCCACTAGTTGTACTCAAATCCGTTGAGAACACGTAAATGTTGCGTCCGTTTGCGCTATAGACTCTCAAAATGTATTTCGAGAGTGTAAAGCACAAAAGGACGCAACATTTACCTGAATTAAACGGATTTGAGTGCAACTGAGTGGTGACTGATACTGATAGTTCTATTGATATTATCAATAGCTCTATTGACATTATCTATGATAGCTCATTATAATGAGTCTCTCAACATTCTCACTCCAAAGGATACTTTGTAGCCGCTGTTTTCCCAGAATGAGGGACAAAGGTGGGGACAAAAGTGGGGACAATCGATCGCCCAGAACGTGGGAGTTCTCACGCTCTCTCGGCTCACTCAGTAATTGTCCCCATCCTCGGAGATTGTCCCCTTCTTGTGAACGGGATGATTCAATTTAAATATATGATGAATCAAGCATCGATACAGATTTAATCGAGTTATAGATTAATCAAGTAGTGTGAATCGACTATTGCTTAAGTGTGACCCAATTGCAATGCTATTTCTATAGAAGTATATATGTAAGCTCAGCAGGCTCTGTTAGAGCTTAGTGGATACTAGACATCGCAGACAGTGTCACCCCCGTCATTGGATAACGTATAGCTACAAGTTCATCCAAGATATAATTTGACTCAGATGAGATTATTAGCAATATCGGCTTCTGATGCGGCTGGTATTCAAATTTTTATCCCCCAACCCCAGTATATTTGTTTTAAACCGTCATTTTACCGTCCTTTGAGCGAATTATTGCAGAAGTCCCTGGGGTCCTATATATGCGGCAGTACCACGCGGGAGAACCTATGGAGCTATGAGGTAGGTACGGGAGTAATATGGGTGTATGGGTAGATGAGTGTAGCGTGAGTGTATGGGTAGATGGATGTAGCGCGATCAGTGTATGGGTAGATGAGTGTAGCGTGAGTGTATGGGAAGATGGATGTAGCGTGAGTGTATGGGTAGATGAGTGTAGCGTGATCAGCGTATGGGTAGATGAGTGTAGCGTGAGTGTATGGGTAGATGAGTGTAGCGTGATCAGTGTATGGGTAGATGAGTGTAGCGTGAGTGTATGGGTAGATGAGTGTAGCGTGATCAGTGTATGGGTAGATGAGTGTAGCGTGAGTGTATGGGAAGATGGATGTAGCGTGAGTGTATGGGTAGATGGATGTAGCGTGAGTGTATGGGTAGATGTGTGTAGCGTGAGTGTATGGGTAGATGGATGTAGCGTGATCAGTGTATGGGTTGATGGATAAAGCGTGAGTGAAAGCAACGCAAATCGGTAGTTCTCTTACGCTTAGTTCAGCGCGAGGTTTATTTTCTGAGTAATGAGCGAAAGAAAATTAAAAGAGTGGTAAGAAAATTTAATTTCAGCACAACATGGGCAAAATACGCAATATGATCTGTTCCATATCATGTAGGATATCCGAACCCTGTTAGTGCCGCTGACATACCTGAAGTTCTAAGCCTGAATAAGCTCTCAGATCACATTTCATCCTGTCAGTAACGAGCACTTAAGTTCTGCCTATGGTTACCTCGAGGTTCCTCCCCCATCATCCTGTCAGTAACGGCCTGCCCTTCACCTCCGATGACGTACTGACCATTAACCCGCGCCTTCACCCGTCTTCAAACTTCTATGGGTAAGACGAAGTTGAGCATTGATGACGCTTCCTTCCACTAGTTCAGGAAGAACCAGAACAGAACAGTGCAGTGCTCTTCCGCTGTTTGAAGAAGAAGAAGTGATGTACAGCCTCCTTCACCCTGACAGCAAACTGTGCTTGCGATAAATCTATAAATTTTCTGATTACATCCGACCTACACAAGTCTACAGTTACACACCGACACTACACACGGGAGTACAATGTACATTGTCCCCTAGTGAGCAGGATTGTCCCCTGTCGTTCTACATGCACAGCAGTATATCATACTGGTCCTGTCATTTGCTTCATCCCACCCCAATAGGCCATACTATGTCGATCAGTTTATCAAATGCTCAGCATCATCACCACTTCACCCTCATTAATATTGGGAGCTAGTCACGTGTGATATTTCAATAAACACGGCCTTCCGCCTTTGTTGTAAACTATATTTGGTACCCTTGAAATAACGGTCAAGTACACCCTACTTCGATTTGGCAAATATCGGTCAAGTACACCCTACTTCGATCTATATCTCGCGGAACTGCAGCAGAATCTTGCGCGCGCGGATATAAGCGCGCGCGTAGAATCCGCGGATGGTCACGCCATACCGCGCCTTCCATACAAGTATGGCCGATACAAATCGTCAACGCTCCAGGGGTTCCCGGGGTCCAATTTCAAAAAACCGGATATCCTCGGTCTTGTCTCACCGAGATCTATCGCTCAGGGGTTGAGCACCAAAAATTTAATTTTTTTGGTGCACCCTATTGGCTTACCCGGGGAATAATAAACAGGGAAACTGTAATTTATATTGTTCCTAATTATACCCTGCAGCGAAATTAGTAATTCCATTTAATTGTGCCTTGATTTGTATATGTTAAGCTATGCGTGGAATCATTAAACTGGCTGCACTAACTACCTGTGTAGTTAGTCATTAGAGCTCAAAACCAAATCACAGATGACTTGAGTTTGAGAGACACGTCATCAAGGGAGTATGACTCTGGTGGATATCATTCTATAGGAGGCAGCATTCCGTGAAGATAGACCTCCTAGAATTGCGCACTTTTTCAAAACTTTTAATCCTTAGGAAGACTTTTAATCCTTAGTACCAAGACTTTCAATCCTTAGTACCAAGACTTTCAATCCTTAGTAGACTGTATGAGGATTTCCATCCATGAAGACAAGACATGACAGACATGTGATCCACCTAAAGGCCTTTAAAACAGGGCCTCAGGCTTTCATAAGAATTATTATGAAACAGCCGACTAGTTTCCAGGTAGCCACTTAGTGAGCTGTCACATTTTATATCAATAATTTCTAAACCATGTCCTCCCTCTCCACTGCTGGCAGACAGCTTCACTGACTACAGAAGTCAGCATAAGCCAAACCCTAGGTCAAAACGATCTCGTTATTAAGGTTCATTATATTGCTTATTATTGGGTCTTTTGTTTCCATTAGAACAATGAATTGAAAAACTCCAAGGAAGAAGGAATCCAACTCTCAAAAGTAATCTGTAGTATTTACGTCCTAACAGTGACAGTTCGAACAGAAAATTCATGTGCGGGTTGTAAGTTTGCAGAGAGCAAAGACATATACATAGCATGCCTGTTGGCCCGCAAACTTACGCCACGCGCACAAAACTGCAGTTCGAACTGTAACTGTATTTCTTAGTGACATAATAATACATACTTGAAAAGAAAACCTTGGAATTTTTGGCCAAGTAAGTAAAGCCCAGACCTCTCTCCTCACTCGCCAGCAGTTTGAAACCCCTCCCTGACGCTATATGAGCTGACAGATATTCATTTCCGGTCTATTCAATACATGCTAAACAGTCGTACTTTCGACTTTCGCAATTTCGCTGCATAGTTAACAATACAAGGCCAATAAACAGTGCTGGGCGGGGGCAGGATTCCAGCCGGGGCATTCAGAGGGTTATATACAGGGGTCTGGGACGGGTGGCATCCCAACGAGCCAGACGTTTTAATGACATGGAAACATTACTTTCACATTATTTCGCATTATTATCACATTTGCCCCCAAATTCGTGGCGGCCACCTTGAACTGAAATCCCGTAAATAGAATCCCTTGCAAAATCACGACATTAGGCCGGGGCAAGGGACAGTGATTTTGGCGGTGGCCCCGGTCGAGCCCTGCCAAGAACAAATACGTTTTAAATGCTTTTACATTGTACAGTAAGCTGTGATTCGGGTTTCAATCGTCACAGTTTGCTTATAAGGAAATATTAGAATCAACCGATTCGGACAGTCATTGAATGGCATTTTGCATTTACAGCTGGAACGCTTGTTAAATCCCTGAAACCCTGTAGACAAGCAAAACCTTATGACATCGTAACACTAGGTGTAACAATCACGGAAACGAAATGAAACAAAGACAGTTGGAAGAAGCAGAAAAACATAAATAGTCACAAGTGGATTGCGGAATGACCTTACATAATCACATTGTCTATGCATGTATATTTTGATATTACCATTTGTAACACCGAGATAATATGACCAAGACAAATCACAGCATTTCTGAACTGTAGATTAAAATAACTCTATTCTATGTACAGTAAGATATCACGCACGAAAGCAATAATAAAAGAGTGAAGTAGTGTAGGTATAATAGGTGGATTATACACAGTAATATAATGTACAGTCGGCACTATAAGAGTATATATAAGAGCCGTGGCCTTCACAACAGCGCACATAATTTATGCAAATATTTGTACATATATTCAGGGAAATATTCGGGGTTTCCTGGAAGAGAGCTTCAGGAGAGAGCTTCAGGAGATAGAGCTTCAAGAGAGAGAGAGAGAGCTTCAGGAGATAGAGCTTCAAGAGAGAGAGAGAGAGCTTCAGGAGATAGAGCTTCAAGAGAGAGAGAGAGAGAGCTTCAGGAGATAGAGCTTCAGGAGATAGAGCTTCAGGAGAGAAAGCTTCAGGAGAGAGAGAGCTTCAGGAGAGAAAGCTTCAGGAGATAGAGCTTCAGGAGATAGAGCTTCAGGAGAGAGAGCTTCAGGAGAGAGAGCTTCAGGAGAGAGCTTCAGGAGAGAGAGCTTCAGGAGATAGAGCTTCAGGAGATAGAGCTTCAGGAGAGAGAGCTTCAGGAGATAGAGCTTCAGAAGATAGAGCTTCAGGAGAGAGAGAGCTTCAGGAGATAGAGCTTCAGGAGAGAGAGCTTCAGGAGAGAGAGCTTCAGGAGAGAGAGAGCTTCAGGAGAGAAAGCTTCAGGAGATAGAGCTTCAGGAGATAGAGCTTCAGGAGAGAGAGCTTCAGGAGAAGGCTTCAGGAGAGAGAGAGCTTCAGGAGAGAGAGCTTCAGGAGATAGAGCTTCAGGAGATAGAGCTTCAGGAGAGAGAGCTTCAGGAGATAGAGCTTCAGAAGATAGAGCTTCAGGAGAGAGAGAGCTTCAGGAGAGAAAGCTTCAGGAGATAGAGCTTCAGGAGATAGAGCTTCAGGAGAGAGAGCTTCAGGAGAGAGAGCTTCAGGAGAGAGAGCTTCAGGAGAGAGAGAGAGCTTCAGGAGAGAGAGCTTCAGGAGATAGAGCTTCAGAAGAGAGAGCTTCAGGAGAGAGAGCTTCAGGAGAGAGAGCTTCAGGAGAGAGAGCTTCAGGAGAGAGCTTCAGGAGATAGAGCTTCAGGAGAGAGAGCTTCAGGAGATAGAGCTTCAGAAGAGAGAGCTTCAGGAGAGAGAGCTTCAGGAGATATAGCTTCAGGAGAGAGAGCTTCAGGAGAGAGAGCTTCAGGAGAGAGAGCTTCAGGAGATAGAGCTTCAGGAGATAGAGCTTCAGGAGAGAGAGCTTCAGGAGAGAGAGCTTCAGGAGAGAGAGCTTCAGGAGAGAGAGCTTCAGGAGAGAGAGAGCTTCAGGAGAGAGAGAGAGCCATCCCTACATGATTTTCCGTTGTTTTGATTTGCTTAAATGCTGGCCACTAGCCAAAATCGACCTTTTCTATCCTCACGTGATTTTCCTGTTTAAGACCCGAATAACGTTTTTTTGGTATAAGTTCGTTTTAAAAAAGGCTATAAATAAATCAAAAACTACAGCTCGATGGGGAAATAAGAAACATAATCGGTATATTGAAAAGTGAAAATTTTAGAACTTTAAATTAATCCTGTTTTGATCAATTTTAATTCAAAAATTGCGGAATATCATGTGTTAAGAGACTCTATTAGTACATGATTTTCCTATAAGCAGTATTTTCTATTGCTACTTGATTTTCCGTGCGCCAAATCAAAAAATCGACCTGGTGTTTTCCGCCATGAAAGTCAGCTTTAGGAGAAAAAATTCTCTTTTTCGGCAGAAATTGTCTAAATGCCGCCAGAAAATGGCGGCAGTTAAAATTTTCCAAAACAAGAAAAAAATTTTCGACGCTACCAAAGTGAACAACTTAGTATGAGTTAGCGGATCTCCGAGAAACAAGAAATAAGGAGGGGCGAATTTGGCGCCACAGGTCAAAAATGCGCAAAAACTTGGTAATCGTTACATTTATAATGCTGGTAATGGATCCGATCGAAATTTGGGATTCTTTAAT
>WFMF01000041.1:60000-75023 GCA_011033025.1 Beroe forskalii | reverse complement strand
TATCAGAGTTCTAAGTATCCTGCTGATGACGGCCCCGTCTGCTTAAATCTCCTACCGGGCTGAGATCACCTCCCCAGGATTTCCTCAAAACACGTTCGTCGTACACTCACTGCGGTCTTTGTGCCGGCCTGGTTTGCCTCTGGATATTCATCCTTTTATCTGTAGTATGTCAACATTAAATTCATACTTATTTGGTTGCGTTAGCATTTTTAAATTATTCAGTAGTTAATTTAATCTTTACAATATGTAGGAAAAGTTAGGGAAAGTGATAGTTGAGCTCATATAAAACATGTTTAAATCATTGCACAATCTCAAGTTTGTGTGAAGTTTGCTTCGTTCCTAAATAATTTTAGTTACTTATTTTCGTTTATTTATTACTTAATTCATTTTAGTTACTTATTTTAGTAAGTATTTTCTATTTAATATATTTATTTTAGTTGCTAATTTTATTTACTTAAACTTGTTTAGTTACTTACTTCACGTAATCATATATTAATCTAATCTTTAAATATGAAACATTTTGATTTTCAATATTTCGCGAATGATGTAATCTGTTTTTAATTTAGCAAATGGAAATATTCCACTACTATACTTATTCTTTACTTTCCTTAGTTCGCATAATGAAATACGCTATGTTAGCGCCAGGTAGCGCAGTGGTTAGGGCGTCGTACTTTCAATCGCGAGGTTGGTGGTTCGATTCCCGGCCTTGCCTACCGTGCTAAGGGTGAGAATTCTCACCTAAGCAGCCACACGGTTCACTCAGCCGAGCGTACAGGAAACTGTGCGGGAGGGTTAAATGAGGAGCTGCCCATTGCAGCGAAGTCTCGGGCGAAGAAAGTATGGATTACACTTCCTTAACCGTCACTGGCCTGTTTACTTGAATCCTTCGATTCCTGTCATTGGCTGTTACAGCTGTAGGAATAGAAGTAAAACCTTCGAAATAAAAATAAGAATTTCATGACTAATAAATATTGTGTTCGTCACAATATGTCATGAAATTCGTACCGATTTGGCTCTTCCATGAAAATTTCATGTCGTTGTAAAATTTATGGGCTGTAAATTTTGCGTAAATTTTGTTAGCAGAAAATCATTGGGTGATTTGGCACTTTACAATAAGACAATAGAACTTAACTCATGACGTATAATTCTCTGTGGAAAGTTACTTAAATTATTTCTCAGCGAGTAAAATGAAATTTGAATTACGATTAATTAATTGACGTTCGATTTTGGGATTGATTTGTTTTGGGGGCTGTTACAACTTCTCAACGATTCAATGAGTTATACGTTACTTTATCAGCAAATGAAAGCTAGCTGAGAGTGACGTATCAGGGTTAAGTGAGGTTGATGACGTCATTATCAGGGTTTAGAGTGGTGTGCTGATGACGTGTTTCCACGCTCGACCAATGGCTCATGCTACGACCTGTAAATAGCGAGCATGTGTTAGTCACGTAAGCTGAAGGTTTGGCCCCTCTAGTGCGCCCCAACACCTCCTCATTTTGGGTATTTCAAAACGTGTCTTTAGTAAGCTGATAATGATAAGTGTGGGCACTAATCACGAACTTGCATTCTTTGTATCGGCTTCAATATGACCCTTCCACACGTTAGGAGATGGTTTTGGTATCATGAACTCTGGTCTGGCAGTACCTTTGTAGCTAGACTGTACGGGACTATAAATTCTATTTCTCGCTGAGAGGGCGTTGCAAGGAGGGTGTTGTAACTGAGAGGGTGTTGCAAGGAGGGTGTTGCAAGGAGGGTGTTGCAAGGAGGGCGTTGCAAGGAGGGTGTTGTAACTGCGAGGGTGTTGTAAGGAGGGTGTTGTAACTGAGAGGGTGTTGCAAGGAGGGTGTTGTAACTGAGAGGGTGTTGCAAGGAGGGTGTTGTAACTGAGAGGGTGTTGCAAGGAGGGTGTTGTAACTGAGAGGGTGTTGCAAGGAGGGTGTTGTAACTGCGAGGGTGTTGTAAGGAGGGTGTTGCAAGGAGGGCGTTGCAAGGAGGGGGTGTTGTAACTGAGGGTGTGGAGGGTGTTGCAAGGAGGGGTGTTGTAACTGAGAGGGTGTTGCAAGGAGGGTGTTGTAACTGAGAGGGTGTTGCAAGGAGGGTGTTGCAAGGAGGGTGTTGCAAGGAGGGCGTTGCAAGGAGGGTGTTGTAACTGCGAGGGTGTTGTAAGGAGGGTGTTGCAAGGAGGGTGTTGCAAGGAGGGTGTTGCAAGGAGGGTGTTGTAAGGAGGGCGTTGCAAGGAGGGTGTTGCAAGGAGGGCGTTGCAAGGAGGGTGTTGCAAGGAGGGTGTTGTAAGGAGGGTGTTGCAAGGAGGGCGTTGCAAGGAGGGTGTTGCAAGGAGGGCGTTGCAAGGAGGGTGTTGCAAGGAGGGTGTTGCAAGGAGGGTGTTGTAACTGAGAGGGTGTTGCAAGGAGGGCGTTGCAAGGAGGGTGTTGTAACTGCGAGGGTGTTGTAAGGAGGGTGTTGCAAGGAGGGCGTTGCAAGGAGGGTGTTGCAAGGAGGGCGTTGCAAGGAGGGTGTTGCAAGGAGGGCGTTGCAAGGAGGGTGTTGCAAGGAGGGTGTTGTAAGTGCTGCGAGGGTGTTGTAAGGAGGGCGTTGCAAGGAGGGTGTTGCAAGGGAGGCGTTGCAAGGAGGGTGTTGCAAGGAGGGTGTTGTGTAAGGAGGGTGTTGCAAGGAGGGTGTTGCGAGGGTGTTGCAAGGAGGGTGTTGTAACTGAGGGCGTTGCAAGGAGGGTGTTGTTGCAAGGAGGGTGTTGCAAGGGTGTTGCAGGAGGGTGTTGTAACTGAGAGGGTGTTGCAAGGAGGGTGTTGTAACTGAGAGGGTGTTGCAAGGAGGGTGTTGTAACTGAGAGGGTGTTGCAAGGAGGGTGTTGCAAGGAGGGCGTTGCAAGGAGGGTGTTGTAACTGAGAGGGTGTTGCAAGGAGGGTGTTGCAACTGGAGGGGTGTTGTAACAGGAGGTGTTGTTGTAACTGAGAGGGTGTTGCAAGAGGAGGGTGTTGTAACTGCAAGGGAGGGCGTTGCAAGGAGGGTGTTGTAACTGAGAGGGTGTTGCAAGGAGGGTGTTGCAAGGAGGGTGTTGCAAGGAGGGTGTTGTAACTGAGAGGGTGTTGCAAGGAGGGTGTTGTAACTGAGAGGGTGTTGCAAGGAGGGTGTTGTAACTGCGAGGGCGTTGTAAGGAGGGTGTTGTAACTGCGAGGGTGTTGCAAGGAGGGTGTTGCAAGGAGGGTGTTGTAACTGCGAGGGTGTTGCAAGGAGGGTGTTGCAAGGAGGGTGTTGCAAGGAGGGTGTTGTAACTGAGAGGGTGTTGTAAGGAGGGTGTTGTAACTGAGAGGGTGTTGCAAGGAGGGTGTTGCAAGGAGGGTGTTGTAACTGAGAGGGTGTTGCAAGGAGGGTGTTGTAACTGCGAGGGTGTTGCAAGGAGGGTGTTGTAACTGAGAGGGGTGTTGCAAGGAGGGTGTTGTAACTGAGAGGGTGTTGTAACTGCGAGGGTGTTGTAAGGGAGAGGGCGGGTGTTGCAAGGAGGGTGTTGCAAGGAGGGTGTTGTAACTGAGAGGGTGTTGCAAGGAGGGTGTTGTAACTGCGAGGGTGTTGCAAGGAGGGTGTTGTAACTGAGAGGGTGTTGCAAGGAGGGTGTTGTAACTGCGAGGGTGTTGCAAGGAGGGTGTTGTAACTGTTGCAAGGAGGGTGTTGCAAGGAGGAGGGTGTTGCAAGGAGGGTGTTGTAACTGTTGCAAGGAGGGTGTTAACTGCGAGGGCGTTGTAAGGAGGGTGTTGCAAGTTGCAAGGAGGGTGTTGTAACTGCGAGGGTGTTGCAAGGAGGGTGTTGAGGTGTTGTAAAGGAGGGTGTTGTAACTGAGAGGGTGTTGCAAGGAGGGTGTTGTAACTGAGAGGGTGTTGCAAGGAGGGTGTTGTAACTGAGAGGGTGTTGCAAGGAGGGTGTTGCAAGGAGGGTGTTGCAAGGAGGGCGTTGCAAGGAGGGTGTTGTAACTGAGAGGGTGTTGCAAGGAGGGTGTTGCAAGGAGGGTGTTGTAACTGCGAGGGTGTTGTAAGGAGGGTGTTGTAACTGAGAGGGCGTTGCAAGGAGGGTGTTGTAACTGAGAGGGTGTTGCAAGGAGGGTGTTGCAAGGAGGGTGTTGCAAGGAGGGTGTTGCAAGGAGGGTGTTGTAACTGAGAGGGCGTTGCAAGGAGGGTGTTGTAACTGAGAGGGTGTTGCTAGGAGGGTGTTGTAACTGAGAGGGTGTTGCAAGGAGGGTGTTGCAAGGAGGGCGTTGCAAGGAGGGTGTTGTAACTGCGAGGGTGTTGTAAGGAGGGTGTTGTAACTGAGAGGGCGTTGCAAGGAGGGTGTTGTAACTGAGAGGGTGTTGCAAGGAGGGTGTTGCAAGGAGGGTGTTGCAAGGAGGGTGTTGTAACTGCGAGGGTGTTGCAAGGAGGGTGTTGTAACTGAGAGGGTGTTGCAAGGAGGGTGTTGTAACTGAGAGGGTGTTGCAAGGAGGGTGTTGTAACTGCGAGGGTGTTGCAAGGAGGGTGTTGTAACTGAGAGGGTGTTGCAAGGAGGGTGTTGTAAGGAGGGTGTTGCAAGGAGGGTGTTGTAACTGAGAGGGTGTTGCAAGGAGGGTGTTGTAACTGAGAGGGTGTTGCAAGGAGGGTGTTGTAACTGAGAGGGTGTTGCAAGGAGGGTGTTGTTACTGAGAGGGTGTTGCAAGGAGGGTGTTGCAAGGAGGGTGTTGTAAGGAGGGTGTTGTAACTGCGAGGGTGTCGCAAGGATTTCAAAGTGAGGAGGTACTACTTGTTACAACGCCCACTGCCAAACATTTACCAAAGTTCCACCTGATATTCCTCCTGTTCTACCCCTTCCTGGGTATTTGGTAGCTGGTATAAGTCTTTAACCGGATCGCCTAACTAAACCGAGTTTAGCGTTTGAATACCACCTGATCACCTTATGTTGCGTCAGTGCCACCGCCATAGGTTTCCTAACACTGAGCTCACTGTTAGAGGCGTCCGGAGAGACTGTGTCGCTTTGCTCCGTTCACTGTTTGGTTTATGTTATTATCATCCATTGCCTTGATAATTAGAACTTAAAATCTTCCACATGATCAGAAGACGGTGGTCTATCAATAATTCTGTCTTCCCAATTACTGCCCATATCTTCAGACTTATAATCCCCAATTACATTCCCCTAATTATGCAATAATCCCCTAATACTGCTGTCTGTCTATTCGTGTGTAGCTGGTTTTACCCCAATCCCCTCGGTGATTTGCAGATAAATCTGCGGCTGGTTGATGATGGGAAAAGAAGACGTTAAAACGCGTGTTCATTAAGCTTGACGTTGAGTGGAGATGATCACCAGTGCTAAATCATCAGCAACCACAGGGAACAATTATCGGTTGGAAATCATTGAAATTATGCCTGATTTTAGGCACTGCAAGTCGGTTCCAAATCTCCAATTTAGAGTAAGAGTTTCCCTGCCGTCGCCTTGTGTCATATTTAAAGTGATCAAGTTCCTTGATTATACAATCATCTTCTTAAGCATGTTTTCTGAAATTCCAATCCCAATTTTCCAGTATTCTGTAGGATAACTTTTTACAGCCACATATCGCTATTCTAATCGCTACATGGGAATACTCCACGTCTTTGAGGAAGAATCCGGTAAGACTTCTTTACCAATTCAGTCATTTTGCAGAGTAGGAAGAATTTTAAATATTAAGGTGCAAAAAATCACGTCATGTCTATGGTGTTGGGGACCCCATTTCGCAATATTTCGTTTCCTTGTCTTACAAAGGTTTTTCTTAGAACCATTCTTAAGAAACTTAAGTCAATCAAGCCGTATTTGATATGCTGAAAAAACTGGAGAATGATCCAAACATACGAAATATCATATTCTATTTCTCAATGTGAAATGTTGTTTGCATATGCATACTCTGGTATTTTATTGACCCTTGTCCCACCATCTCCCATCTGGTGCAATACTCGCTATGTTCCACTCAGTGGCTTTGTGAATGTTTCTAATCCAGTGCTTTGCCTTTTCCTTAATACAATTCGTAAGATGGTGTTTCCAACAATAAATCAACGATTGACGTGGGATTTTGTATTCTCCGTGCGTTGAAGCTTTTAGACTCGGTTAAGCATTACGGCCGAGTAAGGTATGTCTGAGCTAGTGCGTCAATAGAATAGGTGGTATGTGGTAGATCGTGTTATTATGATCCAGTCAGCGCTCTCAGAGGCATTTTCACTTTGACAATGTCTGAATATTATGTTGAATATTTTAGAATAATAATAGCGAAGTACCATGTTTTGGATTTCTCAGAACATATAACCGAATAATGACATTTAGTGTCGAAATGGCTGATATTTGGATGTACACTGTACACTGTACAGCGTATGAGTAATCACATGTAGTTGTACACTGTACATTGTATCCCTTATACATGAGCCGCGCAGTGCACGTGCACATATTGGTGGTGTGAACTGCTGACACTCTCCTATATGTACACTCTCGAGTACATAATATTATCATCATTTTCCGCTCCTCGTCATGAGTCCAGAACTCACTGAGTCCAGAACTCAGAGAGTGTTTTATAGATCCTGACTTGCCGTGTAATATATAGTGCGCATGAGCTTTGCTGGAAATATGTAGCTTGTTTTTCTCGCACGTTTTCCATGTTGGATATATCACCAGACAGGATGATGACGTCATTATGACAGGTTAAGGTAGGGCGTTGTTGACTGCTCCCGGACTTTGCTGCAAGTAGCTGTGATATTTCATCGCGTTCGTATATTATGCGCTTATCGTATTCAGCTGTTGTATTCAGCTGTTGTATTCATGTAGTGAGTGGAATAGTACCTACTGTGGTAATGAGAGGTCGCTCATTTCACTGATTAGGTTCATTCAAACCACCGTGGTTATGTTTACTGATGAACTCTGAACAATGTTCATTGGTCATGGTATCATGCTATTATTTTACAATCTTTTCACTGCACTCTCAGTTGTACCTGGAGATAGTTCGCACATTGATACTGGACACTTCACTCTGACATTAATGTCCATGTTTTGAACATTGCCCTGAGTATTTCCCGATCATTGCTCTGTTACCGTGGCAGCGTTAGAGGCTGATAATCCCCTGATAATCTCGTTACCGGTAATGGGCTATTAGGGTGCCATCATACCCACAACCTGCAGCTGCTGTTAATTGCAGTTCTAGAGGCAGTGAAGGGGTCGTTAGTAATTAACAATGACAGGAACACCGATCTCAATTCATTGTCTATCCTCCTCAGACCTGAACTGCCTGCAATTAGGTTAATTCAACCCCCTGAGCTGGCAATCGAATTGCTGCTTCTCTAGCGACTATATCGGTTAAACAAAGTGCTCCCGGCTTCAGTTCGAGTTGTTAAAATCTCCTCCCTCGTACTAGCGATATCAGTTGTTATTGTGCGGGCACCGAGCTACAGGTACTTACGACTTACGGGTACAGGTCGTACAGTACTTACGATTTACGGGTAAGTCTTTCCTCGGGATTCCTTCAAGGCATATTCCCATGCCCTACGCTATTCCTTGTACATACACAGTTCATTGCTGTTTCACATAGTTCATTCATTGTTAAGTCCAGCGTCAATTTGAACTGAATAGAAGCATCATTACCACTTATCATTGAAAACCCAGTAGGTGACCACTATAAGTCTTTGAAACTTCATTCAATAAATGAAGAATATGGCATCGAAGTCGTCTGACCTAATTTAGTGAGTTATTGGTAGTAACGCTGTAATGTCATCAACTTTAGCCGCCTTTCCTTTGTTACCCGCATAATATTTATTCAAATTCTCGGATATTCGAATATTCCTCTTATTAATGAGCCATGATTACAAACAATGGTCCCTAGAGGGTATCTTTTAAAAACATAGCACCAAACAAAGTGTTTGCCGGTCTCATTTCATTGGAAACCCCAATAAGGGCTACAGGATGAGGGATGGCATTATTCCATATAAGGCATGATTGGTTGGTCATTGTCCGACATGGTAAGTTTACAGGAAGCTAGGAAGCGACACAGGCTTACCCTGAATATGTCATCCTATTGATGGTTATTTGGCATATTTTACATCTCAACGTAAACCACAGCTCCTTTCACAGCCATGTTATTTTTACATTGTCAATGGTAGTTTGTAGTAGTAGTACTGCATATTACTCAGTCATATTGGACTTTTGTGCCGTTTTGTAGTACTAAAATTTCAATTCATCTTCTATAAAGAAGTGTCGATTTAAACAATTTGTTCACTGTTTTTGCCCTACCAAATGTCGATCTAGTTATCATCAGTTCTCGAGTAGTCGAGAGAGAAATAACTAGTGTTTGTCTTATGTTATACCAAGGGTGTGTAACCGCCTCGACTGCGCCTGCCGTATCGACGGTTCTGTGCTCAGCTCTCAAAGAGTGAATATGCGCTGGATCATTTAAGATATTACATATCTAAGATATTGCATCCCTAAGATATTACAATTCTAAGATATTACATCTCTAATCCGTGTTTTAACCCATGTTACATTTGTACAGCAAGTTAATATACACTGGAATATCTAAGATATTCCATCTCTAATCCATGTTTTAACCCATGTTACATTTGTACAGCAAGTGAATCTACACTGGAATATCTAAGATATTCCATCTCAACTCTAATCCGTGTTTTAACCCATGTTACATTTGTACAGCAAGTTAATATACACTGGAATATCTAAGATATTCCATCTCCACTCTAATCCGTGTTACATTTGTACAGCAAGTTAATATACACTGGAATATCTAAGATATTAGATCTCCACTCTAATCCGTGTTACATTTGTTCAGCAAGTTAATATGTTCTGGAATATCTAAGATATTACATCTCCACTCTAATCCATGTTTTAACCCATGTTACATTTGTACAGCAAGTGAATATGCCCTGGAATATCTAAGATATTACATTTCTTATCCGTGTTCTAACCCATGTTACATTTGTACAGCAAGTTAATATACACTGGAATATCTAAGATATTCCATCTCAACTCTAATCCGTGTTTTATTAACCCATGTTACATTTGTATAGCAAGTGAATGTGCACCAATATAGATGTTACATCTCAACTCTGACGATTGCAACAGTGCCACTTTCCTCAACAACAAGACTCATTTAACCCTGATGTTCCCAGGTAGGAAAATATCAATTTTCAGGGTGACGTTATTATCATGGCTGATTAAAATGATGAGAAATTGATGACTAGAATTTGCCAAAGTATTGCGTATGAGATATTGTATGAGTTTTGTTTTGGTCGGTTGATTTGGTTGTTATGCTCACCTTCTCAACAATGAAATAACGAAGAGAAATGATGCTTTGCCGCCATTTGCCCCACTAACACTGCTTATTCCCGCTGTTGCTGTTAATAATGCCACATCACCACTAGAGCACACTAGCTGTCACTAGAGCTGTCAGTGAAGAAGGAACTCTCTACCGAATGCGAGTTGAAGTAACTCTAAATTGCAGGAAAGAGTATGGAACAACTTGAACAAGTGATAAGGGTGAACGAGTGCGAGCAGTCCCCCTCCTCCTCCCCCACCACCCCTACCAGCGCCATGTCTCTCAGCAAGAAGCGACTTCCTTCCAACGAATCAGTGAGTCTTTTAGCAGTATTCTTTTAGCGCTCTAAACTTGGGGAATTACTGCCCAAATTACTTGCTATTCTTCCAGCACTCTAAACTTGAAAAACTACTGCCCAAATTACTTCCCATTCATTTTCTCGATACTAGTTAGGCAAACTAATAGTGGCTAACCAGAATCTTTGTTTTTAAGTATTAATGACTTAAGTAATTTGCACATGTGGAATAGCTTTTTGATCTCCCACTTCCCCACAAACTGTGTCAGATGAGCACATATAACGTGTCCCTACTCTTCTTTAAGAGAGGAGATAGTAGGCCCCACACAGTAACAATAGTATTATAGGATACCATTATACCTAAGATAGAACTGTGTGGTGATGGGGCTAACAAGCCAGCCTTTGTATGTATTCTCATCACCATCCCATGAAAGTCTGCACTGCAATACACTGTATTTGATAAGGTACTTATAAGATCAGGGGCCAAGGATGTGTCCCAGAAAAAGGCCTTAGACATGCCTTATCAGTAACACTCTCCCTAGGATAGGTCCCAGATAACTTAAACACTGTCCATAGGATAAGTCCCAGAAGAAGGCCTAAGACATGACCTAACACTGTCCATAGGATAAGTCCCAGAAGAAGGCCTAAGACATGACCTAACACTGTCCCTAGGATAAGTCCCAGAAAAAGGCCTAAGGCATGATCTAACAGTGTCTATAGGATAAGTCCCAGAAGTAGGCCTGAGACATGACTAACAGTAACGCTCCCTAGGATAAGTCCCAGAAGAAGGCGAAGGACATGAACTCAGTGGAGAACACTGACGCAGAAGAAGAAGATGAGAGCCTGGTGGCAGACATAGGAACGGACGACTTCGTGGCCTGTCTGCTGTTATGTGCCGTCCTGGACCCTACGTCGCCTAAGATCCGGCGGAGGCGGGAGTTCTGGAGACAGGTAGGGACTTTACTGCGGACTGTTATAAGGACTATAATACGGACTATACTGCAGACTATAATACTGACTATAACACCCCAATAAACTCCCTGGAGTCAGGTTGGGACTATAACACCCGGATATGCTACCCTGTGCTCCTCTGGGGTACTCCCGATCCCCATAATCAATGTTAGGGCGGTTGTAGCCTAAAAAGCAAGCTCTACCCCTCTGTTCCAGTCTATTTTACTTACTTACCGGTTTTACTTTTTGATTTCCGGACCTGGCCACGTGATCACCCTCCTTGTTTCAGAACAGTCTGAAACTAGACTTGTTTCATAACTAACAGTCTGAAAGTTGATTTCCGGTTCCCCGGCTGTGACCTGGCCACGAAATCATCCCCCTTAAGAACTAACAGTCTGAAACCCTCCTTGTTTCAGAACTAACAGTCTGTAACATGTTTCAGAACCGGCCAACTAACAGTCTGAAACTTGACTCCAAGTACCTGCCACTGGGGGTGAACCCGGCCCTCTCCCAAGCTTCCAACTCGCTGGTCTCTAACGCTCTGGCTGCTAACGCCTTCTCCACCGGGCTAGCCAGCAACGCCCTGAACCTGAAGAAGAGTCTGGAAAGGATCAGTGAGAATGTGTCCATGTCAATGGCTAACAGGAACGCGCTCAGTCTCCCACAGAGCTTCAGAAACGCTGCATCAGCTGCCAAAGGCTGCAAAAACTACCCTCAAGGTAGGCATCCTATCTTTTATAATTATTTAGTTTATTACCCAATAGCCATGCAGAAATCATCTTGACATTGACCAATCAGCGCGGGAGTTGACTTTCTACTCGTGCGATGATTGGCTCATGTCGCAGGATGTGATTGTTTCCCTTTACCTGGTACTCTGTTGCTCCTCAGAACTAAACGAAACAAACTGTGGAACACAGAGCGCCAGGTGCTAATTGTTAAAGTATTATCACGTTTAATCCATCTACCACAATATTATTAAAGTATTAGGATGTATAGTTATATAGATAACTGCTTATAAAACTTGTACTACTATTGTTAGGAAGGTGCATTGTATTGCACTAGAGCTGGTAATTTTAATAACGTATTGTTACTCAATCAATACTCACGTGACATCGTAACTAAATGTTATAGGGACAGCCATAGAATGAGGGGCCTGAAAGGGCCTAGAATGAGGGGCCTATAAGGGTATAGAATGGGGGGGCCTGAAGGGCCTAGTAAGCGTTGCCCTTCACCCCTAAATACGCTCTTGTTGTAATACTATCGTACCCTGGTGAACTAACGTTCAGATACAGAGAGAGAAGGAGCATTTGAGTTCGCGAGAGTACTTTTATCCTATTGTATTGTATATAGATACCCTTCCAGAGGAAGAGGGAGTAAGGAAATTTCCCTGTTGGGAAGCACGGAGTCACCTTTATCAGATTGTCATTTAACAAGGTTACATGCTCGAATACAGAAAGTACTGTTCTCCTGGGTCACTCTGTGTCACACTTCTATAATTATGAGAGACAATGTCTCTCATAAGAGCAGACCCTGGTGGAAAACCATTTCATTTCTCCCTATTCAAGCATCCAATCGCAGTTTTGTTTTACGAGAAGGCATCGATAAGGCATTGAGTTCTTAGCAAAGCTATAGAAAACGAGTGCAATTCTTGTTTCGATTATGAGGTCATGTGAATAAACTACTGGATTATGGATATTTTAGCGTGCCTCACTCTTGAATGTCTTATCCACGATCTTCAAAACATACTGATATCTGCCGGTCTGTGTGGAAGGAAAGGGGTAAAACATCTACTGAGCTACTGGCTCCAGTGCGAATGTGGGTTTTAATGTTTTATCTGGAGCTGGGGATTTGACGTGGCTTTCCTAGGAAGGTTAACATAATTAGTAGCATTTTAAGCTGCACGGTAACATATGTAACCATCTAACTGCATGGTAACCCCATGCTAGCATATGTAACCACTAACCATGTTCCTGTTATACTCAAGCTATAATACTGGAAGATCAAATGGTTACAGAATTGGAATCGTCCTCCAAGTCAATATATTCTAGGTGTCGAGTATAACACTCTACAGCTAGAGATCTTCTTTATCAACTCGAGCTGCTAGTACAGACTTTCTAGCAGTGGAATATTCTACATACAACATCACAATCATTAAACGTATCTCATAGAACCGACCTTTTATGGAAGTAGATTATGTTGCTGAAGTAGTCGGATTTTTGGGTATTTTGTAGAATTTCGGAGGTGACGTCAGCTTCCTATTTAAAGTAGCACAACTTAAAATCATGACGTATTTTGATGGCCCTGACTTCCTCTTCACGATGGTCATAGTTAGTTAAAAGGAAATCTTACAATTCTCAAACCACTCTTCTCTTCTCCTTTACTTGTTCGAGTGTTTGTCCATGTTAAGATGCAATGCGTTGCTCAGAAACATAGTACAAAGCATGGCTAAATCTACGAGATTTGGGGGATTGTAAGTCTCCATATCTTGAAGTCACTATTCCTATTTATCTTGAAGTCTCCATTATCTTGAAGTCTCCATTATCTTGAAGTCTCCATTATCTTGAAGTCTCCATTATCTTGAAGTCTCCATTATCTTGAAGTCTCCATTATCTTGAAGTCTCCATTATCTTGAAGTCTCCATTATCATGAAGTCTCCATTATCTTGAAGTCTCCATTATCATGAAGTCTCCATTATCATGAAGTCTCCATTATCTTGAAGTCTTTATAATTATCTTGAAGTCTCCATTATCTTGAAGTCTCCATTATCTTGAAGTCTCCATTATCTTGAAGTCCCTATTTTCTTGAACGGATGGAGAATATGTAAGATTTAGGAACAATATCGAACCTAATTACAAGTGTGTGGTGAGTGTGCCACGTAACCTGGAAACATTCCAAAAGTGAGGCTATTTTTGACTTATTTTCACGTGAATATGTAATTTGCATATATTGCATAATTACTTGTAATTAGCATTCTATTATCTGCAAGGTTTTTATTCAGAAGTCAGAACAATAACTTTCTCAGCCCGGGTTTAACTCTTGGTTTAACAATGTAAAATAATTCCCGAAATAGCACGAATTGTGCTACATATTAGCAAATCTTTAGGGCATCCGATTATAGTTTACAAGAATAGCCCGTGTCTTCGCCATGCTCAAGATGTGGTGTCAGGTGGCGGGATGGGATTCCTAATGCTCTTACTCTGAACTCTAATGATGCTCTTACCAGGAACTTTAATGATGCTCTTACTCTGAACTCTAATGATGCTCTCAACAGCAACTCTAATGATGCTCTTGCCAGGCACTCTTATTATCTGAGCTTCATGAGTAACCAGCCCCTCACACGATAGGTCTTATCTGCAGCGCGTTACATCACACACTGCGCACATTGTTACACAAACTGCGCATTGTTACACACTGCGCACTTTTACACACTGCGCACTTCTACACACTGCGCACTTTTACATACTGCGCACTTTTACACACTGCGCACTTTTACATACTGCGCACTGTTACACACTGCGCACTGTTACACACTGCGCACTGTTACTCACTGCGCACTGTTACTCACTGCGCATACATTTGCACTTTCATGGCCCTCGTGATAGCGGCCTTTTGACAACTTAAACCGGCAATTTTAATCAGCCACAAAACAAAGTCGCAATATTTGTGAACCATCCATGTTGACCAAAATTGAAAAGTTCTTATGCATTAGATTCTAAACTTTCAAGTCATGTCACTGTTATTGTTAGAAAAGATTTTACAAATAAGTTCGATACTTTAATAAGATACTTGACACTGTGTATGGATGAAATATCTGCTGTATTCCAATGACATGATGATATGCAAGTCTTAAAAGCACTGCTCTTACTCCGACTAGGTCTTAAAACCTTCCAACAATGCTCACATTGACAGGGTTTTAAAGTGCTTTAAAGTGCTGTAGAGTCATCCATGTGTAAAGGAGAGTAACGAGATGAGGCTGTGTAGGCTGTAGTAGTCTTCTGTCACATTGACAGCGTTTTAAAGTGCTGTAGAGTCATCCATGTGTAAAGGAGAAGTAACGAGATGAGGCTGTGTAGGCTGTAGTAGTCTTCTGTCACATTGACAGGGTTTTAAAGTGCTGTAGAGTCATCCATGTGTAAAGGAGAGTAACGAGATGAGGCTGTGTAGGCTGTAGTAGTCTTCTGTCACATTGACAGCGTTTTAAAGTGCTGTAGAGTCATCCATGTGTAAAGGAGAAGTAACGAGATGAGGCTGTGTAGGCTGTAGTAGTCTTCTGTCACATTGACAGCGTTTTAAAGTGCTGTAGAGTCATCCATGTGTAAAGGAGAAGTAACGAGATGAGGCTGTGTAGGCTGTAGTAGTCTTCTGTCACATTGACAGCGTTTTAAAGTGCTGTAGAGTCATCCATGTGTAAAGGAGAGTAACGAGATGAGGCTGTGTAGGCTGTAGGCTGTGGTAGTCTTCTGT
>WFMF01000041.1:0-55000 GCA_011033025.1 Beroe forskalii | reverse complement strand
ATTTCTGACGGCCCACGTGCAGAAATTCCCTTGTTGTTCACGTTGCCAGGGCTACATGTGTAAGGATTTGCTCGCCCGGTAATCAGTCCTGAAGTAGCCTTGTCGATACGTTTGACGATTTGCCGAGTTCTGACACTCAAGTGTGAGACGTGGAAACGGAATGAAAAGCATTCAAAAGGTACTCAAACCTCTTGCGTATCTACTATCTTCGGTACCAACTTGCTCCCCTTGATCCAAAATTCACAATAAGAAAATCGTCTCCCTGATTACTAGATACTTCAGCGAACTTCTTGACAGATGCGATAGCTACTGACCGCTACTTTCCTAACTGGAGTGTTCCACTGAAATGAGACTTTTTGTCGCACATTCTGTATTGGAGATGGTGCCTTCATCATGAAAGCTTCATGTTTCATGATCAATAGGTTGAATGATATAGAGTTGAGAGGGTAAATATGTGTTTTGTAGAGATAGGAAGTATAACTATAAGATCCGGTAGTTTTAGTTTTATGACTGTATTGTTAGATAGGCAGTGTAAACGCTAGTTTAAGTCTTAACGCTAGTTTAAGGTTCCGTTTTCCTTAACCGGTTCTCACGCACAACACTCTCCTTCTCAACCTATATAACCTATAACATGTATAACATGGTAACCTAGCAACCTTCCTCTGGGAATTGTAACCTAAAATCCTAAAACCTACTTTAAGTGGGTGGGTTAAGCGTCTGGAAGTCTCGCAGGGAAAGTTGGTGGAAATGGAGCTCCTGGAATGGTGGAACCCAGCAGTACCGTGAGGGGTACCCTTCTGTAGGCTTATTTGGGCGGCAGTTCACATCACTGTAATCTCTCCAGAGATTGTCTGAACATTGATACCAGATAGTACTTGGGTGGTCCTTTACCTGTCTTTTTCACTGAGCCATATCCAAATTATATCCAAACATATCGGAACTGCAGCTACCAGAAAATCAAACATATTGGAGCTGCAGCAATCAGAAAAATCTTAGGTTGGTCGTCATTAGCGCGACCACCCTTCTTCAGAGTTAATTGGAAAATCAAATATTACTGCCCTCCGAGAAAACAGAAAAGAGTAAGGTTCATCATCAATCAGTTCAATTAACGATGCAGCTGAAATGTTAATACTACAAGCCAAACGCTTTAACCAAAACCACAAGGATTTTGTGGGTGTGTATTGTTAAATATTACTCCACACCAAGGGAGTACCCGTCTTATCTAATGTTGCAATAGATATAGAAATACCAATCCACACCACCTTCCATAAACACTGTAGACTGCGCGCACCACTTGACATGCTAATTAGTAATTAGCTCATTAACATGCTAATTGGTTAGATCATTAACATGATCAGTAGTTACATTATCGAAATAATAATCAGTTAATTGATTCATGATTAATAATATCCTTATCTATTTGATGATAACCAGCCCTAATTTTCAGGTATCAGTGGTCTACGTCTTTCTGCTGTCCGTAAGTTTAACATGTTCATTATTCGTGAAAAAAGAGGTTGCGGTTCATTCCATGAATTTAATGTCTTTTAACACTGACAATTTGATGGAACGATTAACAAATTAAGTGATGCTATATATCCAGCTGCTACCACATATGTTTGCGGACTTCGGTTGAAGGGGGTGCTTGATAGAGACGCGCCATTTTGCAGTACTTTCGTTATAGAAATTGGCGCGCAAATTTGCATGTTTTAATCAATCACTCCGTCAACTGAGAGATCTGCATCCTGCTCTGGTGCGTGACGCCCACCAGAGCATTTCATTGACCCTCCCTCTCCCTCCCCAGCTGACCTGTCCAGCATCAACCCGAACTACCACGGTCTGAACCACCAGTACCTGACTGGGCCCTGGAACACAACGAACACCACTGCCAGTTCCTTCTACCCCACTGCCGCTCTGACTGCTGCCAGTGTGGCCAGTGAAATGAGTGGGCTCACAGGCTCACTGCCATACAGTTCATCTGCATGTGAGTTAGGGTCAGTTTAATATCCGTACAGCACTCTTAGTGTGTGTAGTGCATGTGTAGTGTGTCTTACACATGCATGTGATTTAGAGTCAACTTAATATACGTACAGCACTCTTAGTGTGTGTAGTGCATGTGTAGTGTGTCTTACACATGCATGTGATTTAGAGTCAATTTGATATCCGTACAGCACTCTTAGTGTGTGAAGTGCATGTGTAGTGAGTCTTACACATGCATGTGATTTAGGGTCATTTTGATATCCGTACAGCACTCTTAGTGTGTGTAGTGTCTTAACAATGCACATGCATGTGCATGTGATTTAAGGTCAGTTTGATATCCGTACACATCAATAGTTCGATTAAGGGTACAGTTTGGGGGACAAGTCAAATAAGGCTAAAATCGGTGGGTTGTCTTAATGTTGCTGAAAAATGGTTAAAAATCATGCAATTGACCTCAAAGTAAGGTTATTATGACTCTCAAATGACATATAATGTAAAGTAAATACATGTTTTTTGTGGTTGAAGTAGTAAAATCACATTTAACCACTTTCTAAAATTCGTTTTTGCCTGAAAAAGGTCCCAGAAGTGAGATAAGCCTTCATTCTAGTATTTCACTGAAATTTCCACTTAAAAGGCTATATTGTTGCCATAAATGTGGTTAAAATAAACATTGGTAATGTAGCTGATAATCTGTGATTATCAAAATAGTGGTAAATAGTGGCCTGTAGGAATTGGAAAATGTCATAGGTACATATATTTTGGTGATGGAAACTACATATATAATTCGAAAAATACGCAATTTGTTGTTTTTTGGTGGTTAAATAGACCAAAAATGCCTTTTTACCAAAATTGGGAATTTTAACCACAAAATGGGCACTTTTTTGTCCTGAATTTGAAAGGAGAATCTTCTCTAAGGTGTTAAAGAGTATATGCAATCAAATTCATATCATTTGGAACATTTTTGGGTGCTGAAAGGGTGGTTTGAAGAAGGTTTTCCAGAGATGGCCATAAAGTGGTTAAATTGAATCTTTAATGGTTAATTCCAATTCAGAAAGAAAGATACCATTTTGATAAACTACCAAACTGAATTAGAGCCAATCACAACTTTGCATTGTGGAGTTATGTGGTAAAAATTCAAAAACCAGTTGTCCAACTAGGCTAAAAAGTGAAGTTTATCGTTAATCACAACCAAGACTACATCAGATATAGAAAATTTATTGGTGTTGGGAATTTTCGGCCCTATTGGCTGACCATATGCAACAAAAATTTTGATAGTCTGGTCTATGTTGTAGTTTTAACCATTTGAAATTTAACCCATTGCATATGATTTTCGCAATGGAGTTCTAACACAATATGTTGGTTTTAGGCACCTGCATTGTTCCGTGTCGATGGAATGAATTGATCAAATGAAAAGAACGCACACAAACGCTTGCACTTGCTATTTTGCACTGACATCATCATAAAAGTGTATTGTGCGTGTTTTTCATTTGATCAGTCCATTCAATCGACGAACAAAGATGAAACCACCCAAGGGAATCGGTCATTGTGTTGCTGAGTTATGCGGTTTAAACCAAACGCGCCACGTGCGTGCCGGGAAAGCCACTTATCATTAACCACCACTGGGATTTTTAGAGGTAGAAATATGGGACCTTCATTAAAACTATTTCGCAATGGGGCTCCACCTTACCACCAAGTCTCAGAACTCTTCCTCCTTTTTTCAGTCATGGTGGTGAAAAACCACGTGCGCCGCATGCGCGCACGCAAGAAACCCACTTAACCTTAACCACGACCAAGCCAACATGAGGTAAATTTTCTAGCACCATTGGATTAAGTCATACAACATCTCATCTCTCTGCTGGAATTGGTTTCAGATCTCAGATTTATACTTTTCTCAATATTTGCCACTCTTTGTGGTTAATTGGAGTACTTGTACCCCTAAAATTGCCAATTTTGGCCTTGTTCACCACTTTTGGTCGACAGCTCAATGCCTTCTGGATGTGGTGAAACTCGTTTCATAATGAAATTCACTAATTTGTGGCCATAGCAGTGGTTAAATGTGAGCTAGTTGGAATTTTAACCTTAATCGAACTTTTGATGTACAGCACTCATAGTGTGTGCACGCATGTGATTTAGGGTCAGTTTGATAATGGTGTCCGTGCAGCGCTCTTATGGCGTGTCCTGTGTCTTACACAATACACATGCTCTTATGGTGTTTTTAGTTTGTTACACATGCATGTGCATGTTAGTTAGGGTCAGTTCGATATCTGTACAGTACTCTTAGTGTTTGAAGTGCATGTGCAGTGTGTCTTAAACAAAACACAATCATGTGTATGTTAGTAATTAGGGTCACTTTGATATCCGTGCAGCACTATTATAGTGTGTGTAGTTTGTTACACATGTATGTGCATTGTGCATGTTAGTTAGGGTCAGTTCGATATCCGTACAGTACTCTTAGTGTGTTTAGTGCATGTGTAGTGTGTCTAACAAACACAATCATGTGTATGTTAGTTTAGGTCATTTTGATATCCGCATCACTATGTTAGTGTGTGTAGTTTGTTAACATGTGTATTCTATTACATGTTACACGGGGTCTGTATTTATATCATGCGTACCAATCACTGGTTTTGTGTGAAGAATTCAACAAATGCATGTTCTGATGCGTACATTGATGCATGTTCTGGTGCGTACATTGATGCAAGATAGAGGTTTAAGTGGACGTTCCTCGTTGGATGTTACCTATTACATGTGTTATTTTGGACTATTTTCCATTTATGTGTGTACAAGTAACATGATTCCAGTTTGCATGTTTTGACGGAAATTCTTGTGCTTGTGAAACTTACTTTCTTTGAAGCACAGACATAGTAACTGGAAGTAACTAAATAACAACGGTTAAATCATAAGTTTACTCTATATTCTCATTTCCCACTGTATTATACGGCAGCAGCTGCCACAGTTCGCCTATAGTTGTATAGGAAGTGTCCCCCCTACCAACTCTAACGCGTCCCCATTTCAGCAATGCAAAATCTCGCAGCCATCACCAATCACTGGTTTTGTGGGAAGAATTCAACAAATGCATGTTCCGTTTTGCACAGGCTGCATGTTCTGCGGCGCGTGGCAGTGGGACAAGATAGAGGTTTAAGTGGACGTTCCTCGTTGGATGGGGCCTCACCAGGCGCCATTTATGGTGTCAAGCCGGGCATCCAGCATGTTTTGACGGTCATTCTTGGTGCCCTTCCAAATTACTTTGAAGCACAGCCATAGTAACCGCCAGTAACTAAATAACAACCAAATCCATGTGACGTCTATATTCTCATTTCACTCCTGGGACTTATGGCAGCTGCAGTTCCTGCATATAGGGACTGTAGTGGAGCTCTAACGCGTCCCCATTTCAGCAATGCAAAATCTCGCAGCCATCACCAATTTGCCGGGTTACGTGGGCGGCCTAAACCCGGAACAACAATTCCGTTTTGCACAGGCTACGGGGGCGGCGGCAGTGGCGGGGCAGCCTGTAGCAGTGGGCGCCAAGTCTGGGACTGTAGTGGAGACCTCACAGACCCTGCATGCACTCGGGACTGTAGGTGAGACCTTCCACAGACCCTGCATGCACTCCGGGGACTGTAGTGGAGACCTCACAGACCCTGCATGCACTCCGGGGACTGTAGTGGCGCCCACAGAGACCCTGCTGTAGTGGAGACCTCACAGGACCCTGCATGCACCCGGGGACTGTAGTGGAGACCTCACAGACCCTGCATGCACTCCGGGACTGTAGTGGAGACCTCACAGACCCTGCATGCACTCCCGGGGACTGTAGTGGAGACCTCACAGACCCTGCATGCACCTGGGGACTGTAGTGGAGACCTCACAGACCCTGCATGCACCCGGGACTGTAGTGGAGACAGACCCTGCATGCAGGGACCCTGCATGCACCCGGGGACTGTAGTGGAGACCTCACAGACCCTGCATGCACTCCGGGGACTGTAGTGGAGACCTCACAGACCCTGCATGCACTCCGGGGACTGTAGTGGAGACCTCACAGACCCTGCATGCACTCCGGGGGGGACTGTAGTGGAGACCTCACAGACCCTGCATGCACTCCGGGGACTGTAGTGGAGACCTCACAGACCCTGCATGCACTCCGGGGACTGTAGTGGAGACCTCACAGACCCTGCATGCACTCCGGGGACTGTAGTGGAGACCTCACAGACCCTGCATGCACTCCGGGGACTGTAGTGGAGACCTCACAGACCCTGCATGCACTCACAGACCCTGCATGCACTCCGGGGACTGTAGTGGAGACCTCACAGACCCTGCATGCACTCCGGGGACTGTAGTGGAGACCTCACAGACCCTGCATGCACTCCGGGGACTGTAGTGGAGACCTCACAGACCCTGCATGCACTCCGGGGACTGTAGTGGAGACCTCACAGACCCTGCATGCACTCCGGGGGACTGTAGTGGAGACCTCACAGACCCTGCATGCACTCCGGGGACTGTAGTGGAGACCTCACAGACCCTGCATGCACTCCGGGGACTGTAGTGGAGACCTCACAGACCCTGCATGCACTCCGGGGACTGTAGTGGAGACCTCACAGACCCTGCATGCACTCCGGGGACTGTAGTGGAGACCTCACAGACCCTGCATGCACTCCAGACCCTGGGGGGACTGTAGTGGAGACCTCACAGACCCCAACCCTGCATGCACTCCGGGGACTGTAGTGGAGACCTCACAGACCCTGCATGCACTCCGGGGACTGTAGTGGAGACCTCACAGACCCTGCATGCACTCCGGGGACTGTAGTGGAGACCTCACAGACCCTGCATGCACTCCGGGGACTGTAGTGGAGACCTCACAGACCCTGCATGCACTCCGGGGACTGTAGTGGAGACCTCACAGACCCTGCATGCACTCCGGGGACTGTAGTGGAGACCTCACAGACCCTGCATGCACTCCGGGGACTGTAGTGGAGACCTCACAGACCCTGCATGCACTCCGGGGACTGTAGTGGAGACCTCACAGACCCTGCATGCACTCCGGGGACTGTAGTGGAGACCTCACAGACCCTGCATGCACTCCGGGGACTGTAGTGGAGACCTCACAGACCCTGCATGCACTCCGGGGACTGTAGTGGAGACCTCACAGACCCTGCATGCACTCCGGGGACTGTAGTGGAGACCTCACAGACCCTGCATGCACTCCGGGGACTGTAGTGGAGACCTCACAGACCCTGCATGCACTCCGGGGACTGTAGTGGAGACCTCACAGACCCTGCATGCACTCCGGGGACTGTAGTGGAGACCTCACAGACCCTGCATGCACTCCGGGGACTGTAGTGGAGACCTCACAGACCCTGCATGCACTCCGGGGACTGTAGTGGAGACCTCACAGACCCTGCATGCACTCCGGGGACTGTAGTGGAGACCTCACAGACCCTGCCCTGCATGCACTCCGGGACTGTAGTGGAGACCTCACAGACCCTGCATGCACTCCGGGGACTGTAGTGGAGACCTCACAGACCCTGCATGCACTCCGGGGACTGTAGTGGAGACCTCACAGACCCTGCATGCACTCCGGGGACTGTAGTGGAGACCTCACAGACCCTGCATGCACTCCAGGGACTGTAGTGGAGACCTCACAGACCCTGCATGCAGTCCGGGGACTGTAGTGGAGACCTCACAGACCCTGCATGCACTCCGGGGACTGTAGTGGAGACCTCACAGACCCTGCATGCAGTCCGGGGGACTGTAGTGGAGACGTCACAGACCCTGCATGCACTCCGGGGACTGTAGTGGAGACCTCACAGACCCTGCATGCACTCCGGGACTGTAGTGGAGACGTCACAGACCCTGCATGCATTCGGAGGACTGTGGCTGGAGGATGGCGCATGAGATTGAGACCGTGAACGTGGAACGTCAGACCCTGGGCACGTGAGATTGGTACGCATGAGAGCGTGAGAGTGGAATGCCAGACCCTGGGTGAGATGATCTCCCGGCCCCCATATGAGTATTTATTGGTTGTATTTCTTTCTTGAATTATGAGTTCATATTATTTGGTTGCATTGGAACCCCAGGATCATCCCAAGGCGGGACGTTAAACAGTTCTTGAGGTTTTAGCCTACATTTCTTAGCGATTGCCTACGTCTAATGCGCCTGCCGCCACTCATATGGCGTATTTTCTGCATATTTTGGGATTTTTTGGCGAAAATTTGTTGTTATTGGGTGCCTGTAAAACATTGCTGCAAGGAAAAGTCTTGCAGTCCGCACAGTTTACTACATGTTTTATTACCGTTACACTGTATTTTGATGGTTTATTTTATAGCGGGAGTGCCGTGCTGGGAACTGACGCGCGCAGCCCCGAATACGTTATCGCTATTTGGTGGCTTTTACTGCCCTGTGGCGGCGTGGTGGCTTTAACCTCTAAATCACCTGCCAAGGGTGGCTTTAACCTCTAAATCATCTGCTAAGGATGTCTCACGTGATCATCGATTATTTCTCGCCAAAGATTACGGGTGTCAGTGCTCAACTTTAGGCAGCTTCGTTTCTAGGTTCGGTTCGATTGGGTTGCTCGGTATGCTTCCATTTCTAGTATACAGATTACATTGAAATATGGAAATATACCGAGCCGCGCACTCGCACCGCAGGAAGGTGCCTAAAGTTGCGGACTTTGTCAGTTTCCTGGGCGCGCACCCCCACCCCGGGCAGATATTTGCGAATTATTGTTGCCGTTAAGTTAACGATAGTGAATGGAGTTGCCCCGTTCTTACATTGCTGAGGGTGTATTATTATCGTCTAGCATTGATATAGTGCAGATGTTCAGACTATTATATATTATATATTACTGGAGCTTTCTACCTTAGGTAGACGTGATACGTCATGCTGCGTCGCCCGGCAGTGGGCATTGTACTCCGTACATTGTACTCCATACATTGTACATTTGATGTTCACTGGGTGCAAAATGTACACAGCATTTAATGTACTCAGTGTAGCCATTTACACTCAGTGTACAGTATACACTATACACTGCATACTGTGTACAATTAATGCTGTGTACACTGTATACAATGTACACTGTATACAATGTACACTGTATACAATGTACATCATGTATACAATGTACACTGTATACAATGTACATCATGTATACAATGTACACTGTATACAATGTGTACAATGTACATCATGTATACATGTTGCCGAGTGTGCTCAGCGTGTGCTCTTTTTGCGGCGCGTCACCGTTAAACCTCCTCTTCGTAAATTCCAGTGACGTGTTGGATATAAAACACACCCCACAGCTCCCTCGCCATAGATAACGATAAACCAGGCCCTTTCCAAACTCTGTTGAACTCCCCGATAACGATAAACCAGGTCCTTTCCAAACTCTGTTTACCCCCCCCCCTATCTAACGACAGGCCCTTACGAAGCCCTGCTTGATGCTTTATTTCCCCCTTGAGATCCTGGGTGTTACGAAGCCCTGCTTGATGCTTTATTTCCCCCTTGAGATCCTGGGTGTTTAGTGAGGTGTGTTTTATCGCGTGTTATATTCCTTGCATCTGTAGGCGCCTCCACAATAGTTGAACTTTCATAGCATTCTCTGGCTACAATATATGATATGATTCATATATATATATATACATCAATATGTGTATACGTTACTATATATGCTACGAATACCGTTCAATATGTATACGAATGTTGGCCAGTGTTGGGGGCTGTGCTGGTCCACTGGTCGTTGATGAGCCCGCTCTATTTGCCGTTATTTGGCAGATGTGCACGCCGTTATACTGACACATTGGCACATCGACGAGACCAGCGCGTCCCTGGCGCTCCAACGTTTCCTCTTTTACTTTCTGTGAAAGCTTACAATGACCGTATTACTGGGCATATCTAGGGCGGGGCGCCTCCGGGGGGTGGCGTGCAGGCTGCGCTGGGACAGGGGTCCTGAAACCTCCTGACCCATTCTAATTCCAAGGTACTGGGTAAGTCCTGACACCGCCTGACCCATTCTAATTCCAAGGTACTGGGTAAGTCCTGACCCCTCCTGACCCATTCTAATTCCAAGGTACAGGGTAAGTCCTGACACCTCCTATTCGTAAGGGGGTCCTGACCCATTCTAAGGTACAGGGGTCCTGACCCTCCTATTCGTAAGGGGGTCCTGACCCATTCTAATTCTCAGGGACAGGGGCACAAGTCCTGTTCTAATCCTCCAATAATTCGTAAAATTCAACAGATTTTTATTCTGAAAATCTGTCGAATGTTACGAATCATGGAAAAGTTAAAAGGGTCCGCCTTCAGAGGGACCTGTGGAAGCCGAGTATTAGTCCCCCATTGGAGATTCTCACAAGCTGATGGCTTTGTTACTAACTAACTTTTCATCATGGAAACTAAGCGTGGGGAATAACTTTATAAGTGACCCTTGAATTTCCCACGCTTAGTAATTTCCTTTCCATGAATCGGCCCTCTGTTCCATGTCTCAAATATCTGTGTCCATTCCATGAGACACTGGACATGGTGTCCATTCCATGAGACATAGTCTGTGTCCATTCCATGAGACATAGTCTGTGTCCATTCCATGAGACATAGTCTGTGTCCATTCCATGAGACATGGTACGTGATATATCGCTCTGTAAAGCGCAGAACACGCCCCCTCTAGGAGCCCCGCCTTACGTTTTATTTAAAAATATGATTTCTAGTATGTTAGAGGTATCTCTGCGATGTGAAAATGTTGATTTACTCTGCCAACCTGTATTATGATGATGATGGTATAATTTGTTTTTAGTTTTTATTTGGTCTAAGCTGCTTGTTGGTATACTTTCAAAATATTTACGTTACTTCCATTAGTGTTGATTTGTTGTAAAATTTATTTTCAGAAATACTATGGCTTCATACTTATTAGTGGACACTGACACTTTCGATTGGCACCGCGCAGCAGCCTTTAAAACACTTTCAAATTCTCCATTTGAAAACTCCCCCGTGAGTTTTCTCCCCTGATTCCCTGCGCTGTGCCGGTGGAAAGTTATTTATTTTGAAGAACTCCTCGTGATATTCATCTATAATACATCGCCTGCTGCTTGCCAACAATAGGAGGTGACGTCATTATCATGGTTTAGAATGGTGAGTTGATGACGTCATTATCATGGTTTAGAATGGCGTGTTGATGACGTCATTATCATGGTTAAGATTTGGTGACGTGATATAGACCCCTATTATTTGCGGGCAGCCTTTATTATTACTAAGTCTTGCACACTTCATACTCGTGTGATTTTGAGACCTGGCTTTTCTGTTGGTTTTTTATTCAAAATAATTTGAAGTATGATATACGCACCAGTATCACATGTGCCCCATTCGCAAGGGAAGGCCAGGGAGCACTGAGAATGGATGGTTGGTGTTTACGGCCACATTTCAGGATATTTAAGTTTTCAAGTTGAGGTGTTTTGATATCGTCATGCGCTTAACGCCGCGCATGGGTACTTTTTGCGGCGTGCAAATGTACTTTATATCAGACATTTGCGCGCTTTAACGCGCCACAAAGAAGCCCCCACGCGCGGCATTTCACGCGGCGCTTGGTCGAGACACCACGGCAATGATGATACCAGCGAGTATTACCCGTATTATCCTGAAATTGTCTGGCCTCAGCCAGTCAGTTGATAGTTCAAAATTTCAACTGATTTATTTTATCTCAAAATCTAAATAGAAACCATGCAAGTATCAATATTTGGATTTAAAATTTGAGTGAGTGGGGTTGTTGAGCCAGGCCTTCCCTTGCTGCGGCGGTACTATTGTTTTTAAGATATATAAGATTACACGGTTATTTTCGCAAGTTTAAAAAGTTATATATGCTTATGTATATTAGAGCAATTCTCCGATTGGTAACGTTATTTTGACCATGTCAAATGCAATGGTTCACGTTGCGGAGTTAGACTGAGGCTCTGTGCAGGGTGGTGTTGAGAGTGAGGTAATCTCCTCACTTGATGACGTACCACCTACACACGCACAGACGCACAGTCTCCAAGACATATCTGTCTGTGTAGGTTGATATTATAGTAGGATGATGCCACTTGTTCATAATTTATTATTGGGCTCTTGGCTTAAGGAGAAACAGTTATGAATATGATATTGGACTTAAAATTCTTTTATTCGAATTTTTGTTTTAGTTGAATTTTAGTCGAAACGTATCGTTTAATAGTGATCGTATATTGAGCTGTTTGAAGTTAAAGACGTAGTGATATATATTATATATACACACATATAGTTACATGCCCCCACTGGAGGTAGGGTGGTACCCCACTGGAGCTAGGGTGGTAACCCACTGGAGCTAGGGTGGTACCTCACTGGTGCTAGGGTGGTACCCCACTGGTGCTAGGGTGATACCCCACTGGAGCTAGGGTGGTACCCCACTGGAGCTAAGCTAGGGTGGTACCCCACTGGAGCTAGGGTGGTAACCCACTGGAGCTAGGGTGGTGCCCCCCACTGGAGCTAGGGTGGTACCCCCACTGGAGCTAGGGTGGTACCCCACTGGAGCTAGGGTGGTACCCCACTGGAGCTAGGGTGGTACCCCACTGGAGCTAGGGTGGTACCCCACTGGAGCTAGGGTGGTACCCCACTGGAGCTAGGGTGGTACCCCACTGGAGCTAGGGTGGTACCCCACTGGAGCTAGGGTGGTACCCACCTGGAGCTAGGGTGGTACCCCACTGGAGCTAGGGTGGTACCCCACTGGAGCTAGGGTGGTACCCCACTGGAGCTAGGGTGGTACCCCACTGGAGCTAGGGTGGTACCCCCACTGGAGCTAGGGTGGTACCCCACTGGAGCTAGGGTGGTACCCCACTGGAGCTAGGGTGGTGCCCCACTGGAGCTAGGGTGGTACCCCACTGGAGCTAGGGTGGTAACCCACTGGAGCTAGGGTGGTACCCCACTGGTGCCTCCTCAGGAACAGCTAGGGTGGTACGCTGCCTCAGGGCATTTGCATCTCTAGAGGGTCACAGTACGAGGGTAACCGAGTGCCAAATACACGTGTTAAGGATACCTCCTAAAATCTTTTAAATCTCGAAGCAGTAGACTTGCTTATGCCTGAAAGATTTTACAGTGCAAAGTCCGCACTTAGAAAAATGTTCCATTCCGGAATACGCAGAAAGATCCGGAATACGTGCCCCATTGCAGGCGTAACGCTGTAACCTGTAACACTGTAGCACTGGCACTCGGTCACTTAGGGGTCTATTACTGTCCTGGTTGCCTTGAAACCTTTATCTTTATGTCCGTTAGCGCGGGGTTCTCATTTCAACCTCTGAAACAGTCCGTTCAGCAGAACAGTTCTTAGAACTGAACACGTCAGCAAAATTTTGGTTATCAATTTTATATCCCCCTGAATGCCCGGCATTTTTCCGATATAATATAGTATCCTCGACACTATAATTTATAACGCGTCAATTCTGAGATACTCATCGAATTCGCCAAAAAATATAAAATTGTCGAAATTTTCATGTAAATTTTTCCAAATTTTCCTAAAAATGCGGAGTTTCTGAGCAAAAAACCCTCAAGTCTGCAATAGTCCGGAGAGTCAGTGTCACCCCTCAGTGTGAACGTCCATTATGCCTTAAGCTTTGACTGACAGTGACAAATGCCCTGAATTGTCCCATTTTTGAAAAGTGGTTTATAGTAAAATTTCAACCTCTCAGGTGCGTTCAGTCCATTTTCAGTCCTACTCCTAGCAGTAGCACGGCGTCTTGACGGACACCTGGGAATGAACTGATAGCGAGACGATTAAACTTTAAAGGAAATTTTAAAATTGGAAATAAACCTGTCATAAGCTTATGGCAAAATTATCTGTGATTTTCAATGAAAATTGATCAATCGAGTTTTAGGGTTGAATTTGAGGGATCCCCGATCTAATTGCTGATTACCTGCCTAAAACTTGTCTTAAGAATACGTGATATTGTAGTACATGATATTGCCACACATTGTAAAATCAAGAGAATTGTGACATTCTCTCTCCTGATATAACGATTGGGGAGTCTTGGAGGCTGTGTGAGCTAGTTGGTGGATGTTATCAGTGATCTTTCTTGGTCGCGTAAGGGAACATTCCTCTTTTTCTAGTCTGCGCGTACTTTATAAGCCCCTATCCGTATTTTTGCGTTAACTTTCTTCGCAGCACTGCCTTAAAATTTGAAATAATGGGCCTGACGACGTCAGACAAGCACTGCCGACTCTTGTTCTTTGTCTTGGAAAACTGAACAAATTGAGAATGACTATGAGTACACTATTCAGTGAAAAATGCGCGCGGATTTCCTGTTCACGCGTACATACCTTACCGGACATAATTATCACAGACTTAAGTTTTACGGACCTAAAACTTCATGGACATTGATATTCACGCCTCATTCCGCCACTTCAAATTTTCAACAAAAATTCAAAATTTTCGCGTCTTTAAGTTTACGTTACCCTAGAGTAGAAAACTTATTCGAAATGACGTCTGACGATCGCATTTGGCAATATTTAGCAAAATCATCCACAATCCATCGTCGGAAAAATATTTAAGACTAAAAAAGACTTAAAAAATAAAAGTATGTTTAAGACCGTGGTGTGATAATCTTTTTATGCGCGGCGTATTAATTTTACGACGCGCATGGGTACTTTTCTTAATTTTGTGGCACGTTGATGACGTCAGCGCGCGAATGTTCTTCAAGTTCTTGATCGTAGCATACGTCATAACTTCATCGTGTTGCAAAACGTACCCATGCTGCATGAGAAGGTGGAGACACCATGGCAACGCATGCTGTTAAACTTTAGTGCATGCCTCCTGACTCCCTCATCCACTATATAGAGGTTTATTTAGCGTGTTTGTTTAGTTATAATACTCTTTAAGATTTGTTATCAACTATACTGATCTATTAGTATTAACCGCGTCTTTCACTTGTTTAATTTTATTTTGAATTCGTCCAAACAGGTCTGCAAATGCAATAGAATTATTAATTATAATATTACTAGAAGGCCCGTTGGGCCTTCTGGGTCACAGGACACCCGACCCTTTCAATGCTGGCTACAGGGCACCACCATGCCAGCATATAATTACCCTAGTCAGGACCCCGGTTTCTTAGACTTGAAAAGTTGAAAAAATGGACATTAAAGTACGCATTATTTTCAAAATTCATGAGCCACAACGCAAGTTTCATAAATAATAATATTGAATTATGAAAATTAATGACAAAAACAATTGAAACGTATGAAATTGGAATAAAATAAACAATTGCGGTTTTTTTAAGTTGGGAAGTGTCAAATGTGATATCTTACACTAAGTTAGTCATTGATGCAATTTTTTGTTACTGGGGGTGGGGGTGCAACGTAACGAAATTACGAAATATTCACATAAGGGCTTTGAAAATAAATGAAAATAAAGTCAAAATTTTACGATTGCATATTAACCTCGAACAAACAGCTGTTAAATGAGAAGAACTCAAAAATAATGTTTTTTAATCTTAAGTTCAGATTAGGAGAATAGATGGGCAACAAATTTGAATCCGAGCTCATTAAAATCAAAATTGTTTGCATTTTTATTTTTCATAACCCACTTCTAGCTTTAGTAAATAATTGAATTCCTCATTCCGTCAATTCTCGCAAAACCATCGAATTGTTTTCTTAAAGAATTACCGCTAATTTTTTTCATAAACAACTCTTACCATTTCTCCTACGACGGTGATAAGTTAGTCTTCGGTCAAAAAACTTTTTACCGAACTCGAAAATTCTATTGGGAACGTATAAATTATGAATTTCAACAGTGGAAACGTTTCCAAAATATACAACAACGAAATGGCAGATTCTTCGTGAAAATGCGTGCAGTTTTGCGCGCGCGCCCATGTATCCATAGCAACGCGCTCAACTAGTGAATCAAATCTAAAACTCGATCATGTTTTTCGCGGCCCTTTTTCCAACTTTGAGCGTTAACCACAAAAAATCTAAAGCCTTTACTCAAAAAAGAAGAATGTAGCAATACGAAGACACCTTTTTTCTACCACCCTGCAAAAAATCGCGGTTTTTCAACTCCTAGTTTGTCAGATTTTCTGGGAGAGCGGAGGCTCCTACCTTGAACTACCTCTCTCGATTATAATAATAGATTCTGAAAATGTGCATCCCCATTGTCCACAAAATTTCGGCCATTCAATTTTTAATTTTTGGACCCCTCCCTCCTCCCTTGCACTTGTACTTTTTAGTCGCCCGCATTCCAGAAACCCTCTCAGCCCCTCCCCCGAAGTCCCGAACGTCTGCATTTTTTGAAAATTGTTCTGGGTCATCATTTTCGGGCCTGGAAGTTCACGATTTTCTTATGAACTTATACAAGCCAACTTTTGGGCCCATTTGCGCTTTACTTTTAGACTCCGAAATTAGGCTGAGCGCAAACATTTGCAATTTGGCATTTGCACTCGGTAATCCGAATCGGTATTGCCCATAATGATAAGTTAAGGCACATGTATTGTTCCGCGTCGATCGAATGAATTGATCAAATGAAACACGCACACTGACACAATTGCTTGCGCTTGCTGTTTTGCGCGGAAGTCATCGTAAAACTAAAAGTGTATTGTGCGCGTTTTTGGTATGTCTCCCATGTAAACGGCTCTGAGTGTGAGTGACGTCACAGATCTAACTGTGCTCGTAGGATGTTACCCTACCCTCGCGCGCGCGGCGCAACGTTCCACATTTGGACGTCACTTTGCGCCTTCGGACATCGCCCGTCGATAACTGTGCACAACATGAATCAGTTTCGGACCGAAAGTGCTGCGCGCAAATTTTGACCATTTCACTCATAAAACCATTTGTCATTGTGAAAGTCTAATCAATACCAAAATTTGCATGGACACAGTTTACGGCATAAGGTAGCATCTGTGAAAATTTGAAGCATTTTCATCCAAAAATGACCATCAAGCTATAACAGAATTCTATATATAGTTTCGGACCGAAACTGCCAGTTTCGGTCCGAAACTGACTTGATTTTAATTTTGCGATATTTTCTTCATTTTCGGATGAAAATGCTTCAAATTTTCACAGACGCTGTCTTAAATGTCACAAACTGTATCCAATATCCATGCAAATTTTGTCAGGCGGTGCCTGATGCCCTGACCCCTCGCGCGCGCCACGATGGGGTCTGACGACGTCAGACTATGCAAATTTTGGTATCGATTGGACGTTCTGATTCACAAAAGGTTTTTATGACTTATGAGTGAAATGGTCAAAATTTTGCGCGTTTCACTCCGATCGGCGTTAGCACCTGCAACCTGGTTTAAAGGTGAATGGTCAGACGTCTGACAACAAATGTTTGCGCCCATTCATCATTGCCAGACGTTGCCTAGCCCCCTTCGCCCCTGACAATTCGCACATTCAAACATTTGCGCTCGGCCTAATCCAAGCGTCTTAAGCGCAGATGGGCGCAAAAATTTGTGCCCATTAATTTAAAATTCAAACTTAAAGTGATGTCATTGTCATAGAAAATGAAGGCTCTCAAGTTATATGGGAGACTGATTGCTGATCATTACAGTGACACTGGTGACTTACGGTGTACATTAGTGACACTGTGATGACACTATACACTTACAGTGACACTGCGTACACTGTACAAAGTGACGACTGCGTGCCACTGTACAGCACTGCGTACACCGTACAGCGGACACTGCGCACACTTCGTACAGTGACACTCGCGTACACTGTACAGTGACACTGCGTACACGTACAGTGACACTGCGTACACTGCGTACAGTGACACTGCGGTAGCACTGCACACTGTACAGTGATACGCGTACACTGTACAGTGACACTGCGCTAACACTGTACAGTGACACCGTGCAACACTGTGTACAGTGACACTGCGTACACTGTACACTGTTACAGTGTAACACCTTTCGTACAGCACGCGCGCCACCGTACTGTGCGACACCGACAATTGCACACACTGCGTACACTGCACAGACACCACTGCGTACACGCACAGTGACACTGTATTACACTGTACGATGACACTGCGCACACTGTACAGTGACACTGCGTACACTGTACAGTGACACTGCGACACTGTACAGTGACACTGTGTACACTGTACAGTGACACTGCGTCACTGTACACTGCGACACTGTACGTTACACTTACAGTGACACTGCGCCAAAACTGTACAGTGACACTGGTCACTGTACAGTGACACTGCTACACTGTACAGTGACTCAACACTGCGTGCACACTGTACGGCAGTGACAATGCGTACACTGTACAGTGACATGTACACTTCAGTGAAATGTTACACTGCGGTGACCCATACAACCTGTACTGACAATGTACTTGTACCACCCGTACAGTGACAATGCTATACTGGTGACACTGCATGACAATGCGTACCTGTACAGTGACACTGTACACTGTACAGTGACACTGCGTACACTGTACAGTCCACTGCGTACACGTCCGGTACACTGCGTACACTATTACGGGGACACTGGCACTGTCAGGCACTGCGTACACTGTACAGTGACACTGCGTACACTGTACAGTGACACTGCGTATTGCTGTACAGTGACACTGTACACTGTACCGTACACTGTACAGTGACACTGCGTACAGTGACACAGCATGCACGTACAGTGACCTGCGCACACTGTACAGTGACACCTGCGCTGTACAGCCACACCAAAGGCCACTGTACACTGTACACTGTACACTGCACATTTGCAACACTGCACACTGTACAGTGACACTACACTGTACAGTGATTGCGCACTGTACGGTGACACTGGCACCGTACAGTGACACTGGGCAGCACACCCTGTACAGTGACACTGCGTACACAGCAGTGACACTGCGTACACTGTACAGTGACAATGCGTACACTGCATGCGCACACTGTACAGTGACACTGTACACTGGCCGTGACAATGCGTACGCAAGCCACGGTGATTCGTTTACACTGTATAGCGGTCAATTGCGTACACTGTACAGTGACACTGTTACACTGTACAGTGACATTCCTGACGACATCACTGTACAGTGACTGTCAACTGCACGTGAAATGCTACACTGTACAGTGCACTGCACTTACGTGACACTGCTGTACACAGTGAACTGCGCTCATGTACAGTGTCACTATCACTGTACAGTGACACCGTACACTGTACAGTTTCTAATACAGTGACACTGGTCACTGTACAGTGACACTGTACACTGTACGTGACACTGGCACACTGTACAGTGACATCACTTACAGTGACACTGCGCACCTGTACCAGTGCACTGCCTGTACAGTGACACCTACACTGTCAGTGACACTGGCACTGTACAGTGCTGCGTACACTGTGTACAGTGACACTGCACGTACATGGTCTACATACGTGACACTGTGCACTATGACAGTGACACTGCACACTGTACAGTGACACGTACACTGACAGTGACACTGGGACACTGTCAGTGACACCACAATTACGTACCTGCTACAACGTACAGTGACACTGTACACTATTACGGTGACACTGTACATACAGTCTCACTGTACAGTACACTGTGTACTACGTCTACACTGTACGGAACCCGTACACTGTACAGTGACCTTTCACGTGACACTGCGTACACTGTACATGAACTGCGCTGCCAAAAGACAGGACACTGCATCATGTACGGACACTGCGCACACTGTCGTTGCACGCACGTGCCCTGCACTGCAGTAGACACTGGTACCTCAGTGACAATGCGTACACTGGCCAGTGAAAATCCGTAAAATCGGGCCATTCGCATTGCAGCGCCCCCCCGTGGCCACGGGTCAATTGCGAAACTGTACAGTGAATTGTAAAAATGCCCACTGTACAGTGACACTCCGGCATTTTAACAGTGACACGGCTACACTGCAGTGACCGCGACCGTGGGGGACACTGGTCCCTGTACAGGGGCCGCCCGCAGTGTCATCGTTAAAAAGGGAATTTTAAAAAGTCGTAAAAAGCGGACACTGCGTCCCCACCTGTACAGTGAACTGCAAACTGTACAGTGACACGCACACGGCCAGTGACACTGTACAACAGGCCATGAACATTTTGCGTGGCATGGGGCGCACGCCCCGGTTAAAAAAATGTACGGGCACTGGGGTACACCGGTCAGGGGCCACGGGTAAATGGTGTTCCCGAAAATAAGTACACTGCGGTGCCCACCGAAACGGGCGGTGACGCTCCCGGTACAGTGACACTGCTTTTTTTGGTGAAAAGGGAAATTTAGGGCCAGTGTCCAAAATTACCTTTAATGCAACACTCCCACCGGGTACAGGAAAAACCCCGTAAACCGGTACATTTCGGAAAAACCGCGAAGCGCCCCCGGAACCTGTCAGGGACACTGCGTACCCTAAAAAGTGAGGGGTCACCCCAGTGTAGCAGTCCCAAATACTGGGGCCACACAGTGCACTGTCAGTGACACTGCGAAAAACTGTACAGTGACACTAGTAAACTGTCCCAGTGACACTGGGCCACACTGTCATTCACAATGCGTGACACTGCGTGCACTGTACAGGCGTGAAACCACTGTACAGTGCGCAGTGTCACTGCAATGGCGCACTGTACAGTGACACTGCATAAACTGTACAGTGACACTGCGTAAACTGTACAGTGACACTGCGTAATAGTGACGCACTACGTGCGTGACACTGCAACAGTGACAATCTCTGGAGTAACCAATCGCAGTACAGTGACGCTGGTAAACTGGGCAGTGACGCAGGTACACAGTGACACTGCGTACACTGTACAGTGACACCGTGTACACCGTACAGTACGACACGGTACGCGTACACTGTACAAAGATGACACTGCGCAATACTATAACAGTGACACTGCGTACACTGTACAGTGACACCGTGCAGTGCATTTTTGTACGGTGACACTGCGTACATACCAATACTATTACCGGTGACACTGTACAGGTTACAGTAACAATACTGTACAATGTACACTGTACAGTGTACAGTGACACTGTACACTGTAAAGTGACACTATGACACAGTATGCCTAATTTCCATTTTAATAAGCACTTTGGCTACTGAACTTATTAAAATAATAAATAATGTCTCATCGCAAGGTCGTTAGTCAGTTCCAGAAAACATGCAATCCCAATATGATGAAATTCCCAGAATATCCTAATCTATTAGTCTCGGCTTCGCCTCGGCCGTACAAGAATATAAGTTGCGGTATGCAGTCACAACTTCACCATGTAACGGTCACTTAAATTAATACGCGAGATAAGATGAAAGAAAGAGAAGGCAGAACACAGGACGACACTAGCCACGAATAGGTCACAGAAGTGAATAAATATTAAATAATTATGCGAAGGCCGTTATCTGTGTTGGTAATATGAACCTTGTGTATACATTGAATATAATTAGAATATTATATTTATGTGAATGTGAAGGTGAATGGTGATGTGATGATGAGTAAAGAGAGGAAATATTGCAGTTATATTGCAGCAGTGTTAGCATTCCATACACGTAATAAGAAACAAAAAGAGAGTTAAGAATGGAAGCAATTAATAATGCGCCGTAATTGTGGTGTTCCAAATTTTGGTAAAAGGTTAGAAAGTGGAGACTTTCACCAAAATTTCGCGCCATCTAAATTTCCTCCGTGAGACAGAAGAGACAGAGCGAAAACAAAACTTTAAATTTGGGAATCACACTAGAAATTGAATATTGACACTTATTATGTCTTCAGAGACTACGCAGTTAAGAGGAGGGTGCATATGGGGCAACATGTTTTGGTATCAAAGAATAACAAGGAAATCCCGGGGGTATTATAACATAGGGTATCAAGTTTTATGATGAACTTTATCACAAAATCTTCTGTAATTCGTTACTATCATAATTACGAGGGTAGTGGAGGAATTCACCTCAATCGGGATATGACACGAATCACATACTGGTTTCCTGAGTGAGTTGTACATTATTTTGCTTTCTGATTATTGTTTGACCTCCAAGAGCTGACAGGAAATGTGTCTGTTGTTTACATATTACACCCGTTTAATTAGCTTTCAGGAGCAGATTTGACAGGAGTTCTTAAAAAGAAATCGAAGGAATGAATTCCAATGACTTGGGTACCAATTAGGGCAAGTAACATCTTTTAAAACCAGAGAATTATCCTGTTTACTCTCAATTGACGGCTGCCGAAAATCATATTCTGTGGTGGGAATTGTCGAAAATCATTCAAATGCACGGCATTGTGATGACAATCAGTGATGTTGTGTTGATGATTGCTATACTAATGTATTGATGATAACTGTATAGATGATAACTGTATAGATGATTAATGTATAGAAGATGATTAATGTATAGAAGATGATTAAGGGGACACAGAAAAATTTTTTTCAGCTGGTGCCATCTTGCCGCCTATGTGGTCGTGTTAGGTATATAAAAATATGAAAATTACCCAAATATGAGCCATAACTGAGATGACTAAAATTTTCAAATCGGCATTTAAGTTTTCAGCAAAAAACAACGTTTTTGACTATTGTACGTGCTAGGAAAGTGCCCCGACCACCAAACTTGGAGGAATTTTAGTTCACCTGACCATCTAACTTCTCTCAAAAGGATTTTGCTTTATCTCAAAAAATGAATTTTTCCCGGCAAATTAAGTGATTTTTTGAGGCTCCCATCTTTAAAATAGTCTCAAAGGCGTCTGGGGCATGATATAAGGTTGTCCTTTGGAAATTAGTTCAATTAAACATGGAAAAAAATTTGGTGAACAAATCAGCCCTCGCACGTAAAAAATGTAGGCACAGTAACGAGATAATCTCGGCTGGGCGTCAAAATGGCCGTTTTTGGCTTTTTTTGCTGTTTTTGACCACATAAATGTCTCTGGAACAAAAAGTAAGGCTATTCCCATGCTGCCTGTTGGATATGTCTTAGATAAACCATTTTTCTGGAACATATCTGAATTTGATTGGTTTAGACAATGTGCATCATGGCCAAACTGGCAATTTAAAAAGTTGTGTTTTTCGACCTGAGCTCCTAAAACTGGAATTATTATGAAAACCATTTCATTTGAGATGCCGAAACCGACAGGAAACGATTTTTTGGGTCATTTCACGTCGGAATAATGCTTTTTTGAGCGTTATTACAGATAATTTTGGGAGTTTCTCGGGATTCGAGGGCCCAGACTCGAGGAAGCCGCCAAAATGGCCATAATTTCGTATCTCAGTCCAGGAAGGTCGTAGAGACTTCGTTTAGGGCGCAAAACGAGCGGAAACATCATTTTTATATACGACTTGTGAATAAACATATGGTCTAAAATGCTCAGGAACAAAGTTATAGGCTAAGAACCGGTTTTGAAGCCAAAAACTAGGCCCTATCTAAGACCAGGAAAATCATAGGGACTCGGCTTTCGGCTCAAATTGTTCGTAGCTGCCATATTCATATTTTTTGTCAACAAAAATATTGCCTAAAACGTTCACGAACCGAGTTATAGCCCAAAAACCATTCAAACTGAAAACAGCAACAACAAACGTACCTAACGGTTGACAGTTTTTGGGTCATAACTTGGTTCCTGAACGTTTTGAGCAATATTTTTGTGACAAAAAATATGAATATGGCAGCTACGAACATTTTGACCGAAAGCCGAGTCCCTATGATTTTCCTGGACTTAGATAGGGCCTAGTTTTTGGCTTCAAAACGGGTTTTTAGCCTATAACTTTGTCCCTGAGCATTTTAGACCATATGTTTATTCACAAGTCGTATATAAAAATGATATTTCCGCTCATTTTGCGCCCTAAACGAAGTCTCTACGACCTTCCTGGACTGAGATACGAAATTATGGCCATTTTGGCGGCTTCCTCGAGTCTGGGCCCTCGAATCCCGAGAAACTCCCAAAATTATCTGTAATAACGCTCAAAAAAGCATTATTCCGACGCGAAATGACCCAAAAAATCGTTTCCTGTCGGATTCGGCATCTCAAATGAAATGGTTTTCATAATAATTCCAGTTTTAGGAGCTCAGGTCGAAAAACACAACTTTTTAAATTGCCAGTTTGGCCATGATAAACATTGTCTAAACCAATGAAATTCAGATATGTTCCAGAAAAATGGTTTATCTAAGACATATCCAACAGGCAGCATGGGAATAGCCTTGCTTTTTGTTCCAGAGACATTTATGTGGTCAAAAACAGCAAAAAACGCCAAAAACGGCCATTTTGACGCCCAGCCGAGATTATCTCGTTACTGTGCCTACATTTTTTACGTGCGAGGGCTGAATTTTTCACCAAATTTTTTTCCATGTTTAATTGAACTAATTTCCAAAGGACAACCTTATATCATGCCCCAGACGCCTTTGAGACTATTTTAAAGATGGGAGCCTCAAAAAATCACTTAATTTGCCGGGAAAAATTCATTTTTTGAGATAAAGCAAAATCCTTTTGAGAGAAGTTAGATGGTCAGGTGAACTAAAATTCCTCCAAGTTTGGTGGTCGGGGCACTTTCCTAGCACGTACAATAGTCAAAAACGTTGTTTTTTGCTGAAAACTTAAATGCCGATTTGAAAATTTTAGTCATCTCAGTTATGGCTCATATTTTGGTAATTTTCATATTTTTATATACCTAACACGACCACATAGGCGGCAAGATGGCACCAGCTGAAAAAAATTTTTCTGTGTCCCCTTAATGTAAAGAAGATTGCTGCATTGGTGATACATGGTGTATTTTTATCTGCGAAGCACAGTACAGAAGTGCTGTACATTGATCAGCCATATTGAATATTGATCTAATAATTCTCTTAACACAAGGGTAAAGGTACCAGTGGGTAACACCAAACAAAATGATTGAGCTAAGATTTTTGTGGTAAAAACAAACAAAATGATTGATCTAAGATTTGTGTGGTAAGGTAAACAAAATGATTGAGCTACGATTCGTGCTACGAGCTCAAATGATACGCTCCAGAGCGCACATTTGAGCAACAGTAGCACTAGTACCACCTACTATATGATGATGTTCTAGTGCGCTGCACGGACCATAAAGTATAAACTTTTATTAAACTTTCAAGTGGTCATAAATTTGATTAGTATGTATGTATTGTACACAGTGCACATATAACATATGTACGCGCTCATAATGACATGAGCATCTTGATATTCAGATTGCAAGGATATCATAACAAGAGGAATTGCCTATGTATGGATGCACCCAATTAGACCCAATTAGGTTCTAATCGTCCCTTAGTCCAATGGGGAATATTATGTGAAAGCTAACAAGCTGCTAGAAATATACAATAAATATCTGTTCCAACAGCAGCTAAATAACAGATTAAATATCGGTGAAAAATAAGCAGTTATTAAAACCTTGCCATAAAGACTTCCACCCTCAGCATAATGTCCAGCGTTCTGATAGTGCACATAATATTCTATAAAACTATTGCATAAAGTATATTTTATAAAGGAGTACCAACGTCCATCTCTCGTTCGGAAGACACGTTGATTTTACATTAAACACGGTCTCCTGCATGTTATGTGTACCAGCGACTCATCAAATGAGACACACAATAGTCGTTAATATATTACTGTTTTTAAAGCTACAACTTAAAACAGAAGTTATATCAGCATTTATTGAGTGCTTCATGTAGTCATGTGATAACCATTAATTATACATCTCTAATAAACCAGGGAACTGGTTCCGATACCAAGATTACTGTTTTACAGGAAATCTACACTGCGCACGTCACGCAATTATAGTGTGCACTTAAAAGTGCGCGCAATTAATAATTATAGTGTGCACTTAAAAGTGCGCGCAATTAATTAGTGCGAGTTTATTTAATCAAATCATAGCATTTCGAGATCATAATCTGAATTAGTGCAAGCTTAAATAACAAATTGGTGCACTGAGGTATGTCCGGTACTATGCAATGAAATAATAAAAATAATTTTTATTCAAGGAAAAAGTTGTTCAGACTCTTTAAAGAGGGCCGATGCGTAGAGGACAGAGGGCAAACAAAAATCAGCTAAAGCATGGGTTTCAGAACCATGGACACTCATCTTAGGGAGCAAGTCTTAAACGTTTAAACGATACGATAAGGTTTACAATCACTCATACAAACATGCACAGCACATGCCCAATTAATTGCTGGGAACACCTTTACTTTCTCGCAAAACTAAATGTAAGTACGTGCTCAGTGTCTTATAGAAATCTATAATCAATAAGTACCATCAATTAGTTACAATCCACATAACGTATGATACTAACCTTTCTTTGTACGCTGCGAAAGGGTTAAATCCAAAGGACGAATACACAATACGGTACCCAGACAATGAGACATACAAGGTAGCTAACACAGATTACAGGACACCAGTTTCTCACTTATAAATCTAAAATAAAACATATAAATTCATAAAATCATCGAATTAAATCGTCATACAGGACGTTGATATTATTTATATAGTTTATAATAAAACTAACATTATATACAGAACATCAGGCCACATGGGACTGTTGGTCATGTATTTCATCCATCCCCTCCATCTCATATTCCTAACATCTTTCGTCTGAGGGTACCCATGACTTGAGGGTGCATGTTGCCACCCCGGAGCGAGGGGTGGCTTTGGATGCCACATGGCACTCGGTGCCACATGGCATCTTCATGTAGTGGGGAGGACAATGTACGTTTATATGTCGGTATGGAGAAGGAGAAAAAGACACTGAAATCAAATAAATAGCTTGGTCAGAAGCATAGAAAACTGAGAGCTGTCAAGGGGAAAGAAAGAGGAAGTTGGGGAAAGGAAGAGGGAGTTCGGGAAAAGAAGAGGGAGTTGAAGAAAGGAAGAGGGAGTTCGGGAAAGGAAGAGGGAGTTCGGGAAAGGAAGAGGGAGTTGAGGAAAGTAAGAGGGAGTTGGAGAAAGGAAGAGGGAGTTGGGGAAAAGAAGAGGGAGTTGAGGAAAGGAAGAGGGAGTTGGGGAAAGGAAGAGAGAGTTGAGGAAAGGAAGAGGGAGTTCGGGAAAGGAAGAGGGAGTTGAGGAAAGGAAGAGGGAGTTGGGGAAAGGAAGAGGGAGTTGGGGAAAGGAAGAGGGAGTTGAGGAAAGGAAGAGGGAGTTGGGGAAAGGAAGAGGGAGTTCGGGAAAGGAAGAGGGAGTTGGGGAAAGGAAGAGGGAGTTGGGGAAAGGAAGAGGGAGTTGGGAAAGGAAGAGGAGTTGGGGAAAGGAAGAGGGAGTTGGGAAAGGAGGAGAGGGAGTTAGAAAGGAAGAGGGAGTTGGGAAAGAAAGAGGGAGTTAGGGGAAAGGAAGAGAGGGAAAGGAAGAGGGAGTTCAGGGAAGAGGGAGTTAGGAAAGGAAGAGGGAGTTGGGGAAAGGAAGAGGGAGGAAAGGAAGAGATAAGGAATTATCTGGTTGAAGATGAGTTACAGTAAGGGGCTTTCAGATAAGGGAGTTGATAAAGCAACATCAATTCATCTAATTATAAGTCTGAAGATATGGGCAGTAATTGGGAAGACAGAATTATTGATAGACCACCGTCTTCTGATCATGTGGAAGATTTTAAGTTCAAATTATCAAGGCAATGGTCATAAAAACATAAACCAAACAGTGAACGAAGCAAAGCGACACCAGTGTTTCTCCGGATACGGGAAATAAACGTAATGATACGCGGTCACAAGGGGAAGAAGTGGTAAACCGAACACCTTCCATGGTCGCTAAAACGACATTTTCCCAATAATCAAATACAATAAATCTCCAATAATACAGCATTCGTCACTCATTTCATTGAATCGAATGAACTGCAGAAAAAGATGGAATTGACAATCAGCCAATAATCAAACAATTATTTGACAGACTGAACAGATATTTGGATATCAACGATCCCTTACCAAAGGGACTAGATAGTGAGGAAAGATTGAAATGAAAGAAAAATACGCTTGAAGTTAGGAAAGATTGTTAAAACTACTTCCCGGAATTCCTACAGGTGGGATTAAGGTATTATCGTTATGACGGGGGGGGTTATGAAGTGGAGGGGGGAAGTTGGGGGTTATGACGGGTGGGGGGGGGCTTACGAAGTGAGGGAGGGGGGCAGATGAAGCCCCTGCCACTGTTCTGAGTGTTAGGAAACCTATGGCGTTGGAACACGCAACAACAGGTGATCAGGTGGTATTCAAACGCTAAACTCGGAGGGGTTTGGTTAGGCCATCAGGTTAAAGACTTATACCAACTTTGGTAAATGTTTGGCAGTGGGCGTTGTAACAAGTAGTACCTCCTCACTTTGAAATCCTTGCAACACCCTCCTTGCAACACACCCTGCTAACGTGTGGAAAGGTCATATTGAAGCCGATACAAAGAATGCAAGTTCGTGATCAGGGCCCACACTTATCATTATCAGTTTACTAAGGACACGTATTGAAATACCCTAAATATGAGGAGGTGTTGGGGCGCACTAGATGGGGCCAAACCTTCAACTTACGTGACTAACACATGCTTGCTATTTACAGGTCGTAGTATGAGCCATTGGTCGACCGAGTAAACACGTCATCAACACACCACTCTAAACCATGATAATGACGTCATAAACACACCATTCTAACCCCTGATACGTCACTCTCAGCTAGCTTTCATTTGCTGATAAAGTAACGTATAACTCATTGAATCGTTGAGAAGTTGTAACAGCCCTCAAAACAAATCGATTCCAAAATCTGGAATCAAACGTCAATTAATGAATCGTAATTCAAATTTCATTTTATTCGCTGAGAAATAGTTAAAGTAACTTTCCACAGAGAATAAAATACGTCATGAGTTTCGTACTGATAGGGTTTCGTACTGATAGGGTTAAGTTCGTTTCCTATTGTAAAGTGCCAAATTCCCCAATGATTTGCTGCTAACAAAATTTACACAAAATTTACAGCCCATAAATTTTACAACGACATGAAATTTTCATGGAAGAGCCAAATCGGTACGAATTTCATGACATATTGTGACGAACACAATATTTATTAGTCATGAAATTCTTATTAACTTAACCTATTTCATTATGCGAACTAAGGAAAATAAAGAATAAGTATAGTAGCGAAATATTTCCATTTGCTAAATTAAAAAACAGATTACATCATTCGCGAAATATTGAAAATCAAAATGTTTCATATTTAAAGATTAGATTAATATATGATTACGTGAAGTAAGTAACTAAACAAGTTGAAGTAAATAAAATAAGCAACTAAAATAAATATTAAATAGAAAATACTTACTTAAATACGCAACTAAAATGAATTAAGTAATAAATAAACGAAAATAAGTAACTAAAATTATTTAGGTACGAAACAAACTTCACACAAACTTGAGATTGTGCAATGTGCATAGATGATTTAAACATGTTTTATATGAGCTCAACTATCACCTTCCCTAATTTTTCCTACATATTGTAAAGATTTAATTAACTACTGAATGATTTAAAAATGCTAACGCAAGAGAATAAGTATGAATTTAATGTTGACATACTACAGATAAAAGGATGAATATCCAGAGGCAAACCAGGCCGGCACAAAGACCGCAGTGAGTGTACGACGAACGTGTTTTGGAGGAAATCCTGGGGGAGGTGATCTCAGCCCGGTAGGAGATTTGGCGGGGAAGCAGACGGGGGCCGTCATCAGCAGGGTACTTAGAACTCTGATAACTACCTCACTACGAGGGGGTATTGTCAGAGAAGACCCCGTAATCTGATTGGAATTCAGGCAGTAATTGGATTGCCTGTCCCACGATTACATTGGAAAAGTGTGCGGAATGCGGGCGGAGAGGCTCCTCAAAGCGAGACAGGCAATGAGATTACGGGGGTAATTAATGAGGTTAGCCGCGGAATTAGATGCCAGTGGAACTCCGGTAATCAGATTACCCGGGGTTAGGGGCACGTGCTCCTTAAAATAACAATCCCACACGGAGACCGGGCTAATTGGAGTGATTTAGCTCAACCGATAACAGCAACAATAAACAACCAATAACAGCAACAATAACAACCAATAACAGCAACAATAACAACCGATAACAGCAACAATAACAACCAATAACAGCAACAATAACAACCAATAACAGCAACAATAACAGCAACAATAACAACCGATAACAGCAACAATAACAACCAATAACAGCAACAATAACAACCAATAACAGCAACAATAACAACCAATAACAACCGATAACAACCAATAACAACCGATAACATCAACAATAACAACTAATAACAACTAATAACAACTAATAACAACTAATAACAACTAATAACAACTAATAACAGCAAGAATAACAACCAATAACAGCAACAACTGAAACCGATAACAGCAACAATAAACAACATAACAGATATTTGCCATCAGAACAAAAATACCTGGGAATTTTTGCTCCGTTGGCCATAAATTTTGAAGGGCCTAACTCAAATTCCGCTTGGCAAAATAAGTACCAAATTAGGTTTCGAAGCGATTCTGAAAATGGCATTGGCGAAGTTATGACCAAAAATTCCATTTGAGAAAAATCGCGAACTGAGGTATAAGCGATATTTTGTGGATTTTTGGGCGAAAATAGTCAAAACATAAGGTCCAATTTACTTATAACTTGGTTTGACCTAAATGATGGGCAAAAAACGTTTGAAGTCCACAGTCGACTATAGCCCACAAGACTAACGTGAGTTACGTGTTAACAATAACGGCTTTTTGGTGGATTAATCTCGACACTTTAGAATCTTGTTATCGATGTTTTATTGCTTTCACACACGAATGGATGATTAAATGGTTAGTGGTTTAAGACAACACAGGTTCATGGATCTCAGTCGATCCTCATGTCTGCAACCCCGCCTCATAAAGAACAGAACTAATGATCATGAACTGCATCATTTAGACCTGAAAAAGGACAAAGTTTCACTTATAAAGTGAATAATATATAATATGGAATAGTAAAATAATTGTAACCTGAATTATATTCTGTTGTTCATACTAATTTGGTCAAATTGACCGGGAAGAATATGTTACTCGGGTCTACACGATTGAATATGTTGCATCCAGGTTGTGCATATAATATGTGTAAGGCGACTTGCTTCAGTTTTCATTTACACAATTCTAGAGTGCTAGGGGGGTTTTCTCAGGTTCATGAGAATCGGAGGGGGGTGGAGAGTGAAATATAGCACGCTCAGTGAGCTTTAAATTCCACACCGTGAAATAACACACTCGCTCGGCTTCGAGCATTAACGTTCAAATAACCCATGCTTCGCGTGTTTTATTTAGGTAGACCCTGGTGTGCCGTGGTCTAATGCTGATATACTGCTGACATGCTCTGATGACTGCACAAAGTGTACACACTAAACAGTGTACAGTATAGTGTGTACACTGTACACAGTATACACTGTACATAGTATACAGTGTACACTCTACACAATGTACACTCTGTACACACTACAGAGTCTACAGTTCAGTGTACACACTACACAGTGTACAGTGTAAACAGTGTACAAAACATACAACCAGTGTACACTGTACATTGTACAGTGTACACTCTGTGTACGGTGGTACACGCGATACAAACTATACACACAATGACTGTATAACCCGGTACACACAGCACTGTGTGAAAGCGCCCTACGTCTACTGCAGACTGGGCACTGTACCTGGTTGTTCAGAGTAAAAGGGACATGTCTCACTGGGCTCTGTGATATCTGGAAGCTCTCCAGCAGGTAATAATAGATACCAGGGATATCAGGGATATTCTGAAGATCAGGGATATTGTGAAGGGATTATGTGGACTATTAAAGAAGGGGCTGTCAACATAACAACTAATGATAACTACCAGCCAGTAGTAGCAGTAACAAAAGGAAGTAAAGGGAGAGGAAATATGAAATATATATCAGGCGATAATTTGCAAATTGTGTTATAAGTTGAACTGCACACACATAATATTCAGTAAGTCAGTATGTGGGGTTTGTGTGTGTGTGTGTGTGTGTGTGTGTGTGTGTGTGTGTGTGTGTGTGTGTGTGTGTGTGTGTGTGTGTGTGTGTGTGCACTGTGGATATCGACATAAAATAATATGTAATTCCTCAGGACCAGCATAACACAGTGTAGTGGCGGTAGCCAGTGACAAGCCTACTGGACTGCCAATTGCATTTGCTGCTCTGTGTAAGAACAATATGTGGGGTTGGTGACGTCATTGTCAGAGCTTAGAACGGTGTGTTGATGACGTCCTCCATTGCAGTTGATTTTAATGAACCCCGAGCAGGAAAGAGCCGGATCAAAGGCAAGCTGCTGCGTAGGACAAAGCGAATAAACATTGAATTATGTGAAAGTAATATTACATATAGTATGTTTCTATACGATTACATGGATTAAATTATGCATAATATGCCTCAAACTGCGGCTTCATTACCGCTGGATCTCGGGTTTATTTTCTGGAAAGTAATCACGGTAGACACAGCCCTCCAGCAAGGCCGCATTAATCCGACATAGGCAGACCGAAACTTAACATTGTTTTACAGAGAATGTGAGGCAAAATGAGATGCAGACTTCAGCAAATATACGGATAAAAGAAAGAAGAATCTGGGAAAATCTATGTACCAAATGCGATCACTGAAGGGTAGATGAAATGAACAAAAAGTACAATCCGTGACACGGCGCACCATGGGAAATAGCAGGAGGCTGATGTCGGAGGATCTAATCGGAAAGATTGTACTTTTTACTCGTTACTAAATTCTGTGATAAGTGATTTTATCCGGCACAACCCTTAACAATAAGCGGTTTGCATTGTTCCAAGCAGAATAATAAATTATTGCACTTCCCAACTTCACAATAAATCGCAGTAAACGGCTCGACAGTGCGCTAATACATTGCCTAGACGGGGAATAGGAGCATAACTCTGTCTAAATAAATAATGACCCGGTAAAGCAGCGTGCGTATTGTGGTAAAAATTCCGGTAATAAAAGAGAATATCATGCTTTATTATTGTATTGGATGATATGCTATGTAATTATGTGCAATGACCAAACTCGCCTGCAGTGACCCTTGAAATTTAAATGGGTGCTTTCGCAAGCGTGTTGATAATTTACACAAATGAAGTGTGCAGTGACACTGCGTATACTGTACAGTGACACTGCGTACACTGTACAGTGACACTGCGTACACTGTACAGTGACACTGCGTACACTGTACAGTGAAACTGCGTACACTGTACAGTGACACTGTACACTGTAAAGTGACACTGCGTACACTGTACAGTGACACTGTGTACACTGTACAGTGACACTGTGTACACTGTACAGTGACACTGCGTACACTGTAGAGTGACACTGCGTACACTGTACAGTGACAGTGCGTACACTGTACAGTGACACTGCGTACACTGTACAGTGATACTGTGTACACCGACAGTGACACTGCGTACACTGTACAGTGACACTGCGTGCACTGTACAGTGACACTGCGTACACTGTACAGTGACACTGCGTACACTGTACAGTGACACTGTGTACACTGTACAGTGACACTGTGTACACATTGTACAGTGGCACTGTGAACACTGTACAGTGACATTGCGTACACTGTACAGTGACACTGCGTACACTGTACAGTGACACTGTGTACACTGTACAGTGACACTGTGTACACATTGTACAGTGGCACTGTGAACACTGTACAGTGACACTGCGTACACTGTACAGTGACACTGCGTACACTGTACAGTGACACTGCGTACAGTGACACTGCGTACACTGTACAGTGACACTGCGTATACTGTACAGTGACACTGCGTACACTGTACAGTGACACTGCGTACACTGTACAGTGACACTGTGTACACTGTACAGTGACACTGCGTACAGTGACACTGTGTACACTGTACAGTGACACTGCGTACACTGTACAGTGACACTGTGCACTGTAAAGTGACACTGTACACTGTAAAGTGACACTGTACAGTGTACAGTGACACTGTGTACACTATACAGTGACACTGCGTACACTGTAGAGTGACACTGCGTACACTGTACAGTGACACTGCGTACACTGTACAGTGACACTGTACAGTGACACTGCGTACACTGTACAGTGACACTGCAGTGACACTGCGTACACTGTACAGTGACACTGCGTACACTGTACAGTGACACTGCGTACACTGTACAGTGACACTGCGTACACTGTACAGTGACACTGCGTACACTGTACAGTGACACTGCGTACACTGTACAGTGACACTGTACACTGTAAAGTGACACTGTACACTGTAAAGTGACACTGTACAGTGTACAGTGACACTGTGTACACTATACAGTGACACTGCGTACACTGTACAGTGACACTGCGTACACTGTACAGTGACACTGCGTACACTGTACAGTGACACTGTGTACACTGTACAGTGACACTGTGTACACTGTACAGTGACACTGCGTACACTGTACAGTGACACTGCGTACACTGTACAGTGACACTGCGTACACTGTACAGTGACACTGCGTACACTGTACAGTGACACTGTGTACACTGTACAGTGACACTGTGTACACTGTACAGTGACACTGCGTACACTGTACAGTGACACTGCGTACACTGTACAGTGACACTGCGTACACTGTACAGTGACACTGCGTACACTGTACAGTGACACTGCGTACACTGTACAGTGACACTGCGTACACTGTACAGTGACACTGTGTACACTGTACAGTGACACTGCGTACAGTGACACTGTGTACACTGTACAGTGACACTACGTACACTGTACAGTGACACTGCGTACACTGTACAGTGACAATGCGTACACTGTACAGTGACACTACGTACACTGTACAGTGACACTGCGTACACTGTACAGTGACAATGCGTACACTGTACAGTGACACTGTGTACACTGTACAGTGACACTGTGTACACTGTACAGTGACAATGCGTACACTGTACAGTGACACTGCGTACACTGTACAGTGACACTGCGTACACTGTACAGTGACCCTGTGTACACTGTACAGTGACACTGCGTACACTGTACAGTGACACTGTACACTGTACAGTGACACTGTGTACACTGTACAGTGACACTGCGTACACTGTACAGTGGCACTGTGAACACTGTACAGTGACACTGCGTACACTGTACAGTGACACTGCGTACACTGTACAGTGACACTGCGTACACTGTACAGTGACACTGCGTACACTGTACAGTGACACTGCGTACACTGTACACTGTACAGTGACACTGCGTACACTGTACAGTGATACTGTGTACACTGTACAGTGACACTGCGCACACTGTACAGTGACACTGCGTACAGTGACACTGCGTACACTGTACAGTGACACTGCGTACACTGTACAGTGACACTGCGTACACTGTACAGTGACACTGCGTACACTGTACAGTGACACTGCGTACACTGTACAGTGACACTGCGTACACTGTACAGTGACACTGCGTACAGTGACACTGCGTACATTGTACAGTGACACTGCGTACACTGTACACTGTAAAGTGACACTATGACACAGTATGCCTAATTTCCATTTTAGTAAGCACTTTGGCTACTGAACTTATTAAAATAATAAATAATGTCTCATCGCAAGGTCGTTAGTCAGAAAACATGCTATCCTAAGATGAAATTCTCAGAATATCCTAATCCATATAATTTCGGCTTCGCCTCGGCCGCACAAGAATATAAGTTGCGGTATGCAGTCACCACTTCACCATGTAACGGTCACTTAAATTAATACGCGAGATAAGATGAAAGAAAGAGAAGGCAGAACACAGGACGACACTAGCCACGAATAGGTCACAGAAGTGAATAAATATTAAATAATTATGCGAAGGCCGTTATCTGTGTTGGTAATATGAACCTTGTGTATACATTGAATATAATTAGAATATTATATTTATGTGAATGTGAAGGTGAATGGTGATGTGATGATGAGGAAAGAGAGGAAATATTGCAGTTATATTGCAGCAGTGTTAGCATTCCACACACGTAATAAGAAACAAAAAGGAGAGTTAAGAATGGAAGCAATTATGCGCCGTAACTGTGGTGTTCGCAATTTTGGTATAAGGTGGAAAAGTGGAGATTTTCACCAAAATTTCGCGCCATCTAAATTTCCTCCGTGAGACAGAAGGGACAGAGCGAAAACAAAACTTTAAATTTGGGAATCACACTAGAAATTGAGTATTGACACTTATCATGTCTTCAGAGACTACGCAGTTAAGAGGAGGGTGCATATGGGGCAGCATGTTTTGGTATCAAAGAATAACAAGGAAATCCCGGGGGTATTACAACAAAGGGTATCAAGTTTTATGATGAACTTTATCACAAAATCTTCTGTAATTCGTTACTATCGTAATTACGAGAGTAGTGGAGGAATTCACCTCAATCGGGATCACACCTCAATCGGGATCACATTCCAGAGTAAATTATTTTGCTTTTTGATTATTGTTTGGCCTCCAGGAGCTGACAGGGAATGTGCCTGTTGTTTACATATTACACCCCTTTAATTAGCTTTCAGGAGCAGATATGAGAGGAGTTCTTAAAAAGAAATCGAAGGAATGAATTCCAATGACTGGGGTACCAATTAGGGCAAGTAACATCTTTTAAAACCACAAAATTATCCTGTTTACTCTCAATTGATGGGCGTGGAAAATCATATTCTGTGGAAGGAATGAATGGTTTGTCGAAAATCATTCAATTGCACGGCATTGTGATGACAATCAGTGATGTTGTATTGATGATTGCTATACAAATGTATTGATGATTGCTATACTAATGTATTGATGATAACTGTATAGATGATTAATGTATAGAAGGTGATTAATGTATAGAAGATCATTAATGTAAAGAAGAGTTAAGATTTGTGAGGTAACACCAAACAAAATGATTGAGTTAAGATTTGTGTGGTAAAACCTAACGAAATGATTGAGCTAAAATTTGTGTGAAGCAAAAATTTGTGTGTAGCAAAAACAAACGAAATGATTGTGATACGATTTGTGTGGTAAAACCAAACAAAATGATTGAGCTAAGATTTGTGTGATAAAAACAAACAAAATGATTGAGCTAAGAGTTGTGTGGTAAAAACAAAATGATTGAGCTAAGATTTGTGTGGTAAAACCTAACGAAATGATTGAGCTAAGATTTGTTTGGTATTAACACCAAACAAAATGAGCGAGCTAAGGTTTGCGCAGTGGGTATCACCGAACAATTGTGCTACGAGCTCAAATGATACGCTCCACAGCGCACATTTGAGCAACAGTAGCACTAGTACCACCTACTATATAATGATGTTCTAGTGCGCTGCACGGACCATAAAGTATAAACTTTTATTAAACTTTCAAGTGGTCATAAATTTGATTAGTATGTATGTATTGTACACAGTGCACATATAACATATGTACGCACTCATATTGACATGAGCATCTTGATATTCAGATTGCAAGGATATCATAACAAGAGGAATTACCTATGTGTGGATGCACCCAATTAGACCCAATTAGGTTCTAATCATCCCTTATTCCAATGGGGAATATTATGTGGAAGCTAACAAGCTGCTAGAAATATACAATAAATATCTGTTCGAACAGCAGCTAAATAACAGATTAAATATCGGTGAAAAATAAGCAGTTATTAAAACCTTGCCATAAAGACTTCCACCCTCAGCATAATGTCCAGCGTTCTGATAGTGCACATAATATTCTATAAAACTATTGCATAAAGTATATTTTATAAAGGAGTACCAACGTCCATCTCTCGTTCGGAAGACACGTTGATTTTACATTAAACACGGTCTCCTGCATGTTATGTGTACCAGCGACTCATCAAATGAGACACATAATAGTCGTCAATATATTACTGTTTTTTAAAGCTACAACTTAAAACAGAAGTTATATCAGCATTTATTGAGTGCTTCATGTAGTCATGTGATAACCATTAATTATACATCTCTAATAAACCAGGGAACTGGTTCCGATACCAAGAACTGTTTTACTGGAAATCTAAACTGCGCACGTCACGCAATTATAGTGTGCACTTAAAGGTGCGCGCAATTAATAATTAAAGTGCGCACTTAAAAGTGCGCGCAATTAATTAATGCGAGTTTATTTAATCAAATCGACTACAGCATTTCGAGATCATAATCTGAATTAGCTTAAATAATAAATTGCAAGCTTAAATAATAAATTGGTGCACTGAGGTAGGTCCGGTACTATGCGATGAAATAATAAAAATAATTTTTATTCAAGGAAAAAGTTGTTCAGATTCTTTAAAGAGGGCCAATGCGTGGAGGACAGAGGGCAAACAAAAATCAGCTAAAGCATGGGTTTCAGAACCATGGACACTTAGGGAGCAAGTTTAAAACGTTTAAACGATACGATAAGGTTTACAATCACTCACACAAACATGTAGATGCCCAATTGATTGCTGTGAACACCTTTACTTTCTCGCAAAACTAAATGTAAGTACGTGCTCAGTGTCTTATAGAAATCTATAATCAATAAGTACCACCAATTAGTGACAATCCACATAAAGAATGATACTAACCTTTCTTTGTACGCTGCAAAAAGGTAAAATCCAAAGGACGAATACACAATACGGTACCCAGACAATGAGACATACAAGGTAGCTAACACAGATTACAGGACACCAGTTTCTCACTTATAAATCTAAAATAAAACATATAAATTCATAAAATCATCGAATTAAATCGTCATACAGGACGTTGATATTATTTATATAGATTATAATAAAACTAACATTATATACAGAACATCAGGCCACATGGGACTGTTGGTCATGTATTTCATCCATCCCCTCCATCTCATATTCCTAACATCTTTCGTCTGAGGGTACCCATGACTTGAGGGTGCATGTTGCCACCCCGGAGAGAGGGGTGGCACTGGATGCCACATGGCACTCGGTGCCACATGGCATCTTCATGTAGTGGAGAGGACAATGTACGTTTATATGTCGGTGATTGTTCTGGAGAAGAAGAAAAAGACACTGAAATCAAATAATAGCTTGGTCAGAAGCATGGAGAACTGAGAGCTGTCAAGGGGAAAGGAAGAGGGAGTTGGGGAATGGAAGAGGGAGTTGGGGAAAGGAAGAGGGAGTTGGGGAAAGGAAGAGGGAGTTGGAGAAAGGAAGAGGGAGTTGGGGAAAGGAAGAGGGAGTTGGGAAAGGAAGAGGGAGTTGGGGAAAGGAAGAGGGAGTTGGGGAAAGGAAGAGGTAGTTGGGGAAAGGAAGAGGGAGTTGGGAAAGGAAGAGGGAGTTGGGGAAAGGAAGAGGGAGTTGGGGAAAGGAAGAGGGAGTTGGGGAAAGGAAGAGGGAGTTGGGGAAAGGAAGAGGGAGTTGGGGAAAGGAAGAGGGAGTTAGGGAAAGGAAGAGGGAGTTGGGGAAAGGAAGAGGGTTGAGGAAAGGAAGAGGGAGTTGGGGGAAAGAAAAAGAGGAGTTGGGAAAGGAAGAGGAGTTGAGGAAAGGAAGAGGGAGTTGGAGAAAGGAAGAGAGTTCGGGAAAGGAAGAGGAGTTCAGGGAAAGGAAGAGGAGTTGGGGAAAGGAAGAGGGGAGTTCAGGAAAGAGGAAAGGGAGTTCAGGAAAGAGGAAGGGGAGTTCAGGAAAGGAAGAGGAGTTGGGGAAAGGAAGGGAGTTCAAAGAAGGAAGAGGGAGTTGAGAAGGAAAAGGAAAGAGGAGTTCAGGAAAAGGAAGAGGAGTTAGAGGGAAAGGAAGAGTTGGGGGAAAGGAAGAGGGAGTTGGGGAAAGGAAGAGGGAGTTAGAGGAAAGAAGAGGGAGTTGGGGAAAGGAAAGAGGGAGTTGGGGAAAGGAAGAGGGAGTTGGGGAAAGGAAGAGGAATTTCAGGAAAGGAAGGAGGGAGTTCAGGAAAGGAAGAGGAGTTGAGGAAAAGGAAGAGGGTTCAGGAAGGAAGAGGAGTTGGGGAAAGGAAGGGGTTTGGGAAAGGGAAGGAGTTGGGGAAAGGAAGAGGAGTTGGGAAAGGAAGAGGGAGTTGGGAAAGGAAGAGGGAGTTCGGGGAAAGGAAGAGGGAGTTGAGGAAAGGAAAGAGGAGTTCGGGAGAAAGGAAGAGGGAGTTGGGGAAAGGAAGGGAGTTGGGGAAAGGAAGAGGGAGTTGGGAAAAAGGAGGAGGAGTTGGGAAAGGAAGAGGGAGTTGGGGAAGGAGGAAAGAGGAGTTGGGGAAAGGAAGAGGAGTTGAGGAAAGGAAAAGGAGTTCAGGAAGAGGGGTGTTGGGAAAGGAAGAGGTTGGGGAAAGGAAGAGGGAGTTAGGGGAAAGAAGAGGGAGTTGGGGAAGGGGGGAAAAGGAAGGAGTTAAGGGAAAGGAAGAGGGGTGTTGGGGAAAGGAAGAGGGAGTTGGGGAAAGGAAGAGGAGTTGGGAAAGGAAGGAGGAGTTGGGGGAAAGGAAGAGGGAGTTCGGGAAAGGAAGAGGGAGTTGGGGAAAGGAAGAGGGAGTTGGGGAAAGGAAGAGGGAGTTGGGGAAAGGAAGAGGGAGTTCGGGAAAGGAAGAGGGAGTTGAGAAAGGAATAGGGATTTGGGGAAAGGAAGGAGTTAGGGGACTTGAAGGGTGGGGTTGCAGCCATGAAGAATATAGTAACGGCTTTACTGGAATTGAGCGATAAAGCAACATCAATTCATCTAGTGAGATAAGAGAAAGCATGTAAAGCTCCATCACTGCTTTAAATAAGAAGTTCGGAGATTAATCGTTTCGATCCCGGAAACGATAGTTGAAAACTTGATTGGAAGGTAATGAAAATTATAATGAGTTACAATCTACCTGAACCAAGGGTGATCGCGCTCAAAATCAAAATGAAGGTCAATATAGAGTTCTTCCTCTATCTCCAGAAATTGATGCGATCTTAAAAGCAAATAAATAATATAAAACATATATTGATGCAACGGCGATCTAATAACTCTAACTTTATCATATCAAGGAAGAGGAGCTACGATTGAAATGCTTTGAGATAACAATAGAACTTATAGTTCTTTCTTTGCTGCTTCTGATGCACAGGGCTCAGAATCTCTGGACAAAAGACTCATTTCAGCTTTATTCTCCCAGCTAAACACTAACTGAAAAGAGACGCTCGAATGAAATGGTACAAATTGCAATTATACCATAGCTATACTTCTCAAGGGACATGAAACATAAAATAATCATCACCATCCACCAATATTTGCTTGAGATAAGTAGAAAACTGAAACATAGTGCGCACTGTAACACATGAGGTTATACTGCGTGTTACTGCACAGAGGGATGGGCTGCCCAGAAAGAGTGGAAGTCTGCAGCGAAGAGGGGAAATTAAGGGGAAAGTGTGGTGAAGGAAGGGCGGCCATGAAGACCAATGACCATTGTTGATTTTACCTTGAAACGCAGGTTTTCCTAGCAGGGTATGTAGAGTGGTTGTGGGAGGGAGTCTCTTCAATGCTCATTGTTGTGTGGAAATCTATGATAACTAGTGGTCACTATAAACCATAAATCATGATGAAATGTTTCGCATACCACTAACAGATCCTTAGAATACTGAGAAAAAAGAAGTATCATCTGGAAACAGATATATGCAGGTAAATTTAACGGATGGTTTTCTAAGCACATATATAAATCATAAATTCCAAAATATATCAACTGGTTCTTGAATCTTGATGAACCACACATTATCATCGCGCTCCCTTCCTATTGAGCTTAAACAGATTAAAAACGAGTGTAATGGTTTTCACACTCCGCTAACTTGAGAACGGTCACGTGACCCAAAGTTTCGCTAAAAACAGAGTGAATTGCTCATTATGTCTAAGATAGAGATTCGAGAGGGATAGAGACAGAAAGAATCGGAACAAATCCAGGAACAGAGAGACAGAGAGAATCGGAACAAATCAAGGAACCTATCATAATTCATAATAATGATAATATGAAGTATTTAAACCGAGAAACCACTATCTCGCAGGCAGAACATCAACTATGCAGATATGGTTAATAATGCAATGATATTGTATGTCATCAGACTTCGAGGAGGGTTCGAGATGATAATATTCATCGGAAAACTGAAGAATTCATAAAGTTGACAAAAACAGAGTTAGGGTTAGGGTTAGGCTGCTCTGAGTGTAGTCTTCAGAATAGTGAAGTTCAGCACTGAAATTAGGAGAAATTAAAGTAAAACCCATCACAGCATTCTTACTATTAGGTGGGTATGTGATTGTGGCTGCCTTCCAAGTGCCAAACAGACGAAAACCTTTTAACTTCAACTCATGTCCCCATCTAAATGATATCAATTTCTAGGTATTAGGCCATTAAATGAAAATTTTAGCGCCAAATCATAGCACTTGATCTCTGCCTCATTCATGCAGAGGGTGACAGATAAATGTCTCAGAAATTGCTTCAAAGCTTGGCGGCAGGATATCAAACGCGAATTGAATTCTTTCGTAAACAATAAAACATTTGATTTGAAAAGCACTAGTTTGATAAGGCTGGATATTAAAATCCAGGATGGTAACAGTCAGTTTAAAAGACTGGATGTTCATACTGCACACCGTATCATTAGAGACTCTTTATCAAACCTGCCAGAGACTTCATATTCGGTATGATGAGTAAGCCAGAAGCCTGTCATGCAGATACATAAGCATATTTGGGGACTGTCAATTCAGGATGCACACACATACGGACACATTTCATATGCGCATGGGCCGTTGGAGACCCTGTCCAACTTAAGATTTTAGAAACTTACAACACAAAGGCCATAAGAGACCAATGTTTCATTGATACGACAAAAATAACTATTTTATATCCTACCTGCCACTCAGTGAAGCTTAGTTTTTAAACATAATCATGTGTCAGACTCATGGTTAAAGCATAGATCAAATGCTATAATTTTTGTGCCGAAAACTATAATCATGGCGTCACGGTCTAATAGTACTTTATATCAGTTGCATGGGACATGCGCTGCACCAATAGTTTGGCACTTGGCGAGCAGTTGCTGTCACACCGACAGCAGTGACAAGGAATAGAGGCATATTAACGCGAAAGATGTCTAGAATTCGTCATCAGGGAGCTGATACTACAGACGATGCAGTGTGGGGGTTCTATAAAGGGTGCTGGCCGCTTCCAAACCCTAACAATCACTATGCTGTAGTATAAATAACGAATATTATATCAGTGAACCTGCTAATTAGTTCGGTATGAAGCCCCCGCGCATTTATCACTGCCTCCACTTCCCGGGGCAATATATATATATATATAGGGCATATATTCCCGCATAATGCGCCGTGCGGCACCACACAATAGTGGCTCTTCACAGCCTCCCATTACCAGCTCCTAGCCTCGTAGTGACGTCACTAATAGGGGTTAGAATGGAGAACTGTATACCTCACGGGGTGTAGGGAGCCTCACAACGGAATATTAGCGGAGTAGTGGGAGTGTGTGTACAGGAACAGAGGAGGAGGAATAATTATGCCTCACCTATAATGGGGGAGTTCATCTTAAAACCTCAACATATTGTGGTATACACTGTACGGCGTAGCTGAGCCTTTTAACGATAAGCGGTCCTTCTCTTGAAACACAGTAATTGATAGCATAAAACTTATAATGCCGAAAAATCAAAGTTAAGCCTTGATACTCGAGGAAATACTTGAAGATGGCTATATGGAAAAAGTTAAGCTTTCAGATAAAGATTCGATAAAATGTATTATGAAATTAACTGATACTCCTGTAAGTGTTAACAGGAATATCTTATCCAAATAACGCCAAATCATACTGGAAGGAAATAGAACCCTTAGCTTGGGAGAACATTCGCTAAGAAATCAAATATTAGCTGGTTTGATAGTGTGGATAAGGCATCCAACAGATGAAAGACTTCTTATGTCAACTTAATGCATATCATAATCAAGGGAAGTGTCAGGTAATTCATATTTTTCTCCGGCTCAGTTTTCTGGAACATCCCTCAGAATGCCATTATAAAGGGCATTATGTGTAGCACACACACATATATATGAGATGTCATGAAAATATGCAACATTTCGTCGGTTGCATATGCTCTCAGACCACCACCAAGTGCCAGTGTGTAGTTATATCTGGGGCTGCCCCCACCCACCTCTACCTCATGAAGTGAACCCCACACACACACACACTATAAGGAAAATATACGGGGAGATACAACGAAAGAGTGAAGTTGAACATAATTATCTTGCGAAGCAGGCATAAAATAGGCCGGCGTTACATATTATATGTATTGACAATTGAATAATTCAAGTCATGTGGTCGCCGCACATCAAGGAAGGTTACGTGCACGTGCACACTGGAGGAGGTCACGTGGGGGTCACATGGTGTGCACGTGCAGATAACAATCACGTGACAGGTCAGGCAGTGTAGTCTTGTGCTTGATGCCATGAAACAGCATCTTAGTTCCTGGCAAGCGGCACACTGATCATGCTGTGCTGGACATGCACATATTATCCATTGCCGGGAAACTGCCGCCGCTCAAACAATAGCTCTCTCAGCAGCAACTAGACGGGCAACAGCCAAACAGCAGCAGTGTAATCGGCAACATTAACGAGCTGCTCAGAGTGCCAGTTCCACAAGGCTTAAAGAGGGTGGCTATTCCACATTGGGGGGATGGGGGGTGGCTATTCCACAAGGCACATGTGCGGATATTCTAGGGGGGGGGGGGCTATTTTAGGACAGAGATGCAGGGAAGATTCGATATGTTTTATGTTCGCACAGTACAAATAGCACATACAGTACAATATACAGTACACAGTGCTGTGTGCACACTGTACGACGTACGTACAATACAAAAAGTGCACACTGAGAAACACATTTTAGACGGTGGCTGCACAAGAAGAATCCTTAGTTCGTACAGCCCACAAAGTCACCAAGCACACAGTACACCCAGTACCAGTTTGATTGTTATGAAGCTTGCCTATAGTTGGGGTTGCTTTTGAGGAACTATTGTATCATAATGTTTGATCATTGAATCTAATTCTAAACCTTTTTCAAGAACATTGCAGTTGTGTGCGATTTGATCTGCTCATATCTGTGCTATTGACATTGATTTACAGTGGTTTACTAACTTGGATTGAGGTTGCTAACTAGGATTGAGATTTGAGGTTGCTAATTTGGATTGAGGTTGCTTACTTGGATTGAGGTTGCTAACTTGGATTGAGGTTGCTAACTTGGATTGAGGTAGCTAACTTGGATTATAGGGTTGTATTATAAGGTTGTTTTATTAGGTTCTTCAGAAAAGAACGGCTACATGTTGTTGATTGAGACAGCTTATTGAGGTTGCTTATTACTGTAAATTAGCTAAATAAAGTTAATTTATGGAGGTTGCTTAAATTGAATAATGAGTTTGGCTATTGAGGTTGCTTTATTAAATTTTGCTTTAGTCAATTACCTTTAGGTTACTAGACGGCAGGTTTTTTGCGGAAGGAAAACATTAGAATATTAGAGCAAACATTATCATATCATTAACAGCATTACGCATATTATGTAAGTGTAATTAGAGGTGGTCACGTCCTCCGTTATTATCAATAAGTCAATACAAACCTTTCCTTATTTCCTGAATATGAAAATCTTCTGGAATGACATTGTGAGTGAAATTTAACTACCTTAGTACCAGAAATATAGGCGACTAATAATTAAGGCGCAAGATATCAAGGCGACAAGATATTAAGGCGATTTTTCCTGAAATTCAAATTGAAGTTTTTTCCGAAAATAAACGATTTTTTTCCATCTAAAAATAAAATGGCTATGATATGAATATGAGTATGAAATTGAACGAAAATGCAAAAAATGTTGTTGGTGGGCCTTCAAAGTAATCAACATTCTAGATAAAATCAACTCGTTACAGTGCAATGATACCAGAAGTTGCACTTTATTATGGTTTAAAAAGTCGCCATTTTTAAAAAATTAAGACGACATTATTTAGACGAAAGATAATAAGGCGATTCATTTTTCCACTTTTGTCGCCTACTAAGGTAAGCATTTTATAACACAGGGCTATGGAAAGATAAAATCACAGGACTTCTGTACTGTGGTTAGCGCCATTCATTATGAAATAATACCATTCATTCCGCTTATATTTCCGGAGTCACAATTTAGAGGGAAGGGGACTGTACTTACAGTTTACTTACATAACTGAGATGGGTTGATCAATGATCATATGGCAGCATTTCATTACTGCGATACACTCTGTTTTTTAAAGGTACCGTCTGTAAGCAAACTTATCCTAGAATTCTCAAAAATTAAGAAATTAAGATCTTTTACTTGGGCTTAGCTCAATAGTCAAATTATCTTATAGTCAAATTATCTACATTTTAAAGTCCGTGATTTTTTTCAAGGAAGTTCCATGAAGACTATTGCACATGATAAGAGCTGCATAAGATGTGATACAATTAATGCATAGGCAAAGGTATAATTTAGTAAAAAATATCAAAAAAGTATGATTTCAAACACCCCCTACCTACAGACTGAAGGTTCCTATATTGGAAGAATTGACATTCTCCAGAATTAAGTTACGGCTTTTGTAAGCATGGTACGTAGAACGTATTGAAACTTCACGAGTAATGTTAACACAGTGATTTATTACACATAGTAGTGCATACCTCACCCATATGTGTGCACATGGATCGATAGAAAGATCTGTCGAAAGAACGTGCTAATTTCAACAAAAATTCAATGAAAAGCAAATTACAGCCTTGCACACAGACTGTAATTTGTGCGTTCTTTCGATGGATCTTTTGATGGACCTTTCGATGGACCTATCGATAGATCATTAAATCGATTCAGGTCTCAGGAGCAAACTTACTGCCCAATAATTTATTGCATCGGAGCTCGATAGACTGATCGAGCCAGTTATGACTTATGGCTTCATATCATAATTTCTTGTGTTTGAAAATACGTGAGAACCCCATTTTCACGAATAATATTGGTACATTATAAATTTTTAATTTTATGACCCATGAAAAGTGCCTCTGCAATAAAATAAATCGGCCTCCGGCCTCAGTTCTTAATGCCATATTACTCCCTCGGGCCTTGGGCCACTCGTGCGTAATATCACGGTTTGCACTTTTTACTCGTTACTAAACCCTTCAATAAAACATGACAGATCGCAATGCCACACTTTTGTAAGTCTGCTGGCTTGTAGAACAAAATAGATTCCAGCTGCTGCAGCATACGTGGAAAATCGAACTAGCAATACAAGAAAGGTAAAATAATCGAATGATTTCCTGGATAATATGGAAATAATTGAAGCGGAGTAATATCAGTAATATGGAACAATGCAAATTATATTAAGATTAGTGATACGAATTACAATTACCTATTATAATCGGATAAAGCCCCAGAATTGGAAAATAAAATCACATAATATGAAGTTGATTAACTTATTGATAAAGCAATGAACAGGGCGACAAGTCGGTGTGTTGCAAACATGACTAAACATTTGTTGAAAACAATCGGAACATTCGAATAACAAGTCGAATACTCAACACCATGGTAATGACACCACCACAGCAGAAGTTATCTTCAGTATCCAACAGTATTGCCGTATTGAGTATTTCAATTCACTCTAGGAGCTATGCCTTCGCGTAAAAAGTAAAAGTTAAGCATCTCATTAACTTTATTTCCACAATTTGAACGGAGATTTTGCCACTGCTTTTCAGATTTCACATTTGAGAGGCCTATGTTTTCTTATGTTAAGACAGTTATCAGAGTTTTCAGAATTTAAATTGACGGCGTGTTTTAAAAAGGGGTAAACTAGATTTCGTTTTCGACAACTTTCAACTTTGTCATCAGTTTGTCATCACACCTTGATAGTTGTAAAGTTTCAAATTTAACACGAATCTCGGAGCTGGACTACTATTCGTTTTACTTGCAAATACAGGGCTGTAGTTCAAGTCCCACACGGGGGTGCCTGGAACCTAGGCTATGGAAAAGGAACAGAGCTTTGGGGGTGGCCCCCGGCAGGTTTGGGTATTTCAGATTTCTAGAACCCCAAACTGATTTATGGGCAATGAAACATTTGAGGTCGAAAAGAGGTGATAAAGCGAAAATAGACAGAATTTAAATACTATAACGCTAGAATAAGTGGATATCATTGTTGGATATTATCTCCATGCCTCAGCATGAAGAATAACTCCCAATAACTGCGCAACTCGGCTCATCGGATTTCTACATTTCTAGGAGGTTCTCTGTAAGTAGCCAAAACAATCAAGGTTCCTAAAAGGAGCCGGTTTGGAACCTGTAATAAACTAATAAAAACAACAGCCTGCTGGCTTATATACATTAATTTGATCATTGCATTATAGAAAATGCTTGCAATAACTAAATAGCTTAATATCACCGCTGGTCAACCAACTGTCAGGAGGTACGGCCATGAGGAAGCGATTGACTACATGCCAGATTATTTGAATATTTTAGGGTACAGTATTATACTAACCAGCAGATAGTGTGACTAGAAGTATAGACTATAGATACATCCCGAAACACCTTATAAACTATGTAGCAAAGGCAAATATTGAAAAGGTCACGGCAGAAAGGGGAATAATCACTAACAATACAAAGAGGCAGTTTTCTCTCAAATAACTGATGGAAGTGGAGTTGCGAAACTCCGGGATTATTCACAGGGTGCTGGGTTGCTAGAAGATAAGCCAAAACGGGTCAAAATAGGTAATTCTGAAGAGATAATTCAAGCTAAGGACGACCTCTGAAAAGCTAAAAACCGAAAGAATTCCGTTTCCACCAAGAAGTTGGATCATTTTGGCTGCTGTTGGCCAATGGCAATTGTGACCGTTGCTCAATTCTACCATTCTCGCTGCCTGATGTACCTTCATTGTCTAAAAAAGTAGCCACTTCGTGTTTTCTGCCAAAGGTCATCCTTATCTTAAAACCTTCAATCTTTGACCACCTTGAATTTATTGATTGTTGTATAAGAGCTGAATGTTGGGAAGGGTACACCATCATGTTTAATCTTGGGTTGCGAAACACACTTTGCATATACCAACACTTGCCACAACAGCTGCCCGGTCTGAACAGAGAGGACTAAACAGCTTTCAAGGCTCAAACCAATACTATGAGAAATCTCAAAAAGGTTTCTTAATAATAATCCTAGCTGAATGATTTACATATATATTCTGCAGTATGCGACTGTTTCACTCCGAATTTACGTAGGCCGACGTAGTGGCAGGAATACATTATGCAGTTATACCTTCACCCGGAGACTCGTTTACCATTTATCCTAAACACTATGCGCTCCGGATTAATGCCCGGCTTACAAATCAGCCGTTACCGGTCCTAACCTTACAAATCAGCCGTTACCGTCCTTAATCAGCCGTTACCGGTCCTAACTAAATCAGCCGTTACCGGTCCTAACCTTACAAATCAGCCGTTACCGGTCCTAACCTTACAAATCAGCCGTTACCGGTCCTAACCTTACAAATCAGCTGTTACCGGTCCTATCTTGGTCTAACCTTACAAATCAGCCGTTACCCTAACCTTACAAATCAGCCGTTACCGGTCCTAACCTTACCAAATCAGCCGTTACCGGTCGCCTTACAAATCAGCCGTTACCGGTCCTAACCTTACAAATCAGCCGTTACCGGTCCTAACCTTACAAATCAGCCGTTACCGGTCCTAACCTTTCGTTACCGGTCTAATCAGCCGTTACCGGTCCTAACCTTACAAATCAGCCGTTACCGGTCCTAACCTTACAAATCAGCCGTTACCGGTCCTAACCTTACAAATCAGCCGTTACCGGTCCTAACCTTACAAATCAGCCGTTACCGGTGGTCCTAACCTTAAAATCAGCCGTTACCGGTCCTAACCTTACAAATCAGCCGTTACCGGTCCTAACCCAAATCAGCCGTTACCGGTCTAACCTTACAAATCAGCCGTTACCGGTCCTAACCTTACAAATCAGCCGTTACCGGTCTAACCTTACAAATCAGCGTTTACCGGTCCTAACCTTACAAATCAGCCGTTACCGGTCCTAACCTTACAAATCAGGCCGTTACCGGTCCTAACCTTACAAATCAGCCGTTACCGGTCCTAACCTTACAAATAACCTAACCACAAATCAGCCGTTACCGGTCCTAACCTTACAAATCAGCCGTTACCGGTCCTAACCTTACAAATCAGCCGTTACCGGTCCTAACCTTACCAGCCGTTACCGGTCCTAACCTTACAAATCAGCCGTTACCGGTCCTAACCTTACAAATCAGCCGTTACCGGTCCTAACCTTACAAAAATCAGCCGTTACCGGTCTAACCTTAAATCAATCAGCCGTTACTGGTCCGGTAACCTTACAAATCAGCCGTTACCGGTCCTAACCTTACAAATCAGCCGTTACCGGTCCTAACCTTACAAATCAGCCGTTACCGGTCCTAACCTTACAAATCAGCCGTTACCGGTCCTAAATCAGCCGTTACCGGTCCTAACAGCCGTTACCGGTCAACCAAATCAGCGTTACCGGTCCCGTTACCTGTCAAATCAGCCGTTACCGGTCCTAACCTTACAAATCAGCCGTTACCGGTCCTAACCTTACAAATCAGCCGTTACCGGTCCTAACCTTACAAAATCAGCCGTTACCGGTCCTAACCTTACAAATCCGTTACCGGCCGTTACCGGTCGGTCTAACCTTACAAATCAGCCGTTACCCGTCCTAACCTTACAAATCAGCCGTTACCGGTCCTAACCTTACAAATCAGCCGTTACCGGTCCTAACCTTACAAATCAGCCGTTACCGGTCCTAACCTTACAAATCAGCCGTTACCGGTCCTAACCTTACAAATCAGCCGTTACCGGTCCTAACCTTACAAATCAGCCGTTACCGGTCTAATCAGCCGTTACCGGTCCTAACCTTACAAATCAGCCGTTACCGGTCCTAACTCAGCCGTTGCCATAAATCAGCCGTTACCGGTCCTAACCCACAAATCAGCCGTTGCCGGTCTAACGCTTACCGTCAGCCGTTCCGGTCTAACCTTACAAATCAGCCGTTACCGGTCCTAACCTTACAAATCAGCCGTTACCCGTCCTAACCTTACAAATCAGCCGTTACCGGTCCTAACCTTACAAATCAGCCGTTACCGGTCCTAACCTTACAAATCAGCCGTTACCGGTCCTAACCTTACAAATCAGCCGTTACCGGTCCTAACTAACCTTACAAATCAGCCGTTACCGGTCCTAACCTTACAAATCAGCCGTTACCGGTCCTAACCTTACAAATCAGCCGTTACCGGTCCTAACCTTACAAACCGGTCAGCCGTTACCGGTCCGTTACCCGGTCCTTACAAATCAGCCGTTACCGGTCCTAACCTTACAAATCAGCCGTTACCGGTCCTAACCTTACAAATCAGCCGTTACCGGTCCTAACCTTACAAATCAGCCGTTACCGGTCCTAACCTTACAAATCAGCCGTTACCGGTCCTAACCTTACAAATCAGCCGTTACCGGTCCTAACCTTACAAATCAGCCGTTACCGGTCCTAACCTTACAAATCAGCCGTTACCGGTCCTAACCTTACAAATCAGCCGTTACCGGTCCTAACCTTACAAATCAGCCGTTACCGGTCCTAACCTTACAAATCAGCCGTTACCGGTCCTAACCTTACAAATCAGCCGTTACCGGTCCTAACCTTACAAATCAGCCGTTACCGGTCCTAACCTTACAAATCAGCCGTTACCGGTCCTAACCTTACAAATCAGCCGTTACCGGTCCTAACCTTACAAATCAGTTACCGGTCTAACCTTACAAATCAGCCGTTACCGGTCCTAACCTTACAAATCAGCCGTTACCGGTCCTAACCTTACAAATCAGCCGTTACCGGTCCTAACCTTACAAATCAGCCGTTACCGGTCCTAACCTTACAAATCAGCCGTTACCGGTCCTAACCTTACAAATCAGCCGTTACCGGTCCTAACCTTACAAATCAGCCGTTACCGGTCCTAACCTTACAAATCAGCCGTTACCGGTCCTAACCTTACAAATCAGCCGTTACCGGTCCTAACCTTACAAATCAGCCGTTACCGGTCCTAACCTTACAAATCAGCCGTTACCGGTCCTAAATTACAAATCAGCCGTTACCGGTCCTAACCTTACAAATCAGCCGTTACCGGTCCTAACCTTACAAATCAGCCGTTACCGGTCCTAATCTTACAAATCAGCCGTTACCGGTCCTAACCTTACAAATCAGCCGTTACCGGTCCTAACCTTACAAATCAGCCGTTACCGGTCCTAACCTTACAAATCAGCCGTTACCGGTCCTAACCTAAATCAGCCGTTACCGGTCCTAACCTTACAAATCAGCCGTTACCGGTCCTAACCTTACAAATCAGCCGTTACCGGTCCTAACCTTACAAATCAGCCGTTACCGGTCCTAACCTTACAAATCAGCCGTTACCGGTCCTAACCTTACAAATCAGCCGTTACCGGTCTAACCTTACAAATCAGCCGTTACCGGTCCTAACCTTACAAATCAGCCGTTACCGGTCCTAACCTTACAAATCAGCCGTTACCGGTCCTAACCTTACAAATCAGCCGTTACCGGTCCTAACCTTACAAATCAGCCGTTACCGGTCCTAACCTTACAAATCAGCCGTTACCGGCCCAACCACTCCTTCGGTCTAACAAACACCCGTTACCGGTCAAACCCTTTTTAAAACCCCGTTCCCGGGTCTAACCTTCCCCTTCCGGAACCCTCCCCCTTTTCCCCCCCCTTTCGCCTTAGGCCAACCTTAAAATACCCTTTCCCCTTTAACCCCAAAACCCCCCCCAAAAACCCCGTTCCGTCTAACCCCCAAATCCCCGTTCCCGGTCTAACCAAAATCCCCGTTCCGGTCCCCCCCCCAAAACGGTTTTCGGTCCTAACCTTCCCCCGTTCGGTCCTCCTTTAAAAAGGTTCCCGGCCCAAAACCCCAACCTTCCCCGTCCTCCCTTTAAATCCCCGTTCGGTTAACTTTAAAATTCCGGTCCTCCCAAAATCCCCGTTCCCGGGTCCAAACCCCCAAACAGCCTTGGCCCAACCCCCAAAAAAAGCCTTTCGGCAACCAAAAAAACCCTTACCGGCCCCAATTTTAAAATACCCGTTCCGGCCCCTAACCTTACAACACCCGTTCCGGCCCAACCTTAAAAACCCCTTCGGCCCTAAAAAAAAACCCTTTCCCGGCCCCAACCCAAATCACCCGTTCCCGTTTTTAAAAAACCCCTTTTTTTTTAAAAAAAAACCACCGTTCCCCTTAAAAATCCCCGTTCCGGCCCCAACCCTTAAAATCGGTTCCGGCCCAAACCCCAAAACCGTTCCCGGGCCCCCCCCAAAAAAAATCCCCTTTCCGGAACCTTAAAATCACCCGTTCCCGGTCAACCACTCGCGTTCCGGCCCAAATTCCCCAAAACCGTTACCGGCCCCTTTTTAAAACCCCCGGGTTCCGGTTAACCCAAATGCCGTTACCGGTCCAACTTAAATCAGGTTCCCGGTTAACCCTACAAATCCGCCGGTTAACCCCACTCACCGGTTTTAAAAACCTTTCCGGCCCACTTTCCCCCGGGTCCCAACCAAAAATCCCTTTCCCCCCTCCTCCTTTAAAAAAAAACCCGTTCCGGGTTAACCAAAATCAGCTTCCGGTTAACCTTAAAAACCCTTACCCCCCAACCTTAAACAGCCGTTCGGCCCCAACCAAAACCCCGGGTTCCCCCAAACCACTTTCCGGCCAAAATTACCTTCTTCCATTCCCTCAACCTTCCCCATTTCGGGCCTTTTCCCGTCCAACCCAAACAGGGGGGCCAACCACTCCCCTTTCCCGGCCCTTTTTAAAAAAATTTCCGGCCCCCACAAATCGCGTTCGGCCCCAATTTTTTCAAATCACCCGGGGCCTTTTACAAATACCCGATTCCTTTCCAAAAATCCGGGTCTCCCCAAAAAACACCCGTTGGGGGTAAAAACCCCGGTTCCTTAACCTTCCCCCCCAACCTTTTCCCTTACCGGTTTTTCCCCCCCCTTTTAAAACCCGTTCCGGTTAACCTTAAAAATCAGCGTTCCTAAAAAAAATCGCTTGGTCAAACCCTTCCATTTTCACTTTCTCCTCCCGTTTTCCTGCTTGGTCAATTTTAAAATCAGCGTTCCGGCCCAATTTTAACCCCTTCCGGTCCCCCAAAATCCCCGTTGGTTTCCCTAAAATAACCCCCCTCCCCAAATCACCCGTTCCCGGCCCCCAAAATCGCTTTTCCCAAAAAAAATTTTTTTGGTCCTTTCCCAAACCCCCCTTTGCTCCCAAAACGTTCGTTCAAACCCCAAAAATCACCCTTTCCGGTCCAACCTTACCCCCGTTCCCCTAACCAAATCGCCGTTCGGTCTCCACCCGTTTTTTTCCACAAATACGTCCGGCCCAAACCCCCAAAATAGTTCCGGTCTAACCTTTTTCCCTTTTTTAACCCTTTCACCCTTCCGGGCCCTAACCTTTCCCCGTTCCCGTTCCCCCAAAATCGGTTTTTTCCCCCCCAACCTTTTAAAATCAGCGTTGGGTCCTAACCTTAAAAACAGCCGCCCGGTCAATTTTTAAAATGGTTGTCTCCAAAAACCCCTTCCGGGCCCTAACCAAAAACCCGTTCCCCCCCAAAATCCTTCCGGTCTAACCTTTCCTTCCGGCAACCAAAAACCCCCGTTCCGGTTAAAAAGCTTTCCCTTCTAACATCCTGCGTTTTAAACCCCGGAAACCTTAAACCCTTACCGGGCCTTTTTTAAATCCCGCCCGGTCCTCCCCCAAAATCCCGTTCCGGCCAAACCCTTTACCCCTTCCCCCAACCTTAAAAGGGGTTCCCCCCAATTTAAAAATACCCGTTCCCGGGCCCCCTTAAAATGCGTTCCGGCCAACCCTTACAAATCAGGTTCCCGGTCCTAATTCAAACCCCGGGTTACCCAACCCAAAAACCCTTCCGGTCCCCTTACCACCCGTTCCGGTCCAAACCCCCAAAAACCCTTGGGGTCAAAACCCCTCACCCGGGGCCCCCTTAAAATCGCCGTTCGGTCCAACCAAAATCAGCGTTCCCGGGTTAACCTTACAAAGGGCCTTCCAACCAAAAACCGTCCCTTTAAAATTTTAAATTAATCAA
>WFMF01000409.1:121718-163232 GCA_011033025.1 Beroe forskalii | reverse complement strand
AAACAAGACATTCTGAGCACTTTCCAATGAATACTGATCCATGGTGACCGGAGATACAGCATACACTTGTACAATCTTATACACGGTAGCTGTATTCCATGTATATCATGAGCAAGTAACAAACGGTGTGTGATGCGCTTATCAGTTATTGCAGAGAGATAAAAACGCAACGAAATGTAAATTGCAAGATACAAAATACAAGACGTGTGCACAGAAAATATCTGCTAAGGCACGGCCGATCATGGACTCAAAACGAATCACCTTGGTGGTTCAATCAAATCTTATGATAGGCAAGTAGAATGACGCCATCGAGTTTATCTCCAGTGCTCAATCACAATATCTAGTCCCTAATATTCTAGTAATAAGAACCACACAAGTTTTCATTTCAGAAACACGGGAAGAAATTAGAATTTCTGTTAGATTCCAAATCTGACAAAGTCTGTTACAGGAGTTAGACCTGAGTTACAATCAGATAGATGTGTTGGATTTGAACTACATCAACCCGTCCCTGACCAAGTTAACCTGCTCGCATTGTCACGTGGTTTCAGTGATAACCAAGGTGAGAAATATTATAAAGCTCTCAAGAACTTTGGACCGACCAGAATTTTAATTTCTAGATTTCGATTGCAAATTGGTTATGACGTTTTGATTCTGAGAATGAGGCTCTACTTTTTCAGTTGCACGAAAATCTGGTTGATTTGACACTGTCCCACAATAACATCACAGAGCTGAGCGGTTTCAACAAGATCGTCATGCTAAAGAAGCTTAATCTACTCAGGTTGGAGGCTGTGACATACTTAATCCCCCCTGTTAATACCCCCTGATTCTTTTTTTTGGGATGAATTGTGTCCAGTCTTCAGGTTGGTTGATGTGACATTACGGAACCTGCTCTCAAAATGTCCATACATTCATGAAACAGAATGATTTTATCAATTTAGTTTATAATTAAGTTAATCAGAGTCTCGTCACTCCGTCTTAGCGACCTATGCTATGTATGTCTAACGGGGGTTTGTATTTCTAGTAACGGTATCCCCTCTGTGGACAGTATTGCTTGTTTGACCGAGCTGCCTCGACTCCATGACATTGCCTTGGCAGGTACGTTCATCATTATATCGTGTTTAGACGTAATTATGGGAGTCGGAAGTATTTGAATAAACGGAGTGTTGTCAAGTTTAATTTAATGCTAAAAACTGAAATTTAAATGATGTTAATTTTATGCTGGATTCCCTAGATAACCCCGTGGCTCGGACTCGGTCCTACCGTAACAGCATCCTCTGCATGTTCACCCAGGCGTGCAGGAGAGCAGACATAATCGTGGACGGCAAAACTTTCTCAGGTACAAACTAAAGTCTTCCTTTTTTGTTTTATATTATTTTTTTTTTGTCATTTTGTCTTGTTTTGTTTGATTCTTCTATTATTTTGTTATAATCCATCATTTGGGAAGTCCATCATTTTATTAGAAAACGAGGTTTTGGTTTTTTCATGTCAGAACACATTTAATAAAACACACATTTTCGAATTAAAACACAAAAACTGCATACTATTTTACATGATAAAAATCAAATATTTCGAAGCTAAAATCCAATGCTTCCGTCAGAGAAAGAGAAGAGGCGAGCTAAGAACACCCGGGTGAAGGGAGCCACACCCTCCACTCCCTCCGGCCTGCCCTTCTTCGGGAACTCGTCAGACCAGGTCCCTACCGCCTTTACCCAGCACAGCGCACAAGGTGAGGTGGGAATTAGGAATCACTCTTGAGTACCTGAGGGATGTAAAATGTTAGAAGGTCGGAGAGCGGAGAATAACGAAAAATGTCTCTGAAATTCAAAGATGATAGCGGTTGTGCTAGAATTTTCAACACCATCTTAACAGCCTTCCAAAAATCGGCAAAATCAAACTTGCGATTGGAAATTTATGTACTCATTGCTTTCCAAAACATGGCAAAATAAGAACTGAAGCAAAATAGCATCTGGCTGCAAAATAGGAACTCCAAGCAGAGTGGCAAAATAGCATTATAAAAGTCAAGCAAATTAGCAGAAACCCCTCAACTGTTTCAGAGGACGGTTGGAACAGCATTCTGCACGACCACTCCTCTTCCTCCTCCTCTTCTTCAGCTCAGGAGGGAGAAGACGATACCAGCACCGGGGAGGAGGCCCTCTCTCCTACCACCTCCGATATCAGTAAGTTATACCTCATAACCTCCGATATCAGTTTGTTATTCAAAATTGCAAGATGGTCCTAGAAATCATGGCCTAAAATGGCGTCCCCCTGGAGTTCAAGAGTTGACCGTGACGTGATCGTGGGTGGAAGGATTTGGAATTTTATTTCTAAATCAAAAATTCTCTCAACCACGATCATTTCTGGTAAAAGGTCTGGACAGAGTTGGCCCACGGCTTTCTTATAATTGCATTATACAAAGCCTTGGGCCAACTCTGTCCAGCTCTTTTACTGCCCTTCTCAGGTAGAAATGGTTTTGACACACGCACAGAGTATATTTGGCTGTTGCATGATCACTGAAATGGGTTAGATATCTTAGGTGCAAGGCAAATATTCGATCAGATATTTCGGAAAATTGTGGCCATATCGACTCATTAATTGGACCTGCGACCTCCTATGATTTATCTACGAGATTAAACGTCAATTTAAATGATTTTTTTCAATCGATGAAATAACTATAAGTCGCAGTTTGCGCACAAAAATTGCATTATATCTAATCGAAATACTTTAATTAACCGTCAACAAAGCTGTCTTGTCCACAGTTCGTCATGTCCTCCCCAGGAGCACTTCTCTCTGTGAAAATAAAGTTCTTAAATAGTTAAATCAAGGAAGCAATGGAATATCTTATCAAAGGAGAGCATATTTTCTAAAACCTTCAAACGAACCAAATTCATAATATAGAGCTTTACTTATGTGAACTTTTTAGGGCATCAGTTATGAAATTTAATAGATTTTATTATTCCACCTGTCTAGCGGGTACTGTATTGATTAACTATTAATTAATGGATATAAACGTCGAACAAATATTGACCAAAAAAGGAGAAATGAAACCAAAGAATTATTGCCCCACTCAGCAGTAAGAGAAGAAAAGGACCTACAATAAAGGAAGTTTTAACGTATCGGTTAACGTGTTTCGATCGTTAGTTCCCCTAACCCCTAGGTATGCCATACATAACTGGAAAGATGAAACAAATCGATTGATCAGAACTCGAGTTTGTAAGACGATACGTACTCGAGAATAACGTACTCGAGTGGCCCAACAAACCTTCTCCGACTAGCTTTATGACTCGGTATCGGGCCCTCACAGCATCCCTGTAGCGATCATCCGTGAACTTGTAGAAAACCCAGAAGAAATTCACGACTTTAATCACTTTCCTGTCCCACCCCGCTAGGTTCGAACAGGTTTGCGTATCAGCGTAGTCAGCCGCGCAACCGTGTCTGGCAAGTGGGAACCCTGACCCCAAGTACAGGTCAAGGGTTATGACTCCTGCTGTGAACTCTTCCATCGCTGCGTAGTACTTGCAACCATCCCCATCTGGCCATGCTAAGAGAAACATGGGGGGAGAATTCGAAGGATGGGTGGAGGAAGAACTTCACTTCAACCTCTCCTATCGTTTCCGCGTCATCGTTCATCAGTTGGATGTAGACGAACATCGCGTCCTCAGGAGTCCCCGGCAAAGCAGCGAGTTGGTCGGTGGTTTCAATGTCAATCTGGAAAAGAGAGCTGCTGGCGTCTGGGTCAAAATCGTCTGGGTCAAAAGCTTCGAATATTGAATTCGCCTTGTCGTATATATCCTCCCAATCTGGAAAAGATGCGGTCGTTGACAGGAATTTATATCATGAAAATTGATTATCCAACGGGACATATATATATGCGAGGTTTTTGCTGAAAGCGTACAACAAGTGCTCTCAAAATGAGAATAATACTCGATGGATTGAGTTTGAGATCTGGTTACGTCAGCCGGTAAATTTGGTTCAAAGCTCGTGGGTGTTACATCAGATATTCAAAAGGGGTCAAGACTTTTGGATATATCACTCGGAGAGGACTATAATACCTGTTGCTGTAGGATTTGTAGAATACGTGGCGATGAGACCAGCTACAAGGATCCACTTTAGCATCACGGCGTCACATTATCCGTCCTAATTAATTGCAAGGCTGTAATTATAAGCAAGGCTAAAATAAGTAAAACTATATCACGTATATAAAAGGTGGGATGTAAAGGTGATCAGGCACTAAAAAGAGGGATATAGCCAGTGGTTGATAAGTTCTAATCCACGCTGGAACGGTAGACCGAGTAGACACATGCTGAATGCGTAAAATGTGGGAGGGGCTCCTGTTTTTAAATATCTTATCAGGAGCTAATCATTGACCGTTTATAGGCCACCTATTCGTCTTAACCCCCGAGAAAAATCCATGTCTTTCATGATTACGGGCTTTGTTCATAAAATCAAACCCTGATTTCGCGGAATTCTGGAAATCCTAGGGTGATATTTTCCTTGATAAAATCATTGATCGTTTACCTGTCTTGATAACTGTCATTTATGTGATTTATGGCAGTTATTTTGGAGGTGGAACTGTTTTCCCTTTTCCGTATTTTTATCCATATGGTGCTAAATACCCTCACATTGCCGCTGGGGAGGTATAAACTTCTGATTTGCTGGTCACAAAGACACGATCTGTAGAGGCGGTGTGACGTCATCAATTCACCATTGTAATCCCTCATTATGAGGTCATTCTCAAAACCTGGCAACTACCTGTCGGATATGATAATAGTGTAAAAGCCCTATTCCTGAAGAACTGTGTAGCTTTCGAAGGTAATTACTGTATATAATCGCCGTTTAGGGCGTTTAGTTTTCTACCTAGTACCTCCATTAACGCCCTTGTCTTATGTTTTCATATATGGCCTCTATAAACAGTTAGCAAATTTCACGGTTTTAGCGCATCATCTTTTCTTATTCTTGGACCCAAACCTATTATCTCGTATTGCTCGTAGGTTAACCCTAAACCTATTATCTCGCCTTGCCCGTATGTTAAACCAAAGCTTATTATCTCGTATTGCTCTTTGAACCTGCCAAAAACTGCTCACCAGCCGGTAAACGGAACAACTGTCACCATCAGATGGTATGAAGTTTACAGTACATTAGTTTACCCATGGGACTCATTGTTCTTCTACTATAGCTGTTCCCATTAGCGCGTAGTAATTGGAATCCAGCTGATTGGCCAATGCGCTATGGGTACACTGTACAAACCAATCACTCAATCCATATGTATTGTATACACGTGCACCAATCGACGAGGGGATTGATGAAGACGAGCATTTCACAGTGAGCGCAATTAAGTTTCCATAGAATTTTTGTCGATCGATAAAATTAAAATGTGTAAAAATTATACGCATTTCATCGATCGACCCACACACACACACAAGCACATGGATAATATTTGACTCTTCTAATGCCCGGTAATATCTAAGAAATGGTACTTCTCAGGAAGCACTCCGTCCCAAGTTCGCACCTACGACTGGGACCCTGCGCAAGCGTTTGCCAGCTCCGCCCACTCCACACCACCACCCATGGGCGTGCCTGTGGCGCTCAGCGGGTGGGACAAAACCAGCAGCTGCGACGAAGAGTAAGCCACAAGTTTTCAGACGGGCTCTGACCCATTATTTAAGATTTTCAATTCGAGGCGGGGCGAAAGGGGGTCAAATACTGGAAGTAGAGTGCAGGATATTTAATAGCAATTTCCTCCTATATTCCTCGGAATGAATATGTTGATCGTAATACTAGATCATCTGACGAGTTATTCCGAATAATGATTAACAACCCCATTCTTTTCAGGGAACTCGGTGAAGTGCTGGGCACGAGTATTTCATCCAGTGACGTCATGAACACCTCTAGTGACGTCATGAACTCCCCTTTTAACACTTCTCCCTCCATCAAGCCCTTCAACTCAGCCTTCTACCAGCTCTCGGGCTCATCGGAATTCTACTCCAAAGACTCGGCCGATAATTGCACCCCTCCCAGTTACGCACATAGTTGCTCCCCTACAAACCGAGTAAAACTCCTCCCAAGGACCGAGTAAACTCCCCAAGGACCAAGGACCAAGTAAACTCCCCTACGGACCGAGGAAACGGCCCTAAATCGGAGCGAAGTCCCACTGAAGTAGGGTCTAGCTGCACGGTTTCGAGTACTAATCCTCTTGGAGGGCCACCTGAAAACGTCCATGAGTCACATGTTCTGGATAGGGCTAGCCTTGCTGGGTCTGGTGTTGCTTCAGACCGATCCCTTGTAGGGTCTGGTGTTGCTAATATTCCTGAAAGTGTTGCTTCAGACCGATCCCTTGTTAGGGTCTGGTGTTGCTAATCTTCCTGAAAGTGTTGCCTTAGACCGGTCCCTTGCTGGGTCTGGTGTTGCTAATCCCTCTGTTCCTGTTGCTTCAGACCGGTCCCTGGTGCCTAATCCCCTTGAGGCAGCCGGTGGAGTTGATACGATGGATAACCTTGGGTCTGTCAGTGAAAGTTGTCAACAAGAACCCTGTTCCACGCCAGCAAGCATTGGCGTCTGTAAAACTGACTTGTATGACAGCATTCCTGTCTGTGAAGCTGTCCTAAACAGCCCTGTTTCAGAGTTGCGTGGTTGCCTCAAATCAGGAACAGAATCTGGTGACATTTTGGAGGCAGACCAGCAAGAGATATCTTCATTTCAGAGTGAACCTATATCCTCTCAGATAGAAGCGACTGACATTTCTTGTGGTACATTTCCTCCGGAATCGCAAATCAGTGAGATCTCAAACTCTGAGTTTTCTGAGAAAGTGGATAGCAAGGTTGTATCCTCAAACCCTGAGTTTTCTGAGAAAGTGGATGCCAAGGTTGTACTCATATCAGACATGGATAACTCCCAAAAGACGAATGTCCCGGCAGTTGGATTTCCTCCTCCCAGTGCTGTGTCTGCATCACCTAACGACGTGATATCACCTAATAACGTCATCTTATCACCAGATGACGTCATTTTATCGCCTGATGATGATAACACAGACAATTCTGTCGCCGAGAAGCTGCACGCAGTTAACCCAAGTTCCTCTTCCCTACCTTCTTCTCCGATCATTGGAGGAGATGCTGGAGAGTGCTGCGGAGAGACGTTTGTCGTTGACAGACCAGACTATGACGACATTATCTTCTCCGGTGGACGGCGTACCAGCGCCAGCAGGGGAGACACAGTGTCCTCCTTGCCGACTCATGTGGCACCGCGCGAGGGCGGTATTTCGAGTGGTCCATCTAACCCACCCTCCTCCGAGCTACGCGTTGTGACGTCACGACTCAGCTCCAGTCAGTCTGTCTTCTGTCTGCCCCGAGCGTGCTATCTGCATTGTCTGGGAACTCGGAAAGCGGGGCTGAGATGGTCCGGGATTCGTCTGCCGGATCTGGTTTGGGTGGCGTTGGAGTTGAGCCAAATCTCAGCAGATCAAACGAACGGTCTCAGGAAATTGCTGCAGCAATGGATAATAACGAAGGCTACCCTCATGCAGACAGTCCAAATGCAGACAGCCCAAATGCAGACAGCCCAAATACAGACAGCCCAAATCCAGACAGCCCAAATGCAGACAGCCCCCATGCAGACAGCCCAAATCCAGACAATCGCGGAGCAGATGAGCGCAGTGCGTTGGTTGCTGCCCCCATGGTCCGCATCATGGGAACTGTCCCTCGCTCCTTTGACAGTGGAGGCACGGACGTCAGCCCCGGGGCTCACTGGGAACACCTCCAGCAGCGACGAGGTTCGAGGCGAAAAGCATTTATTTTTTGTTGTTTTATTATCATACTCTGCATTTTGTTGTGATTAGGAGCCCCGGTACCATTCAATGATTCTTTAAATTGTACTGTTTCCCATGGTCCATACTTTCATTTTCCATACTTTTTCCATGCAGATAATAGTTTGTAACATTGTCCCCTTCTTCAGGCGATACGGCTAGACAGGATAGAATCCCTGAGTCTGGGGAGACAACCGATGGACATTGAGGATTTGTATGACAGTGAGGATAGTGAGGAAGACCTGAATAGCGTGGACCTGTCCTTCAGCAATAGCAAGCTTACTTTCTGAACTTACAGCAACCGCAAGCTTACTTTCTGAGACTTACTTACTGCAACAGGAAGCTTACTTTCTGAAACACTTACAGCAAAAGCAAGCTTACTTTCTGAATCTAACTTACTGCAACAACAAGCTTACTTTCTGAACTTAATTTCTCCCCTGCAACAGCAAGCTTACTTTCTGAACTTACTCCCCTGCTATTTGTTAAGCTTACATTTAGTATCATGAATAATGATATCAAGCTAAAACTTGGATCTAATAAAACAGAGTGCCACATAAGTTTCCGCGCGCTTCGTATTAAGATTCTAATTGTTCATCGAACCATATTCTTACACCGAAACGGAGTGGAAAGCTCTGGTTAGACTTTAGAGGAACATGTTTCGTGACGAAGTGGCATTTTGCACCACTTTTTTCGCGCACTTTTGATCATTCAAAAAGTACAATTGCACTTTGCAGTGGAGTATGTGGAAACTGCACGGTGCTTTCTGATTTTCTTCTTGGTATAAGGGACCGTTCATATATTACGTAATCAATTTTTGTCCGATTTTAACCGAGACGTCCGGGTTAGTATACTTTATTGTGAAGCCGAAGGCCTGTCTGGCTTAAGACAGAAAAAGAAGCTGTTTTAAATTGAATGTTGCGTTTTTGATGATTATAATCACTGATCTGATATGTGATAAATTGGAATTATGTTGAAATTTCGTGGAATATTTTGGATTTGATTTTGATTATAAATGTTGTTTATTCCAACCGTGGTCTTTCGGACTTTTGAGGCGCGGTTAATAAGTTTTAGTTTTACGACACGCTTGGGTACTTATTTTGAATTTTCGGCGTGTACTACTAACTGCAGTAGCACTTGCATGCAATTGTGCGTTACTTTTTTCAAAGAAAATATAGTTGCGCGCTGTTAGCACCCAAGCGCGGCGTTTCAAAAACAATAAACATACAAGGGATCGCAAAAGGTTCAGATACTTTCACTCGAGCTATTCAGTATTCTTAATTCTTGGAGTTAAAACCTCTAGTTCTATTTCTGTTAATATGTTAAGCTTGTGTTATTTTCCAGTATTATGATATAATGCAGTTGCATTTGCAACTCTGCATCAGCCTTCAAGTCCAAAGAATTGTTATGTTTATATTTATAATTTCGAACCCGAAGCTTCCTCGAATAATTGATTTTATTGATGGTTTTGGTAATTGTAATGCTATTCTAGTCATGCTCGACCTAACTGGAAAGTTTTATTAAAATGTGACGACCAGTTTTCAAGCAATCGTTGTACCAAAATACTGAGAAAATCGCTAAAATTATATTTTCTTGTGTTTGAATAACTCGTAAGTTAGCATATAGACCCCTAATTTTTGACGGTTTATGTTCTTTGGGTCATGCTTGAGCTAACTGGAAAGTTTCATCAAAATGTGACGACTAATTTTCGGGTTACATACACTTGTACCAAATCCCATAATTTGGTACACTTGGTACACTTAGGTCCCTCTCGCCAAATGTGCCAAAGAATAGAAACGGTTTCATTATTCTTAATTGACGTGTCATAACATTGTGATCTATTGAAGCCAGTATGATTTTAACCACTCAACTTAAACAGCTCACATTTTGTGATTACGTGTGGACACAATTTTCATCGAGACTACCTGCATTGGGGCCAAGTTATGATTGGCAGCCAAATAGTGACAGCTACAAGAAAACTTACTTCTCAAGTTTGATTCGTTCCTGCTCCAAAGCTGTCCTAGCCTTTTCTGCTTCCTCCAATTCTATCCTCACTTTTTCTGCTTGCCGGAGCTCTTTTTCCAGCCTAGCAACAGAGAAATTAGGAAATCACTTACAAAACTATGCGACTTCTTCAGTGCATCGAATAATGTCAAATCGGCTAAATATGGAGTCCTCCTCACTTACTTCTCCATTGACAATTTCTAAGCGGGTAAGAAATGTTTTGATTTATTTCCTTACTTCTCCTTCTCTATCCGTATCCTCTCCGCCTCCTCCTTTATTGCCTGACTCTTCCGCATTTCTTCCTCACGTATCCGCCGGATCTCCTGAATGAGAAACTCTCGTAAGGATGGCATGTCGAAATCCTACGTACGATCGATGAAGGGATTGACATAAACTCGCATTTAACAGTGCGTGCAATTTACTTTTCATAGATTTTCCGTCGAAAATACGGCATTTTACGCGTTTTATCGATCCATGTGCACACACATACATGGGAAACACGTACCTCCTCCTTGTGCTTTTTCTCCTCTGCTAGCTGAGCTTCCAAGAGCTGCTGCTGAGCTAACAGGTGCTGCTGCTTCTCCAACTGTGCTTCAATCTTCTTCTCTTCCTGCGGTGTTGGTAATTGTAATAGTGTTATTAGTAACTAATAGTGTTATGAGAAACTAGTGGTGTTATTAGTAACTGTTATTGTGTTATTAGTAACTATTGGTGTTATTAGTAACTAATAGTGTTATTAGTAACTTATACTCTAGTAGTGTTATTGTTAATATAAGTTACACAGGTTTCGCGAGTTTGGGGAAAGAGAATCGTTCTGAAATTTTCGAGTCACGCGGTGGCGACATGTACGTATATGCTATACTGTTTATCAGTAGCACGTACGTACAAATTGTAGTCGTGCGGAAATTACAGAAGGTATTCTCAGACCTGGCGACATCTACGTTAATTGATATAATCAGATGTTGTAAGATAATAGGGTAAGTGTTACCTAGTAATCACCATCTAACTATAACAGGGCTATAAGTAAGTAATAGCACTATAAGCACCATGTAATAAGAGAAAGGGTAGTAATTTAATATGCAGACAAGGGTGAAGGGAGCGCAATGGAAATAAGAAACTTGCTTTGTCCACACGGTCAGTTTATTTAATGTACAAGTTACAACTCACACAATGTATACATCAAACAATCACTATACAATCCAAGATACATATATCGTAGTCAGCTTTAAACTTAATGCAATCAAATTTGAGACCTGAAGATGTCGTAGAACGACGAAATTGATTGTCATTAAAGAACCACATCGTTTACATTTGAACTTGTAACATTGATTCAAAAGAAAATAAATAAAGTACTCATTAATCGTAATCATGCGACTCTTATTCAACGACCCAATCCGTGAAATCAGTTACCTCAAGCTCTTGGATTCTTTGCTGCTCCATGGCATGTTGGATCTCTTTCCTCATTTCCTCAGCTCGTTTAGCTTTCTCGTCCTGTAAATCCAATATATATTATTGTTTCTATTATTATCATTATTACATTAAACACATGTTACTCTATTCTACACTTAAATACCTACACACATCAGAAAATAAGAGATCACCGTAGTACGAAATCTTATTCTCGAGCCGAATTAATTCATTAATCTTAGTGATTTATTTATTCTTACATCAAGTTATTTCGGATACGTTTACATTCTTATTTATGTACAGTAATGTAGAAGTATTTATAAGATTCATGAATATAGAACAATTTACAACATTCAAATGTTATAATTTATTATTGAAATGATAAATGAAGTAGAAACATTAACATGGTTTTATTTATTCGTTAAATGTATTGCAAATTGCAATTTGATACTCTGACACTGGTTAATTCGCGTTTTATCTGTAATTTGCTAAAAGTAACTGTGGGAAATCTAAGTTTGGTATTAATTTAGAAAACGGACTGAAACTGCATACAAAATGGATATGTTTTACAGTATTAAATACTGTGAACTTATTAACAAATATAATATATTATGTTGAGAATGCGTAGTTTATTTGGAAGTAATGTGAATTTAACATCAAACAATAGAAGTCTCTTAGTCTTACCGTATTAACCAGGTAGTTTTGGTTGATTCCTCCAAAAGCAGTAGAGTTCTCAGAGTTACCCCAGATACTAGCCGGCATACCTCCTCCCCACGCTCTCTTTGGTGATAAAATAAATGTTAGTTAATTAGTTTGATGACGTCATAATAATATATTATCTACACCCACTCTTGTTAGATGTTCGCCACGAGACCAACCAAATCTCATTAGGGGAATGTTATTGTAACAGTGCGTGTGTAAACATTGGGAAAATCATCACCTTCTGGAGAAAGTTAATTAGGTTACTATGCAAATTATAGCTTCAAATTCCAACGCTCAATTATTATCTACGTGACTTCTGTGCTTAATGAGACTTCGACGAATTGAAATAGTACCCCATTTTGTAGATGAAAAAATATTCAGTAAGCCCCAAACGACAGTGATAAGAGAATGATTCTTTGAATTTTGCCAATTTTGACCGTTTGTCCCCGGTCAAAGCTAGAAACCTCTCAAATCAAGAAATTCCTCAAAGCTAAATAATACAAAGACACGCGACTATCGGGTTCATTTTGGAATACCGGCAGTCGGCACGTGTTTATGGCCACCGATGATTGATGAAAACGTCAAAGGGTTCTATACATACATAATGCATGGACAAGTGTCCATGCATTATTTCAATTATTGAAATTTGAAAAACCTCACAATCCCGGAATACCCACGTGTTTGAACTCCAGGCTGTTGGTTGGGTGCTTGCTGGCTCGCTGCCAAACCCCCTCCTGGAACCTCCTCTGGCTCGAATGGGATCCTACCACACAGACTATGCATGGTCTCTGAAATACAATCACAAGATACTGGGGTGGGGCTAAGAGAAATACATTCAAAGGATAGTTAGTTAGCAGGTTTTCAAAAATTGGAAGAACACTCTCCCGAGATTTCGATTAGATTTCTAGTTTCTGGGCGACTTAAGGCTGACAAAATGTCGAAAAGAAAAAAGGATGACAAAAAGGGAAAACAAGATTATAAAAGGAATTAAAAGTGATTAAAGGCACCCCTCACCAAGTTTAGCAAACTGGGGATCTCCAGCTCTCTTTATCTCCAGGTCCATCCCAAAGTAGCCCTCCCGGAACCAACCAAACATCATCACAGAGTCAAATGGACCTTGCTGGTTGCCCTGCGAGGAAGGTCAAGGATTCAGTAAGAGGAAGGGTATTTCCATGTGGGATATTTCCATTTTAGAGGAGTCAGGAGAATGGGTACATGATACTAAACCCTAACAAACTCACACTGGGATCCAAGTAGAACCACTTTTCATCAGCTCTGTAGGGCTGGTACCCAGGGGCTTGCTGGATGGGGGCTTGTTGGAGGAGAGGGCCTTGTTGGAGGAGAGGGCCTTGTTGGAGAGGGGGCTGCGAAGGGACCACTGGGGAGGCCACGGCAGGGGGCACGAAACCTTGTCCTATCATGACATCAGGCGACTGAAGGGGTGATAGTTAGAAATATATAGTACGATGTTAAGGTGCCATCTTATACATAGAATTCATATTAAGTCAAATATAATTTCTTATCCCTAGAAAACAACCACAATTGATCAACATGGAATTGTGGCAAGCGAATCGCCATCATCTCTACATATGGTTTTGGCACCAGCCCTGTATCTTTTAGATGCCACTAAAAATAATGGCTACGCTTCTCATCTAGAGGGGCAATATATCCACATTATAAATTGACATTCAACAACCCGCTTGGAAAACCCTCCCAAATACCTGCATCGATTTCCCGATATCTGCGAGTGAGGGGAAAGGTTGAGAAGGACTCGAACTTTGGGGATGGTGCATGGTGTGCTGGGGCAGGGTTACATGAAGAGGAGCCACTCCAGAATGGTGAGGAGCCACTCCACCGCTCACAGAATGGTGAGGAGCCACTCCACCGCTCACAGAATGGTGAGGAGCCACTCCACCGCTCGTTGGAGCTGGTTGGTGAGACACCATGCCTCCCGGTTTGGAGGAGCTGAAGGAGGCTGGCGGGTGGCTGGGGGAGAATGTGGTGGGTAGCCCGAGGGTAGTGGTGGCAGGGATGGGTGGTGAGCTCCCGCTGCTGAAGGGAATTGGGTTACTTTTCATCGCATTTCCGGAGGAAGCTCTTCCTGGGCAGTGATTGATTAATTGGAATTTCAGGCAATCGAATCGTCCTATGACCTATAGGCTTTAGGCATTAATAAGATCAAGATGCAACTTAGTAGTTTAATTTCCCCGAATAACATTTCCAAGAATTTCTCACCTTGCGGGCATTGAAACACCACCGTCACCTGCTAAACCACCTCCAAAAACACCCAAACTCCCACCACCTGGAAAAAACAAGCTCATGCAACTGGGATTCTGAACACCTTAGACCTTGGGATATCTAATACTTCCCCTCTACAGACTGAAACTAGAAACTACTGACTATTCAAGGAATTCACCCGGGCAACAAATCAATTCTTGATTTACCGCGACAGAAATGAAGGTTTTGAAAACCTTCAATGTTTTCTTGATTTAAAACGTTTAAATTGCATATTGCAATCATAAATCTACAATATAACTTCCACAATCTTACTTAGTACTGCATCACATAACTGGGGGAACCCAACACAGAAAACCATAATTTTACAGGTATCGCGTACCTTGACGCTCAGTGAAGGGAGAGAAGACGACATGGTCATTGAACTTCTCCTTCCCAGGCTGCTCGTCGTACAGAGTCTTACTGATGCTCCTCAGCATTGCTGCCTCCTCAGCTTCCTTACTGATGCTCCTCAGCATGGCCGCTTCCTCAGCTTCCTTACTGATGCTTCTCAGCATGGCTGCTTCCGGTGAATCCGCCGAGAGGGCACTGAATGCCGCCCCAAGAGAAGGTGGCATTTGGTGTGGCATCGTGCTGCTCGGGAGCCCGCCGCCCGGCATCACCCCGCCACCGGACATGGGAACTGTGCCCGGTATGGGGCCCGGTGCGGGCGCAGCCGCACTAGGCGGATTGGGAGCTGCGATGGGCGAAACGGAGGAATCCTCCGTGGTGCAGGGCGCCGGAACTTCGCCCTCCGTCCTCTTCCAGCTGTTGGTTTCTCTGTTGTCTGAAGGGTCTTAGTTGAGGAGTCTTAGTTGAGGGGCCTTAGTTGAGGGGTCTTAGTTGAGGGGTCTTAGTTGAAGGGGTCTTTAGATGGAAGGGGTCTTCAGATGAGGGGTCTTAGTTGAGGGGTCTTAGTTGAGGGGTCTTAGTTGAAGGGGTCTTTAGATGGAAGGGGTCTTCAGATGAGGGGTCTTAGTTGAGGGGTCTTAGTTGAGGAGTCTTAGTTGAGGGGCCTTAGTTGAGGGGTCTTAGTTGAGGGGTCTTAGTTGAGGGGTCTAAGTTGAGGGGTCTTAGTTGAGAGTGAGTTGAGAGTGAGCGGCCAAGTGTAAGAACATAAGCTTAGCCATAGAACCCGAAAGCGTCTTTGAATTTTAAACTGTGTAAACCTGTGTAAACCATACCAATCAGCGCAAGTGTACCCTCGGCCTCAATATTACTTATTTGCAATAACTGTTCATTCCAACAGACTTTCAACTGAATTGCACACTTCACCAGACGAACATTGCGTAACAAAGAAATTCTCCAAATGTGACAATCAAATATGCCGATTGCCGAAATATGGTCAAATCGTATTTAAGATGAGAGAATATGCGGTGATTTAATTTGACAGGCATTTATATCTGATCGATCAAAAATACCTCTGAGTCACAATGATAATTAAAACCTTTTGGTGTGGATGAGAATTACGGGGTATGGCAGATTGGCAGGGGGAAGGGGAGTGATAGGGAAAGGGGTAGGGGCTGCGGCACCTACCTATGGGTGTGGGTGAGAATGAGGGAGTAGGGAAGGGGGGATAGGATGGGGGCTGCTGCTCAGATGGATGCTTCTCAGGAAGGGTTTCTGGCGATGTCATCATGGGTGGCTCAGGGTCGGGGTCACGACGGCGCCAGTTGTCGGATTCCGCACTACGACTGTTTTCGTAGTAGCGAGACTCATACTGCCGCCGTGAGCCACTTCCACCGACCCCGCCCCGTCCGATTCCTCCACCGCCTCGGCCACCGCCCCGGGAACGGTCAGAACCCCGACCTCGGCCTCGGTCACTGTTCATTCCACGAAACGCTTCCTGTAAATTTTAATTGGTAAAAAATGTTAATTTGAACAAATTTCGTGGTGTGAATGTTCACAACTGATGCTGTGAGGACTGAGGACATCGCACTTTTAGATAGCAATCATAAAATGGTACTAATTAATAATCATACAGTATTCGACAGGAACTGGGCACATAATAATCCCATATATTTAGGATTCTTGAAATGACAGTGAAATTATGGCTGCACATTCAACTTCATAATTATTACTTGAATTCCACTGACAAGACACAATTATAATACACATTACAAATACAATATACACACGACATAAATCATAATACACCCTCAAGTGGGTAAACTTCGTTGCTTTCATACTTTCATACTATGAAAGTGCCGTCTTCTTAATAACTTTACGCACATTGCACATGTACCTGGTTTTCCTCCATGTGATTCGTAAGACAAGCTGGTTTCAGAGCTTCCGGTGCATTGAGATCCCCTATGTCCAGGATGGTTTGAGGACAGGTTGAGGAACAATTCCAGAGGTTGAGAAGCTCCTCCTGACCATACCGCTTCTTGGAGAACACAGCTACTGGTTTGCTTCTCAGCCTGGTGGTAAAGTAAAAAACAGGCTCAGGTTAAATGATAAAGCTTAAACTCCTGATCAGAATCTTCAAATATTGATATCATAGAAAGTAGTGGTTCATCATTTATGAGATCAAAGGAATTGATCCAAAGTTCAAAAACAGTGCTTCTGCTTCATTTGGGGAACCTCTTCATGAACTATATTGCAATTCACATCATTACATTTTCAAAGATTGTCATGTTTCATCATGTTGCAGCAAATATTGCACTAGATAAAGATATAACAGATACCTGAAACAATTACACTTGCTCTCATTTGACACCAATATGCAACATTGAGCTAGCACTGCTAGCTTAATTTTGACTAGAACTGCTTCAGATATAACATTAGCCCCTTTTACTGATTAGTGGTATAGAGCCTGCATAAAGGGCAGATATACATGTCCTCAGCCTTTCAGGAAATCTCAGACATTTTGGGAATTATAAGCTTAATACCAGGCCCAGTGGGCCTGCTATGCAGTCACATCAGCACTGCTGCTTTGCAGCACCTTGTTCACAAATTCAAATTAATGGAAAACTTTTTAATGCATCAAAAATATCAATGAGAACCAGAGTAACATTTACAGTTCAACTGCAGTTTGTGCGTCTTTTGGGCAAAGAGCTGAAGTTTGCACAGCATACAGACATTTTTTATGACTAAAAACACTGTACAAACTTAAGCTGAGCACACAAAAGATGTGTAAAGGGCGTTGATACTAAAAGGTGGAACCACCCGAAACCACCCGAAACCACCCGAAACCACCCAACCCACCCGAAACCACCCCCGAAACCACCCAACATAACTCCGAAACCACCCGAAACCACCCGAAACCACCCGAAACCACCTGAAACCACCCGAAACCATCCGAAACCACCCGAAACCACCCAACCACGAAACCACCCAACCCAGCCAACAACGGTGGGTTGGGGTGGTTTCGGGTGTTTCGGCTCCACCCATTTAAGTTAAATTTTGGGTCGTTTCGGGCTGGTTTCAGGCTGGTTTCGGGATGGCTTCGAAATTTAAGCATAAATTGGGAACTTAAAACACCGAAACCACCCGAAACCACCCGAAACCACCAAAACCACGAAACCACCCAAAACCACCCAAAATTCATATTTTGGGTTGGTTCGTGGGTTAGGTCGTTCGAAGTAGTTCAAACAAAGGTAAAATTTTGGCTCGTTTCAAAGTTTTGCATAAATTGAAATTCTAACCACCAAAATGACCCAAAACGACCCAACCCACCTGAAACTATCCAAAATCCATATTCTGGGTGGGTTCGGGTGGTTTTGGGTAGTTCAAATTTAAAGTAAAATTTTGGTTCGTTTTGCGCTAGTTTCGAAATTTTTGCGTAAATTGGGGTATTCAAACCACCTGAAACCAGGCGATTCCACACAAAATATGAATTATGCACTTTGTGCTGTTTCGTATGGTTTCGAAACAGCCCGAAACAACCAAAACAACCCACAACAATCCGAAACCACCCAAACGATGAATTTTGGGTTATGGTGGACTGACGGTTTCTAAACTGGCAATTGTGATCATATCAATCATTCTCCTCCGATATGTACATTTTGATACTCTGTCGATTTTACGTTAACTTAGTGTGTAGGTACCATTACTCCAATCTCCATTATATGATGTACCTATAGCTCTGTTACCAAATAAAATGAGGAAATTTGGTAACTTTCCGAAATTTAATGATCACATGCAATGATGAATCATGAACTGATCATGTGCCACGTGCAATGTGCATGGATTATTTTTACGAGCACAATTGCATGGAAGTAGTGGCATAAAGCTCTGCAAATTCTCAAATATTACGTAGTCATACACCAGAGATTGTGAGACATCTGAAATCCGAAATTTATATCAACGGCCGTGCTGAAATTCAGCTTGCTGTACTGTTCGGTTGCTATGGAAACTCGTGTGCTTGCAATGAAAGCCATGGCAATCTGAAAATCTCAGAATTCAGCGTTGACTTGTTATGATCACTGAAAATTTTCACAGAATCGAAATATCTATCCTGTATGATGAGTAATCAAAACATAAAATGTGGTCTTGATCTAAATGTCAGAAACGTTAAAATCTTCAATTTTTTAGGTCGGTTGCTATGGGGAACTCGTGTGGTTGCTAGGGACGTCCCAGCAACCTGAAAATCTCAGAATCCGCCATTCTTTGGTTATATTGAAAGAAACTTTTTACAGAATCAAAATATCTTATGTATTTTTCGAATGATCAAAAAAATAAAGGGTCAAGACTTTTGGCACCCTGTACATTAACAAAGAAAGAAAGAACCCGGGAAATATCAAATACGTATGAATACTGAATGCACATCGCCATTTTGTGACAGCCATTCGTAGGCAAGGGGCGCGCGCGGGCATGCCCAAATGTTATGTACAAATTCGGATCATTTATTGAAAATTACGTTTGAGAGTGTTTGGTTTCGTATTGTCATCGTGTTCATTCTAAACTTTCATTATTATTACATGTTCCAATTTTCTTATACTTCTATTAATTATGTTTCTTTTTTCTGCCCTGATTATACAGAAAACCATTCCGTGGTCACACATTTTGAGTAAACTTTTGGATTCTGAAAGCTCTAAACCATCCTAACCCACCCGAAACCACTGAATTAACGGAGTTCACCCATTCAACCCGACAACCCATCCGATAGTCTAAAGATAGCTATCATGAACTACATTCATATTTATTGCGTACCATCTCACGCCTCTTTTTTAAATTTTGCTCCGAAACTTCTCTTTTGCCCTGTTTATGGCCCAATTTGCCATCCTTTTTCAGGCCTCAAGATATATACCTATCAAAAACGACCAGTTGGGCTCCCTCGTGAAAATAATCTTAGGGAGCTGTCACATATTACGTCATCACTATACGGGGGGGAGGGGGTTTTCAAATGCTTACAGGTAGGGGCAGGGGGAGGGAGGGGGTTTGGGGTTTGTTGACGTCAGCAAAAATTTTAAATTTTTGAAATCCTTAGGTAGTAGAATTTATGATTTCCAAAGTTTTCGGAGTACCTATTTCATTTCTGTAATATGACTATATTTCCAACTAACTGCGGACACGTGACAGGCCATATTTTTATGATTAAATGAGTGTTCGTCTATAGCAATAAGAAGCAAATTTTGCTTGTTTTAAACGAATTTAACAATATGAATCACACCACATTTAAGACTTTGATATTTCATGTCTGTTGTTTGATTCGAAATAACCAAAATTTGTTTTGAAAAAGGAGGCGGGGTTTTGGCCACAGCTGACGTAAGCATGGGGGAGGGGTCAGCCAGATGACATATGCTGACAGACGGAGGGAGGGGTTAAAATGGGGAAAAAGGGTAATGTGTGGCGGCTCCCTTATCTAAGCTAAGTATCAACCACTATCTTGAAGTCCAAAAAATTTCCTCGCCCAACCGGATTTCCAGGGGTCATGCAGCTACCCCTGATCCGAAACCACCCAACCCAACGAACCCTGTACGAAACCACCCAACCCACCCGAAACCACCATCTGACACGCCCAAACATGTTCAGAGCGGTTTTGGATAACAGCTTCGGGTGGGTTGGGTGGTTTCGGGTGGTTTGGATGGAACTGATGGGTTCAGGTGGGTCGGGTGGTTTCGGATTCAGGTGGGTTGGGTGTTTTCGGGTCAGTTGGGTGGTTTCGGGTGGTTTCGGGTGGTTTCGGGTGGTTTCGGGTGGGTTGGGTGGTTTCGGGTGGGTTGGGTGGTTTCGGTGGGTTGGGTAGTTTCGGTGGGTTGGGTGGTTTCGGGTGAGTTGGGTGGTTTCAGCGGGTGGGTGGTTTTGGGTGGGTTGGGTGGTTTCGGTGGTTGGGTGGTTTCGGGTGGGTTGGGTGGTTTCGGTAGATTGGGTGGTTTCGGGTGGGTTGGGTGGTTTCGGGTGGGTTGGGTGGTTTCGGTAGATTAGGTGGTTTCGGGTGGTTTCGGGTGGTTTCGGGTCGTTCCACCTTTTAGAAAAATTGTGGCTCGTTTCGGGCTGGGTTCGGGCTGGGTTCGGGCTGGGTTCGTACTTTTCGCAAAATATTTTAGTAAAACAATGTTTTGGGTGGTTTCGGGTGGTTTCGGGTGGTTGGCTGGTTTCGGGCGGGTTGGCTGGTTTCGGGTGGGTTGGGTGGTTTCGCCTGGTTTCAGGTGGTTTCGGGTGGTTTCGGGTGGTTTCGGGTGGTTTCGGAGCTTTATTGGGTGGTTTCGGGGGTGGTTTCAGCGAATTGGGTTAGGAGTTAGATTCGGGTGGTTTCGGGTGGTTTCGGGTGGTTCCACCTTTTAGTATCAACGGTGTAAAGGGCAGTTAAAGCTATCCCTGTTACAAGTTCACAGGAATCCCTGTAAACAAAACCAACATAGCAAGAAATGAAAATAACACACTTCACATGTTACCATAGAAATTTGTCCACTTTTTGTACTCTGCATATGCATGCCCACACAAATAGATCCATACAAACATTATCACAGTGCTTAACACACATTCAACCCATTCTAATCTATGATGCCAAAAAACCCATACACTTGCCAGTACAAATCAGAAGAAAGATTTTATTTCATTAGAATACTCACCAATCTGGGCCAAGAGTAACATTGTTGGCATCAGGGTTGCTCATAGTGCTTGCTTCTGTCGACATAGCAGACATTTGGTTGCACAATTCAATAGCTATAAGATTGATAAATTTAAAGTTAAGGTTAAACTGATATCAATTTAAGATTAAGAGATTGAAGAGAATATGATGGGGAAATGTGATGGGGAAATATGATGGGGAAATATAGAACGATTTTTCAAGAATTTTAGATAATTTAACTGTATCATGGTTCATATCTTGAATGTCTCTATTCGTATGCTTAGGTGTATGCTTAGGTGCATTCATAGAGCAGCCATCCATTAAATGGAATTGGTTGATCGATCAACTTTATTTGATTGAATGATGTGTTATAAATAGAAAATCTTTGAGCTAGTTGGTAGACAACTAAATATTGCTTATTAAAACATGATTCAAGTTATTAGGGACCAGTAAAACACATCATTTCATCAAATGGAGTTGATTGATCGACCAATTCCATTTGATTGACTGACGAAAATCTAAACTGAAAATGTCCCTTAAAAGAAAAATAGTTGAGAAAGAAATAATATTTTTTATCCCTAAGGTTTCACTTCTATTCCAACAGCTGTAACAGCCAATGACAGGAATCGAAGGATCCATGTAATCAATGACAGTTAAGGAAGTGTCATCCAGACTTTATTTGCCTGAGACTTCACTGCAATGGGCCTCCTGCACAGTTTCCTGTATGCTTGGCTGAGTGAACCATCAGGCTGCATAGGCTAGAGATAAATCTATCACCCTTAGCTCAGTGGCACTGGCCGGGATTTGAACTCAGGATTGATACCACTGCACCACTGAATATAATAATTTTGCCACAGTGGTATCGATTTGAGCACAGGATCAAAAGATCCTGGGTTCGAATCCCAGCCAGCGCTACTGGGCTAAGGGTAAGAGATTTATCTTGAGCATATGCAGCCCCGCGGTTCACTCAGCTGAGTGTGCAGGAAACTGTGCGGGAGGGTTAAATGAGGAGCTGCCCATTGCAGCAAAGTTACACTTCCTTAACTGTCACTGGCTTGATTACACTTGAATCCTTCGATTCCTGTAATTGGCCGTACAGCTGTTGGAATAGAATTTAATTTAATTAATTTAATTACTTCTAAATATATATATATATATATATATATATATATATATATATATATATATATATATATATATATATATATATATATATATATATATATATATATATATATCAGTCTATTTCGTGTGAAGATGAACATGCAATATATGTAATAACTGATTTAGTATGTAATAAACAGAATGTAGGTAGCACTGATAGCACCATGAAACTTCGGTTTCTCCAATCATAAAAGTCACATTAAGAAAAAGGTCAACAGTTGTAGAGTGGCAGTACATTATAACCAAAATAAGGCTCATAAATTTAGGATAGATAGTCAGGCCCAGTTTAATGCCACTCTAGCACAAGAATTAAAGGTCACACTTGTAGATAAGGTTAAGCCTGAGCCATGGGATACCCCTGAAAGCATCACAAATAAGTTAAGTAAGAAAGAAGCTTATTGGCAACACCAACTTAAAACTTTTGAATCAGATGGAGGGCTGAACATCCGTAATGGTTTATAATAGCCAATAAAAAGCACAAGTTAATTAATCCCATGAATTTAAATAGGCTCTAGAGCATTCCCAAATCCCTTCTATCAGTCAGTTCTATGTTTTATTTATTACCAGGAGTGTACTAGTCGGTGTATTGAATTATTTTGCATTGTTCAATCTTCTCCATCATTTTACCCGATTTTTGTTTATACTTTTCAGATGTATTTCAGTTTGATGTTTTTATGATGTATTATTATTGATATTGTATTCTTTCAGATGTATGTTACCCATTGATAATGTAAACTTTCTTTTAGATATTTATGATCCATTGAAATTGTAATAATTCAACCTTTTAACTGTGCTCTGACCGCACGTCACCACTTTGACTTTTCAAATTTGATATTGTATTCTGTTATACTAATTCGTTTATGTATTTTAGTATGATCCTTAGAAGATGTAATTTATCGAAGTTCCAGATCAGTTAAATGTCGTCTCATTTGAGTCCTGTTGAATTTTGAAATATATATATATATATATATATATATATATATATCTTTGGAATAGAAGTAAAACCTTCAAGATAAAAAATACTATATCTAATACCACAAATGATAAGTTAGTTTAGTTTAGTTTAAAATTTTGTCATACAACAACACGATTGGATACAATTCCTCGCCACACTTATTCACTCATCATGTACCCTAACAAGGTACTCGAAATACAACAATAAGTTAAAAAACATAAGCATTGTACCACAAGCAGGTACCAATCATAAATAACATAAGGTTTTTTAAGAATTTTTTAAGAATTTTTTTAAGAATTTTTTAAGAATTTTTATTAATATGCAATGTAAAAGAGTTCTGTGACTTGACTACAGAACTATTTCTATTTGTTCCACTGTGAAGTGGATGCAATTTTAAAAGATTAGGAATACACCCAGATCCACCCACTGTGTACTTCCCTTCACTATGATGAACTACTTGATGTTTTGAGTTATGACGATTGATGAAGACCAAAGAGCAAGTTTCAATTTTATTCCAGCAGGTGGTCACTGCACTTGACAGTACATTCCTTGGTACCACAGGTGACTGCTAAGTGGCATACCTCATAAAAAACTATCTCAATTCAAATACTCAAAACCTGAGACTATACTTAAGTTATGAATCATTAATCATATCAAATTATATTGATGCTGTATTGTGAAATTGCGTGATAAACTAAGGGTGATGCATCTTTAGTGCTTTAACCTACTATATCATAATATTTCATTCTCTTCAGAGATTTTTCACAAATCAGAGTACACAATGCACAATAATAATTCATTTCATTTTTTCAAACTGCTTGGGTTGCCAACAGGCCATGGACCATATTTTTCAATTGATGATACCTGCAATATGGACACCAATCATTTTTGGACTTTGTGTGCCTCATTTAAATCCATGTCCAGCTGCTCGACTCTCTATACATGGCAAAGCCGCAAAGGGTTCAGACAACGTCTGACAAACATGGCACATACAACATGGCATTAAATTGCCAGGCATTGCCTGGCCCCTTGCGTGCTCCCCGTAATTTGAAATTATTAATCATGGGACAGACATCCTGACATCGTTTGGCATTTTTAAACCCACATAGTTGCTCTAACCAGATCCCTAGTTATTCCCCCCTAACCAGGATGTTACACTACCCTTGCGCGCGGCGCAACGTTCCATATTTGGACGTCACTTTGCGCTCGCTCCGGAGTCAGAAGAAATAGACGGCACGGGCAACGTCCGTCGAAAATTTAAGTAGAGCAATTGCAATGATATCAAACTTCGTAACTCCTAAGCCCGCATAGGTGTGTGTACGCGCACGCGCGCTTCCCAGCTTCTGTGTTGGAGAAGCGAGCCGCGCGCGGGTATGTCTCCCATATAAACGGCTCTGAGTGACGTCATATTTTTCGCTTCGTATTCTGAATAGGTGCATGTCTTGACCTAACCAGGGTCTTGACTTCGCACGAGTTTTGACTTCGCTCATATCGACTCACGATCACCTGGATAGGGAAAGTGCGTGTCGCATGGGACCACAGGCTCATGGTACAAGGGGCAATAGATCAATGGTACACAGGGGCAGTAGATCAATGGTACACGGGGGCAGTAGATCAATGGTACACAGGGGCAGTAGATCAATGGTACACGGGGGCTGTAGATCAATGGTGCAGTTGCACTGGAACACTAGATCAGTGGTGCACGGGAACAATGGATCATTGGAACAATGGAGCAGTGGCACACGGGAACAGTAGATCAGTAGTGCACGGGAACACTGGAACATTGGTGGGTGGAACCGGGGAGTGGCCCGGGGAAAAGTAGATCAGTGGTGCACGGGGAAAACAAAAGTGGTGGGTGGAACACTGGGATGGCCCAAAAAAACGGGGGGAACAGGGGGAAGGGTTTCAGGGGGTAGCAACAGCAAGCTTACTTTCTGAACAAATTTCTCCCCTGCAACAGCAAGCTTACTTTCTGAACTTACTCCCCTGCTATTTGTTAAGCTTACATTTAGTATCATTAATAATGATATCAAGCTAAAACTTGGATCTAATAAAACAGAGTGCCACATCCGCGTGCTTCGTAAAGATTGTAATTGTTCATCGAACCATATTCTTGCGCCGAAACGGAGTGGATAGCTCTGGTTAGACTTTAGAGGAACATGTTTCGTGACGAAGTGGCATTTGCACCACTTTTTTCCGCGCACTTTGATCATTCAAAAAGTACAATTGCACTTTGCAGTGGAGTATGTGGAAACTGCACGGTGCTTTCTGATTTTCTTCTTGGTATAAGGGACCGTTCATATATATTACGTTAAATCAATTTTGTCCGATTTTAACCGAGACGTCCGTTAGTATACTTTGTTGTGAAGCCGAAGGCCTGTCTGGCTTAAGACAGAAAAAGAAGCTGATTTTTTTAAATTGAATGTTGCATTTTTGATGATTATAATCACTGGTCTGATATGTGATCAATTGGAATTATGTTGAAATTTCGTGGAATATTTTGGATTTGATTTTGATGATAAATATTGTTTATAATTATTCCAACCGTGGTCTTTCGGACTTTTGATGCGCGGTTAATCATTAATAAGTTTTAGTTTTACGACACGCTTGGGTACTTATTTTAATTTTCGGCGTGTACTACTAATTACAGTAGCACTTGCATGCAATTGAGCGTTACTTTTTTCAAAGAAAATATAGTTGCGCGCTGTCTGTAGCACCCAAGCGCGGCGTTTCAAAAACAATAAACATACAAGGGATCGAAAAAGGTTCAGATACTTTCACTCGAGCTATTCTTAATTCTTAAAGTTAAAACCTTCTATTTCTGTTAATATGTTAAGCTTGTGTTTATTTTCCAGTATTATGATGATATAATGCAGTTGCATTTGCAACTCTGCATCAGCCTTCAAGTCCAAAGAATTGTTATGTTTATATTTATAATTTCGAACCCGAAGCTTCCCTCGAATAATTGATTTTATTGATGGTTTTGGTAATTGTAATGCTATGTAGTTGTAATTGTAAATGATATTTACAATTACATTTTTGATATTTACTTTTACAATCGTTCTTTAAGTTTGATAATATCCCTGTGTGGCCAGTGGCCGTGGCTCGCGCGCGCGGCTCGCTTCTCCAACACAGAAGGGAAGCGCGCAGCGCGTACACTTGCTAAACACGTATATCCTTGTGTGGGTTGCGCGCGGCGCGCTTCCCCAGCACAGGGGAAGCATCCCGTAGGGGAGCGCGCGGCGCGTACACACCTATGCGGGCTTAGGAACGCGTACACACACCTATGAAGGCTTAGGAGTTAGGAAGTTTGTTCCCCTAACCAGGGGCATCGCGAAACGCTTGCCGCGCCGCGCACTCCGCGTGCGCGTATTAACCAAGGTCCTGGTTAGGGCTTCCTAAGCCCGCATAGGTGTGTGTACGCGCCGCGCGCTTCCCTACGGGGAAGCGCGCCGCGCGAGCCACACAGGGATATACGTGTTTAGCAAGGTTAGGGCAAGGATCTGGTTAAAGCAACTACGCAGGTTTAAAAATGCCAAACGATGTCTGTTCCATAATTAATAAGTTTAAATTACGGGGAGCGCGCTAGGAGCCTGGCAATTTAATGCCATGTTGCATGTGCCATGTTTTTCCTAAGCCAGCGACGATAACAGGGATATACGCGTTTAGCAAGCCATGTTTGTCAGACGTTGTCTGAACCCTTTGCCATGTATAAAGAGTCGAGCAGCAGGATTTAAATGAGGCACACAAAGTCCAAAAATGATTGGTGTCCATATTGCAGGTATCATCAATTGAAAAATATGGTCCATGGCCTGTTGGCAACCCAAGCAATCAACAAAAATAAAATGAATTTGTATTGTGCATTGTGCACTCTGATTTGTGAAAAATCTCTGAAGAGAATGAAATATTATTATGATATCAGATATAGTAGGTTAAAGGACCAATACACTATACTGAAGTTGCCGATTTTATTTTACTACCAGCTTCATTTCATAAAATTATGCAGATTAGTGAAAACCCGAGCTCTCTATCTGCTTTCTACACGGAGTTACAGCGATATTAAGTGTACGTAATTTGATCATGCTGCTACGTCATAAATCACTGATTCGCAGGAAGAGGAATGCATCACGCATTGCGTAATATCATAGTTTACATTAGAACGTAGTCGGAAATCATTGTTTGCTTGTCGTGTATTGTTCCACCCTGTTTGCTAATATTTTTGACGGACAATAATTACATAGTTTGGAATGGATATGAATTACTAGGGATCAACTAACTAATTGGGTAATAGTATATTTGCATAACTGATTGATATGGTATATTAAATCAAGGGAAGTGAGCAACTGAGCACATTAGCTCTATGAATAGCACCGTACAGTCAGGAAATTAACTCCTACTGCTCTAGTGTTTTACTGGCTCCACTTCTAAAATCAGTTCAGAACTCAGGTTCCTAGAGCTAGAGTATGAACACTGTAGGTACTGGTCTGGAGTCCATGGCATCTACTTAGATTCATTCTTCAGAATGGTCAATGGACATGTCAAGTTTATCGTCATTGGTCTATTGAACTTATAATTTCGAATGTCCCTCATTGGATTTGATCATTCACCATTAGTTTCAATCCTATCAGATGGCTTTATACTTACGTACTTGGGCCCATCAGAAATTTTAAAGTATAGGACTTATGTTCAATGTTCATCGGACCACCATTACCATAATCACATCAATATTAGCTGAATTTTCTTAGCCCAGTTAGATTTGCCCAGAAGATACATTGCGTTTGTTTAAGAAGTTAAAAAGTTAGAAACATCTTAATATTGCAATGAAGGTTGTCAATAAATCAACCCATTACTTTACTTAATTGGACCAATTTTTGGGAATTTGGGGTGTCAGATGGGCACAATTGGACAGTACCATCTATGATCATCGGATGTTTCGACCGATGACTCTTGGAAGTGACTTAAAGATTAATATACAATGATACCTACAATATGAAAGAAAAGATTTGCTGATTTTTACCGCCTATAATATGTATGATCCAGAAGCATTTGCTTCATTATTTTTCAAAGATGTTACCAAATTAGATAATAAGCACAATACTAGAAACCAGTTGGTATCATCCATAATCACTAATTTGAGTAGACAATGCACCCCTGAACCAAAACAAAACAACACAACACACATCATCATACAGTGTTTATACAGCGCTCAGAGGCGTAGCAGCACTAATTGTAATCGATAGCAGTGATTTATGACGTATCACAGCGGAATACAGAGTTACACTTTACACGCTTGTATCTCAGAAATTAGATCACGTAGAGAGATCGGAATTTCACTAAAGTGTGTGTAATAAATTGCTGCGTAATATTGAATGATTAATCATTAAATTTTTTAAACTCGATTCTATAGTGTATTGGTCCTTTAAAGCACTATTAAGATGCATCACCCTTAGTTTATCACAATTTCACAATACAGCATCAATACAATTTGATATGAATAATGATTCATAACTTAAGTATAGTCTCAGTAGTTCATCATAGTGAAGGGAAGTAGAGGAACAGTGGATGGATCTGGGTGTATTCCTAATCTTTTCAAATTGCATCCACTTCACAGTGGAACAAAAAAGAAATAGTTCTGTAGTCAAGTCACAGAACTCTTTTACATTGCATATTCATAAAAATTCTTATCATTTGTGGTATTAGATATAGTATTTTTTTGAAGGTTTTACTTCTATTCCAACAGCCAATGACAGGAATCGAAGGATTCAAGTGTAATCAAGCCAGTGACAGTTAAGGAAGTGTTTTTTCGCTGCAATGGGCAGCTCCTCATTTAACCCTCCTGCACAGATTCCTGCACTCTCAGCTGAGTGAACCGTTGGGCTGCATAGGCTCAAGATAAATCTCTTACCCTTAGCCCAGTAGCGCTGGCTGGGATTCGAACCCAGGATCTTTCAATCCTGTGCTCAAATCGATACCACTGAAGAATGTGTGCTGCCTGTGTGGCAAAATTGTTATATTCAGTGGTGCAGTGGTATCAATCCTGAGTTCAAATCCCAGCCAGTGCCACTGAGCTAAGGGTGATAGATTTATCTCTAGCCTATGCAGCCTGATGAATCACTCAGCCAAGAATACAGGAAACTGTGCAGGAGGCCCATTGCAGTGAAGTCTCAGGCAAATAAAGTATTGATGACACTTCCTTAACCGTCATTGATTACTTGGATCCTTCGATTCCTGTCATTGGCTGTTACAGCTGTATGAATAGAAGTGAAACCTTAGGGATAAAAAATATTATTTCTTTCTCAACTATTTTTCTTTTAAGGGACATTTTCAATTTAGATTTTCGTCAGTCAATCAAATGGAATTGGTCGATCAATCAACAAATGACGTGTTTTACTGGTCCCTAATAACTTGAATCATATTTTAATAAGCAATATTTAGTTGTTTATAACACAACATTCGATCAAATAAAGTTGGTGGATCAACCAATTCCATTTGATGGACGGCTGTTCTATGCATGCGCCTTTAAAGCATACGCCTAAGCATATGAATAGAGACATTCAAGATATGAACCATGATACAGTTAAATTATCTAAAATTCTTGAAAAATCGTTCTATATTTCCCCATCATATTTCCCCATCATATTTCCCCATCACATTTCCCCATCAAATTCTCTTAAATCACTTAATCTTAAATTGATATCAGTTTAACCTTAACTTTAAATGTATCAATCTTATAGCTATTGAATTGTGCAACCAAATGTCTGCTATGTCGACAGAAGCAAGCACTATGAGCAACCCTGATGCCAACAATGTTACTCTTGGCCCAGATTGGTGAGTATTCTAATGAAATACAATCCTACTTCTGATTTGTACTGGCAAGTGTATGGGTTTTTTGGCATCATAGATTAAAATGGGTTAAATGTGTGTTAAGCACTGTGATAATGTTTGTATGGATCTGTGTGTGGGCATGCATATGCAGAGTACAAAAAGTGGACAAATTTCTATGGTAACATGTGAAGTGTGTTATTTTCATTTCTTGCTATGTTGGTTTTGTTTACAGGGATTCCTGTGAACTTGTAACAGGGATAGTTTTAACTGCACTTTACACATCTTTTGTGTGCTCATCTTAAGTTTGCACAGTGTTTTTAGTCATAAAAAATGTATGTATGCTGTGCAAACTTCAGCTCTTTGCGCAAACTGCAGTTGAACTGTCAATGTTACTCTGGTTCTCATTGATATTTTTGATGCATTAAAAAGTTTTCCATTAATTCGAATTTGTGAACAAGGTGCTGCAAAGCAGCAGTGCTGATGTGACTGCATAGCAGACCCACTGGGCCTGGTAGTAAGCTTATAATTCCCAAAATGTCTGAGATTTCCTGAAAGTCTTTTCCAAAAGAAAGACTGGATCTTCTAATCCACCCAAATGGACTCATATTATGTTATTTATTGTTATTTATTGTATGTTTTGTGCGGCAGGAGTTGGGCACCTCCTATAACAACTGCATCCTGCAAAATAACTGACTGGGGCTTTTAGGATCTGTTAGTTTTATGTTTTCCCTCATATTGGTATGCCGCTCCATTCAAATTCATTTTTGTTATTTTATATTTATTGTATGACAAGCTGTTTATTATAATTGATAAAATTTTGGTATAGTGGTGGCCCCAGTTAGACCATGACGCAATGTAGTAAGACAATGATTTAATTTGTGTTCACAGACAATAGATTACTTTTAAATAGTATGTTATGCCTACATTAAGAGGTTGATAACTTGTGATTTATGTTATGTGTTATCTTGATTTAATAATAATAATAATAATAATTCTGCATATTCTTGTCAAATGAGAGCAAGTGTAATTGTTTCAGGTATCTGTTATATCTAAATCTAGTGCAATATTTGCTGCAACACGATAAAACATGACAATTTTTGAAATTGTAATGATGTGAATTGCAATATAGTTCATGAAGAGTTCCCCAAATGAAGCAGAAGCACTGTTTTTGAACTTTGAATCAATTCCTTTGATCTCATAGATGATGAACCACTACTTTCTATGATATCAATATTTGAAGATTGTGATCAGAAGTTTAAGCTTTATGATTTAACCTGAGCCTGTTCTTTACCACCAGGCTGAGAAGCAAACCAGTAGCTGTGTTCTCCAAGAAGCGGTATGGTCAGGAGGAGCTTCTCAACCTCTGGAATTGTTCCTCAACCTGTCCTCAAACCATCCTGGACATAGGGGATCTCAACGCACCGGAGGCTCTGAAACCGGCTTGTCTTACGAATCACATGGAGGAAAACCAGGTACATGTGTAATGTGCATAAAGTTATTAAGAAGACGGAATTTTCATAGTATGAAAGTATGGAAGCAACGAAGTTTACCCACTTGGGGGTGTATTATGTCGTGTGTATTTTGTCATAGTGTATAATAATTGTGTCTTGTCAGTGGAATTCAAATAGTAATTATGAAGTTGAATGTGCAGCCATCATTTCACTGTCATTTCAACAATCCTAAATATATGGGATTATTATGTGCCTCAAGCCTGTCGAATACTGTATTTGGTTATAAATTAGTACCCTTTTATGATTGCTGTTCAAAAGTGTAATGTCCTCAGTACACAGCGAAATTTGTTAAAATTAACAATTTTTACCAATTAAAATTTACAGGAAGCGTTTCGTGGAATGAACAGTGACCGAGGCCGAGGCCGGGGTTCTGACCGTTCCCGGGGCGGTGGCCGAGGCGGTGGAGGAATCGGACGGGGCGGGGTCGGTGGAAGTGGCTCACGGCGCCAGTATGAGTCTCGCTACTACGAAAACAGTCGTAGTGCGGAATCCGACAACTGGCGCCGTCGTGACCCCGACCCTGAGCCACCCATGATGACATCGCCTGAAACCCTTCCTGAGAAGCATCCATCTGAGCAGCAGCCCCCATCCTATCCCCCTTTCCCTACTCCCTCATTCTCACCCACACCCATAGGTAAGTGCAGCAGCCCCATCCTATCCCCCTTCCCCTACCCCCTTCCCTACCCTCCCCTACCCCTTTCCCCTATCCCTCCCCTACCACCTGCCCATCTGCCGTACCCCCTCTTTCTCACCCACACCCATAGGTAGGTGAGGCATCCCCATCCTATCCCCCTCCCCTTCCCCTACCCCCTGCCAATCTGCCATACCCCCTCATTCTCACCCACACCAAAAGGTTTTAATTATTATTGTGATCAGATATAAATGCCTGTCAAATTAAATCACCTTATATTCTCTCATCTTAGATACGATTTGACCATATTTCGGCAATCGGCATATTTGATTGTCACATTTGGAGACGCAATGTTCGTCTGGTGCAACTCAGTCGGAAGTCTGTTGGAATGAACAGTTATATTGCGCTAATATTGGTATTAGTATGGTTTACACAAGTTTAAAATTCAAAGACGATTTCGGGTCCTATGGCTAAGCTTATGTTCTTATACTTGGCCGCTCACTCTCAACTCACTCTCACCTAAGACCCCTCAACTAAGACCCCTTCAACTAAGACCCTTCAACTTAGACCCCTTAATCTAAAGACTCTTTCAACTAAGACCCTTCAGACAACAGAGAAACCAACAGCTGGAAGAGGACGGAGGGCGAAGTTCCGGCGCCCTGCACCACGGAGGATTCCTCCGTTTCGCCCATCGCAGCTCCCAATCCGCCCAGTGCAGCTGCGCCCGCGCCGGGCTCCATACCGGGCACAGTTCCCATGTCCGGTGGCGGGGTGATGCCGGGCGGCGGGCTCCCGAGCAGCACGATGCCACACCAAATGCCACCTTCTCTGGGGGCGGCATTCAGTGCCCTCTCGGCGGATTCACCGGAAGCAGCAATGCTAAGGAGCATCAGTAAAGAGGCTGAGGAGGCAGCAATGCTGAGGAGCATCAGTAAGGAAGCTGAGGAAGCGGCAATGCTGAGGAGCATCAGTAAGACTCTGTACGACGAGCAGCCTGGGAAGGAGAAGTTCAATGACCATGTCGTCTTCTCTCCCTTCACTGAGCGTCAAGGTACGGGATGCCTGTAAAATTATGACTTTTCAGTGTTGGGTAATGGGTTCACCCAGTTATGTGTTGCAGTACTAAGTAAAATTTTGGAAGTTTTATTGTAGATTTATAATTGCAATATGCAATTTAAACGTTTTAAATCAAGAAAAAATTGAATGTTTTCAAAACCTTCACTTCGGTCGCGGTACATCAAGAATCGATTTGTTGTCCGGTTGAATTCTTTGAGTAGTCAGTAGTTTCTAGTTTCAGTCTGCAGAGGGGAAGTATATCAATATCTCAAGGTCTAAACTCTAAGGTGTTTTGAATCCTAGTTGCATGAGCTTGTTTGTTCCAGGTGGTGGGAGTTTGGGTGTTTTTGGAGGTGGTTTAGCAGGTGACGGTGGTGTTTCAATGCCTGCAAGGTGAGAAATCCGGTGTTTTTCTGGGAAATGTTTTTCTGGGAAATTAAACTCCTAAGTTGCATCTTTATCTTTACATATAGGAGGACTCGAATGCTAATAATTCCAATTGATCAATCACTGCCCAGGAAGAGTTTCCCCCGGAAATGCGATGAAAAGTAACCCGATTCCCTTCAGTAGCGGGAGCTCGCCACCCATCCCTGCCACCACTACCCTCGGTCTACCCACCACATTCTCCCCCAGCCACCCGCCAGCCTCCTTCAGCTCCTCCAAACCGGGAGGCATGGTGTCTCACCAACCAGCTCCAACGATTGGTGGAGTGGTTCCTCACCATTCTGTGAGTGCTGGAGTGGCTCCTCACCATTCTGTGAGTGGTGGAGTGGCTCCTCACCATTCTGGAGTGGCTCCTCTTCATGTAACCCTGCCCCAGCACACCATCCACCATCCCCAAAGTTCGAGTCCTTCTCAACCTTTCCCCTCACTCGCAGATATCGGGAAATCGATGCAGGTATTTGGGAGGGTTTTCCAAGCGGGTTGTTAAATGTCAATCCATAATGTGGATATATTGTCTCTAGATGAGAAGCTTAGCCATTATGTTTAGTGGCATCTAAAATATACAGGGCTGGTGCAAAACCATATGCAGAGATGATGGCGATTACCTTGCCACAATTCTATGTTGATCCATTGTGGTTGTTTTCGAGGGATAGGAAATTATATTTGACTTAATATGAATTTTTTGTCCTATAAGTTGGCACCTTTACGTCGTTACATATTTCTATCAAACAATCACCCCTTCAGTCGCCTGATGTTATGATAGGACAAGGTTTCGTGCCTCCTGCCGTGGCCTCCCCAGTGCTCCCTTCGCAGCCCCCTCATCAACAAGGCCCTCTCCTCCAACAAGGCCCTCTCCTCCAACAAGCCCCCATCCAGCAAGCCCCTGGGTACCAGCCCTACAGAGCTGATGAAAAGTGGTTCTACTTGGATCCCAGTGTGAGTTTGTAAGGGTTTAATATCATATACCCGTGTGAGTTTGTAAGGGTTGACTACTGAGTTCCAGTTTTAAGAGTTCTAGTAGAGCACTCCGCTATGGAGAGCTGCCACCTCTCCACGCGCGGCGGGGGAGGTGGTCAGTAAACATTGCACCAAAAAAAGAAAAAAAAGGTTGACTTCTGATCTCCTGACTCCTCTAAAATGGAAATATCCCACATGGAAATAATACCCTTCTTACTGAATCCATGACCTTCTTCGCAGGGCAACCAGCAAGGTCCATTTGACTCTGTGATGATGTTTGGTTGGTTCCGGGAGGGCTACTTTGGGATGGACCTGGAGATAAAGAGAGCTGGAGATCCCCAGTTTGCTAAACTTGGTGAGGGTTGCTTTTAATCACTGTTAAGGGGGCCGGGGGGTCCGAGGTCGATTTCCGGTTTTTTGTTGTTTCTGATAGAGCTGAACGCAAGCTACCAGTAGGTTTTTACCCCATCAAAAAATATTGTTCCTAGCCGAAGTTATGAATTTTTCAAATCGCAATTTCGCCTGTAATTACAGTGCGCGCGCGGTGACGCGATTTTGCCGAGAATCAACTTTAAAAATCTATCTCCTTCCTACAGTTTTGAGGAAAACCCTTGAAACTTGGTACTTATGTTCTAGGGCATAAAACAAAACTTTCATGCGAGCGATTTTGATTTAGGCCTCAGAAGTGAAAAATATGAATTTTCAAAGTTGGCTCCTGTCCCAAAAATGGTCAAAAATGACGATTTTCAAATTTTAAAAATTCATATTTTCACTTCTGAGGCCTAAATCAAAAATCGGCTCGCATGAAAGTTTTGTTTTATGCCCTAGAACATAACTACCAAGTTTCAAGGGTTTTCCTCAAAAACTGTAGGAGGAGATAGATTTTTAAGTTGATTCTCGGCAAATCGCGTCGTAAGTTTGCGCACGCACTGTAATTACAGGCGAAATCGCAATTTGAAAAATTCATAACTTCGGCTAGGAACAATATTTTTTGATGGGGTAAAAACCTACTGGTAGCTGGCGTTCAGCTCTATCAGAAACAACAAAAAACCGAAAATCGACCTCAGACCCCCCCCCCGGCCCCCTTAATTCCTTTAGTAATCCTTTTTGTCTTCTTGTCATCCTTGTTTCTTTTTGTCATTTTGCCAGCCTTTAGTCAACCATAAAGTAGCAATCTAATGAAATCTCGGGATTTTCTTCATCAAATTGTTGCTAAACCTGCTAACTAACTATCCCTAGTCCCTCGTGAATGTATTTCTCTTAGCCCCACCATAGTATCTTGTGAATGTGTTTCAGAGACCATGCATAGTCTGTGTGGTAGGATCCCATTCGAGCCAGAGGAGGTTCCAGGAGGGGGTTTGGCAGCGAGCCAGCAAGCACCCAACCAACAGCCTGGAGTTCCAACACGTGGGTATTCCGGGGTTACCTATTATTTTATTAAGACTACTGACATTTTTTAAGGAAAAAAGAAAAAAAAAGGCTGCTGAAGTTTTCATTGGTATCTATAATAATTAGACACTTGATTATGTCAATATTGGTATAGAGCCCGCTGACTTCATCGGTGTCTATAATCACTCCGACTTAGTACTGTGTTTTGTGGATTAAATTAATACAAAGGCACTTGCCTGCACTGATCGGGTCCATATTGGTATAGAACCCTCTGACGTTTTCATCGGTATCTATAATACAGTACATAGAAGCTTGCCTGATCGGGTTAAAACCCTCTGACGTTTTCATCAACCATCTGAGTCCATAGACACTTGCCGGTATGAACCCAAAATGAACCCGATAGTCGCGTCCGCGTGTCTTTCTATTATTTAGATTTTAGGGATTTCTTGATTTGAGGGGTTTCTTGTTTTGGCCGGGGAAAAACGGTTAAAATTAGCAGAATTCGATGAATCATTCACTCATCACTGTCGTTCCGGGCTTACTGAATGCTGTTTCATCTACAAAATGGGGAATGGGGTACTATTTCATTTCGTCGAAGTCTCAATTACTTAGCACAGAAGTCACGTAGATAATAATTGAGCGTTGGAATTTGAAGCTATAATTTGCATAGTAACCTAATTAACAACCTCCAGAAGGTGATGATTTTCCCAATGTTTACACACGCACTATTACAATAACATTCCCCTAATGAGATTTGGTTGTTGTCGTGCCGAACATCTTTTAACAAGAGTGGGTGTAGATAATATGTGACGTCATCAAACTAATTAACTAACCTTTATATTATCACCAAAGAGAGCGTGGGGAGGAGGTATGCCGGCTAGTATCTGGGGTAACTCTGAGAACTCTACTGCTTTTGGAGGAATCAACCAAAACTACCTGGTTAATACGGTAAGAAACCTAAATTGTTTAAAGTGAAAATTGAAATAACTTCCAAATAAACTACGCATTCTCAACACAATATTATATTTGTTAATAAGTACACTGTATTTAATGCTGTAAAACATATCCAGTTTGTATGCAGTTTCAGTCCGTTTTCTAAATTAATACCAAACTTAGATTTCCCACAGTTACTTTTAGCAAATTACAGATAATACGCGAATTAACCAGTGTCTGGGTATCAAATTGCAATTTGCAATACATTTAACAAATAAATAAAACCATGCTAATATTACTCCTTCATTTATCAGATCTCAATAATAAATTATTACATTTGAATTCTGTAAATTGTTATTCAAATCTTATAAATACTTCTACAGTACATAAATTAGAGTGTAAACGTATCCAAAATAACTTGATGTAAGAATAAATAAGCCACTAAGATTAATGAATTAATTCGGCTCGAGAATAAGATTTAGTACTACGGTGATCTCTTATTTTCTGATGTGTGTAGGTATGTTAAGTGTAGAATAGAGTAACATGTGTTTAATGAAATAATACCGAATGTTCGTTTTTCAGATAATTTTGAAACTTCCGATATTTATAGTCTGGGAGCTCACTTGGTCGATGACCATGGATTTTTAGATAAAGCTAATTTTAATACCTCTTATGAAATTCTTATCTTAATGAATTCTAGTCCCAAAAATTTAGAAATCAATGAACATAAATTTATTCAAAAATTAAGATCAATTAAACCTTTTGGAATTAATTCTAATGACCCCTTTGGGATACCTCTACTCTCATTCAAGACTTAGGTGGTTTTCTGTACATTTGCTTTGCTGTTTTCCTAATCTAGTTTATTCTCATTATAGGCACTGATGATGTGTAAAACGAAAGATTTCTGCCTCATATTAATGAGAGTTTAATTCAGTATATCAGCATTTCATTCTTGTCAGAGCGATTGGGAATTTATGTACTTAATGAAATAATAATTATAGAAACAATAATATATTGCATTTACAGGACGAGAAAGCTAAACGAGCTGAGGAAATGAGGAAAGAGATCCAACATGCCATGGAGCAGCAAAGAATACAAGAGCTTGAGGTAACTGATTTCACGGATCGGCCATCGGGTTGTTGAATAAGAGTCGCATGATTACGATTATAATGAGTACTTAATTTATTCTCTTTTGACTCAATGGTACAAGTACAAATGTAGTTCGTTAATGACAATCAATTTCGTCGTTTTACGACATCTTTAGGTCCCAAATTTGATTGCATTAAGTTTAAAGCTGACTACGATATGTATCTTGGATTGTATAGTGATTGTATACATCGCATGAGTTGTAACTTGTACATTAAATAAACTGACTGTGTGGACAAAGCAAGTTTCTTATTTCCATTGTGCCCCCTTCACCCTTGTCCGCATATTAAATTACTACCCTTTCTCTTATTACATGGTGCTTATAGTGCTATTACTTACTTATAGTACTGTTATAGTTAGATGATGGAACATGATTACTAGGTAACACTTACCCTATTATCTGATTATATCAATTAATCAGGTAACTTAGATGTCACCAGGTCTGAGAATACCTTCTGTTAGTTCCTCACGACCACCGTTTGTACGTACGTGATACTGACAGTATAGCATATACGTACTTGTCGCCGCCGCGTGACTCGAAAATTTCAGACCGATTTTCATTCTTCAAACTCGCAAAACCTATGTAATGTAACACTATTAGAGCTTTAGTTAATATAACACTATTAGTTACTTATAACCCTATTAGTTACTAATAACACTATGAGTTACTAGAACCACTACTAGTTTCTAATACCACTTTAAGTTACTAATAACACTATTATAGTTACTAAAATTGCAGGAAGAGAAGAAGATAGAAGCACAGTTAGAGAAGCAGCAGCACCTGTTAGCGCAGCAGCAGCTCTTGGAAGCTCAGCTAGCAGAGGAGAAAAAGCACAAGGAAGAGGTACGTGTGTGAGCATGGATCGATAAAATGCGTAAAAATACTGTATTTTCGACGGAAATTCTATGAAAATAAATTTCACGCTCTGTAAAATGCGAGTTTATGTCAATCCCTTCATCGATCGTACGTAGGAGTTCGATATACCATCCTAACGAGAGTAATTCAGGAGATCCGGCGGATACGTGAGGAAGAAATGCGGAAGAGTCAGGCGATAAAGGAGGAGGCGGAGAGAATCCGGATAGAGAAGGAGAAGTAAGGAAATAAATCAAAATATTTCTTACCCGCTTAGAAATTGTCAATATATCTAGAATGGAGAAGTTAAATGAGCGGGACTTAATATTAAGCCGATTAAACATCAGGGCCGTCGAGAGGATTTTAGGGGCCGGCGACATCCCTACCAGGGGCCTATTATCTTTTCCACAATGAGACATTTTTCATTTAGGGCTGGGGTCTGGGGGGGGCAGCCCCCAGAAGCCAGACGTTCTGAGTAAATGGGATGACCGTCTCATTAGCATCTTTGTCTCATTTGACGTTTCATGTCGAAACAACATCAAGAAAGCAATTCCACTAAAGGGTCCCAGGAAGCCAGACGATCTGAATACCTTAGTACAGAATATTTATACGTCACGAATTTTATACGGATATAATTTATACGACATTAAATTTATACGATGTTATCAGCCACCAAGGAAAAAGAAATTCGGTTTGATGAATTCAGTAAAAATTTTGATATTAATTATTCAATGTGAGACGAGAGAATGGGTCCACTAAGCCATCAGTATCCCTTATGTTTTGAGTATCACGTATTCTTTTCACTGCTTAGTGCTTTATAAGCAATACCTGCTGCAGACTATCCTTGTAAGATATTTGAATTTCTTTCTGGCGTCTTAAACTTAAAGTAAGTGAAAGCGTTGAATATTGTCTTTGCATGCAGAGTTCGAAGAACAGCTTTTCCTGTATTTACTTTGATGTCATCTATTTCTGGAGAAATGTTAGGTCATAGACTAGTAATCTCAGCACTAGAATCCTGTTCAATACTTTTCAATTCACGGTTGACAGTCAGATCAAGTGGTTACAAGAATGGAAAATTTGTACGACACATAATTTATACTTCATAAATTTTATACGACATGAAATTTATACGAAAAAATCAAAATTCGTATAAATATTGTGATGTATAAATATTCTGTACTAAGGTAAATCGAATGATTGCCTCAATGGCATTTCCCACTTTTTTGATATCTGACGTTTCATGTCGAAGCAACATCAAGAAAGCGAGTCCACTACAATAACAGCAGGGGTCTGGGGGCGGCAGCCCCCAGAAGCCAGACGTTTTGACTAAATGAAATTGCCATCTCAATACGATAATCGAAAATATTTTCCTATCTTGGCATTTTTGGGCCTATCTGGGAAGCTGGGGCCGGCGACAGTTGTCGCCGTAACGCCCCCTCTCGACGGCCCTGTTAAACATGATTCAATGCACTAAAGTCTCATAGTTTGTATCTAGGGTTGTGTTGAGAAACACACTTTGTATACTAGGACACTTTGTATATACCAACGTTTGACACAATAGTTGTAATTGATTTTCTTACTTTCTCTGTTGCTAGGCTGGAAAAAGAGCTCCGGCAAGCAGAGAAAGTGAGGATAGAATTGGAGGAAGCAGAAAAGGCTAGGACAGCTTTGGAGCAGGAACGAATCAAACTTGAGAAGTAAGTTTTCTTATAGCTGTCACTATTTGGCTGCCAATCATACCTTGGTTCCAATGGAGGTAGGCTCCATGAAAATTGCGTCCACATGTAATCACAAAATGTGAGCTGTTTAAGTTGAGTGGTTAAAATCATACTGGCTTCAATAGATCACAATGTTATGACACGTCAATTAAGAATAATGAAACCGTTTCTATTCTTTGGCACATTTGGCAAATTTCCAAAACATAGACGTAGCACGCGGCGACGTTTTCATTTTGAAACTAATTTTATTTTGTAAGCACTTAGCCGCGCGTGATCGAGCTGCACTGCGCGGCGCACCAAGCAAGTTGCGAGCGCGGCTCTCCGTTGGCACTTCGCACCATTTCAACGATGCACGTGACCAACAAGAAAGTAGTAACTTGTCGGATCAAGCTCATTTTAGGACGTTTCCTACTCTTGCCTAAAGTTTCCTACTCCTTTAACGAAAGTTGCACCAACTTGAAGTATGGATCTAGATATCAGATATCAGATATTGCGAATGCGTGATGCAAACGTACATTGCTGATTGCGACTGTTTTAACATTCAGCGAAGTCTAGACATATACTGGGCATGTATTTCTGTGTAACTTGTAAACATTTAGTGGGTAACTTTTTAGTTATCAACTTTTTTATATTCATATCATTTAAAGTAAAATTAAGTGGGGTTTTTTGGTTTGATATTTTTTCCCCCCCTTTAAGGGCCCCCTTTTTTTTTTTTTTGGGGGGGGGAAACACCCTTTT
>WFMF01000409.1:0-121618 GCA_011033025.1 Beroe forskalii | reverse complement strand
AAATGTGGTGATGCTTAATGAAATTTAAAACACTAGTAATTTGAAGAACAAACAAAAATCAGATTTGATAGAAACACAAGCAGAATGTTGGTAGCATGTCACTTTGAAACGCATCAATTACAAACAAAAACATGAAATGAGATACAAAAGATGAAAGGAAATCGGTTAAATTGAGAAAATTTACATTTGGTGAAACTCGGTTTTGCAGCACTGTAATAATAGGCAAATGAGAATGACGTAATTACTATGGTTGAATATGGTATGTCAATGACTTTAAAAGTGTCTAGTATCTTATATTTTCTCATGGGACAGTTGCAATGTATCAGACTGTTGGTAATTAGGCGGCATTTATTTGACATCATTTCTCAGTGTGTGAAAAAGTAATACACCATTGTTACTAATGATAATGACGTTGCTCTCACTCAACTCTTGCTATTTCGAAGAATGTTACCATGACAACATGGCAATGCAAATGATCAACGCAAATTCCAAACTTTATTTCATGATTTTGTATTTAATTCGGCTATATACTGGGTGAACTGCAGTTCATATGAAGTCGCCGCGCACTTCATATGAATTCATATGAATTCATATGAGTTCATATGAATGCGTTTACCAGTTCAATAAATTTTATATGAATGAACTTCATATGAACTTCACATGAATTCATATGAACTTCATATGAACTCCACCAAGTTCATATGAACTTCATATGAATTCATATGAATTCATTAAACACGGATGAACTTGTTCACCAAAATTTAGTGAACTGAGATGCATATGAATTCATATGAATGAACTAGTTCATTCATATGAACTGCGTTGAACTGGAGTTCACCTGAATTCATTGAACTGCGTTGAACTACGTTGAACTGCGTTGAACTGCGTTGAACTGCGTTGAACTGGAGTTCACCTGAGTTCATTTGAGTTCACCTGAGTTCATGTCACTCAATGGGAATAACAATATGTTATTTTGGAAAAACTTAGCTTTGCAACAGAATAGACCTAAACGACTGTATGTAACTGTTAGTGTTACCCTACCCTCCACTGCGAGCACTTATTTTACGCAACACGTCCTTCCAAATTTCCAATTCCATTAGCTCATTAGGAATGAGAAAATAATAATGTAGATAGAAATGTTATCTGACAGCGGAGGTAGTCAATGACTTGACTCAATGACTGACTTGACTCGACGACTGACTCGACGACTCGAGTGACGACTCGACGACTTCGACTCGACTCGACGACTCGACTCGACGACTCCGACTCGACGACTCGACTCGACGACTCGACTCGACTCGACGACTCGACTCGACTCGACTTCTCGACGACTCGACCGACGACTCGACGACTCGACGACTCGACGACCTGACAACTCAATGATTCGACGACTTAGTCGAGTCGATTAGCCGAGTCGTCGAAGTCGAGTCGTCGAGTCGAGTCGCCGAGTCGAGTCGCCGAGTCGTCGAGTCGCCGAGCCGAGTCGCCGAGTCGAGTCGTCGAGTCGTCGAGTCGAAGTCGTCGAAGTCGAGTCGCCGAGTCGAGTCGTCGAAGCCGAGTCGTCGAGTCGAAGTCGTCGAGTCGAGTCGAGTCGAGTCGAGTCGTCGAGCCGAGTCGCCGAGTCGTCGAAGTCGAGTCGTCGAAGTCGTCGAGTCGAGTCGTTGAGCCGAGTCGTCGAGTCAAAGTCGTTGAGACAAGTCAGAGAGTCGCCAAATCAAGTCGTCGAGTTGAGGCATCGAGTCTATTTGAGTCGTCGAGTCACTGAGTGTTGTAGAGTGACTAGAGTTAATTCATGATGTAAGTGAAATTTTTAGCTGTCACGTGACTGTACACTTAACAAGAGTACGAAAAAATCGTTTATGGAAGAGCTCATTAAGACTTGAGTCTGATTTTAACTATTTGATTTTGGAAGCCCTTTTAGTGAAATGGATCAAGATGCAGCTAATTTGGTGAAGTTTAACAGCCTCTTTAAAATTGAAAAAGCCTTTCAATAGGTGACGCCACTCAGCAGTCAACGGAATGAGAGACTTATCGGGCATAGATCAGAGCAGCAACGCCAAGAGGGCCCCATGGTAGCGCCAGTCGCCACACATCGACGCATAGGGCAGTGCCATGGTGTAAGCCACGACGGTCATGAAGACGCCATGGCTTCACAGTGGAACTGCCATGACTGCCATGATGTCACCGTGGGCGCCCCTTGTGGCTTCATCGTTGCCCAGTAGTGGCGTCCTCGTGGCTTCACCATGGCACTGCCCTGGCGTCAACGCGGCACTGCGGTGCCGCACTGCCGCTCTCGTACGTCGCTGATCCATTTTTTGATCCATCCCGAAATATCTGTTAAGTTATCATTTTGACCTTCTAGATGAACTTCGAGATGAATTCGTTGAACTGCGTTGAACTGCGTTGAACTGCGTTGAACTCCGTTGAACTGCGTTGAACTCCGTTGAACTGGAGTCCGCGAGATGAACATCCTAGTTCATATGAATTCAAGGCGAACTGGAATGCATATGAGTTCATATGAATTCATATGCATCTCAGTTCACTAAATTTTGGTGAACTAGTTCATCCGTGTTTAATGAATTCATATGAGTTCATATGAAGTTCATATGAACTAGGTGGAGTTCATATGAAGTTCATATGAATTCATATGAAGTTCATATGAAGTTCATTCATATAAAAATTTATTGAACTGGTAAACGCATTCAAATGAACTCATATGAATTCATATGAATTCATATGAAGTGCGCGGCGACTTCATATGAACTGCAGTTCACCCAGTATATAGCCTTTAATTCTCTCGTGTTCGATTTTGTATCTTTTTACTTCTCTTGCTTGCGTATGATTTTAACTTTCTCGAAATGATTGCTTTCACAGAATTTGGCCTGCTGCTATCACTGCTTTCACTGCAGTTCACTGTTCTCTCGGCTATTTGATTCGAGATTTATCCACTGCTGTTAGAAGTGATGTTAATTTGACATAATTTCTATTTCAAAGTCAGTTCTTTTTATACTTAAATATTTCTGTTCGCTGCTGGACTATAGATAACAGTAATTTTAGCATTTAATTTCGTGAGGCGAGAGCTTGACTACTTCCCATTGCCACCATGTTTTGCTGATAATCAACTGACAAAAGTCCTTCATTTGCTTGTTTTTTGCCTCATGAAACCTCAGAAATTTTACCTCACAGCACTTTATCTCTTCTCTGACCCTAACCATACCCTTAACCCAACCCAAACCCTTGACCCTATTCCATACCCTAACCAAGACCCTAACCTTAGTCTATAGTTGAAAAATCATGCGGTAAAGTGTTGTAGGTAGAAAATTTCGAGGTTCCCCACTTTGCTGCTTAAAATCTTATGGTGGACACTTTCAAAGCATCATGTGTGTTTAAGATATAGGGTATTGCTTGTAGGCCAAAATGCTACACTGTTTTAGCGACCAAAACCGTGATAATGTGATCGATTTTCAGTACTTCTTTGTCTCAATGAAATACAAGGAAATATTTTGTAATGGAATATTAATCACGAAAATCTGTGCCATCTGAAATTACCTCTTAATCTCATCTGTTGGTAGAATTGTTGAGAATTTTTCTCCGGTTCTTGTACCCCAGCATCTCAGATTCTGTTTCACCTTATGTGAGTCGCCTGAAATGACAAATAATTAGTTAATCAATATCAATAATTAGCAGATTTGTGAAGATGCTGCTGTCGTCTTGTTTAATGCAAATTCACAAGGAAAATCGAAATTTCTTGTCGATACGATCTCGGATCAAGACGTTGATTTATCAATCGAAATGAGCGAGGTTGCGCTACAGCGCGCGCGGCTCGGCAAAATTCATCTACAATTTTGTAGCGCAACCTCATTCGGGATAAATTTACACCAATTTTACACCGACTCGTGGTGTCGTTCTATAGAAATCCACATTTTTGAAGATAGAGACTTGAAACTTTCGGGAATCGCTAGAGGATAAAATTTTGTACTTCAAGTTGATCTTAGATTTTGGATATCATGCTCCTGAGCTCCACAATGAACCATGGAAGACGGCGCAATTAGAAAAACGTGTTTTCTGTTGCGAACTGTTATTGAACATAACTCCTGGTAGGAATAGCGTATCTTAATGATCTTTTCACCTATAAACTCGTACAGCTGAGCTCTATTGAATGGTCACCTTCAAAATTCATTTTTCTTAAGTTTAGACCCTCAAATCGTGCGATGTTGTCGCGAAATTGGTGCAATTCCCAAAACTGCGCACAAGGTACTAGCATGTAGCGCAACCTCGCGCATCGGGGTTGTAATAGCTGCAGTTGAGCCTATAACCCTATATCCCCAGGTGAGCAATTATTCTATCAATATTACACAACACTTAGCCTTATGGGGTCAATTTCCTGTTTATGATGTTTCTCATGGAGCAGAATGCTAGCTACTTGTAGGTTTTTACCCCTTGATAGAACATTGTTCCTAGCCAAAGCTCTGTATTTTCATATTGTGGGTTTGCAGTGCTAACTTCATTGCTCACCCACCATTTACAGGAAATTAACTTTCAGATGTATCTTGAACATTGTTTTAGGAAAACTGTTGAAACCTGTTAGTTATATTCTAGTTCTCATGACACACTTTATATCATGACACACTTTATATCATGAGAACTAATTAATTAATTAATTATTCTAGGGCATAAAACAAAATTTCTCATCTTAGCTATTTTTGATGTTGATCTTGGGAGCCCCTTTGGGAGTAAAGGAATTCCTTAGACCCAATGAAGGTTATCTTAGGAGCATAACTCCCAAAAACAAGTAATATAAATGTACTAAAGACTAATTAGGTAGTCTTCTTTGTAGAATGACATTGTGGGTTATTCCTCTATTTACTTTTGATAGGAAGAATAGACAAAATGATAGTACTGTGAACTTCATCCTCGAATTCAAGGTACCAAGTAAGACAGAGTCTTTGGAATTTTGATTAATTCATGACATTAATCATCAGCTAAATTGAGTCAGTTATTTATTGAATAGAAGGATATTATCAGAAGTTATCACGTTGTCACGTGTATATCTCGTAATAATTCATGATAAGGCAACACGAATGAATAAATTCATATTCTCTAAGGACAAGTCATATGAAAATATGTTTGAATATTCGTTCGTACCCTTAGAGATTATGAAATTTATGTATACCTTATCATGAATTATTACGAGATATACGTGACAACGTGATAACTCTGATAATACTCTATTCAATGTAAATATTAACCTGACTAATTTATTGATGATGATTAATGTCATGAATTAATCGAAAATTCCGCAAAGACTCTGTCTTACTTGGTACCTTGAATTCAAGGATGAAGTTCACAGTACTATCATTTTGTCTATTCTTTGTAGAACAAATGGACTAATTAGGTTGGTCCTTGTGACACCTTGTGATATTCTCAAACTTTGATTAACACTGCTGTTTTATGATCCTTCAGTCAACTTTAAGGGGGGTGTCACTGTCCCAATTGTCCCAAACTCAAGAAAAAAGTGGATTGGGACAGGGACAATTGGGACAAATGGGACAATTGGGACAAATGGGACAGAGAAAATGGAACAAATGGGACTCAAAAAAGTGAATGTGGACTGGGACAATTGGGACATTTGGGACATTTGGGACAATTGGGACAAATGGGACAGAGAAAATGGAACAAATTGGACTCAAAAAAGTGAATACAGACTGGGACAAATGGGACATTTGGGACAAATGGGACATTTGGGACAATTGGGACAAAAGTGACAGAGACAACTGGGGCTCAAATGATTGTGTTTTTGAGCGGCAGATCAGTATTTTTGTCTCACAGCCTGTTACATAGCGTCACTTGCTGTGTTGCAACTGCCACTGTCTTTATCCTATCATGGGTTTTGGGATAGGGAAGTGGGAACACTTAACAACTGCAAACAAACACAACCAAAACTCGTACTTAGGATTGTAGTATGGATATAACTTTTATTTCAATGATAGAAAATCATTGACCAATGTAAAAATGAAAAATTACTGATTTTTTCAAGTTTTCGTTTGTCCCGATTGTCCCAAATGTCCCAGTTGTCCCAATTGTCCCAAAAACCAGTCCCAAACTCAAAAAAAAGTAAATTGGGACAGGGACAATTGGGACAGTGAAACTCCCCCCTTTAACCAGACTTAAGCATGAAAGATTGAAGATACCTCATTTTGAGCCCATTTTTGCCAAATAGGCTCAAACTTTTTTTGGGGCCTAAATAAAAATTCAGCTCTTTGTCTCTTCTTACTGATGCAGAAAGAATCATATGTATAATATGTAAATATTATAAATCCGATTTCTTTCAAATTGTGGCCATTATGGCCATATTATGACCCAAAATTGCCATCTTATGACCCAAAATAGGCCACTATGTGTGTGCACTTGGCATGACTATAGGAAGGGAGGAGATGTCACTGTCCCAATTGTCCCTAACTCAAGAAAAATTGGATGGGGGCAGGGACAATTGTGACAAATGGCACAGAGGAAATGAAACAAATGGGACTCTAAAAGTGAATACAGACTGGGACATTTGGGAATTGGGACAAATGGGACAGAGAAAATGGGACTCAAAGAAGCAAATGCAGACTGGGACAAATGGGACATTTGGGACAAAAGTGATAGAGACAACTGGGGCTCAATGGATCATTGTGTTTTTGAGCAACAGTATAACTAAAGTGTTTTTTGTCTCAGCCTGTTTTACATATATGTATAGATAGTCCTTTTTTGGGGTGGCCCTTTCAACAGTCTTAATGATTGCCTTGGTGCTTTCCCTCAGCACAACCAGAAAAGCCTCCTTTATAATTAGAAGCAGTATATATTTTATCTAATTGTGCTGTAAAACATATAATTGAATTGAACTGAAGTAAGTCCCCTTTCCATTTGTCTAGAAAATTCTCGAAATCAGCCAATTGCTCATTGGCCGTTTTTCCCTTTTTTATTCATGGTTTCGTCCAGGAACATTTTAGTTGAAGGTTGCAACTAAAATGTTACTAGATATTACAACTTCCACAACTGACATTTTCCTGCTCATTTGAATGGTCTATCACAGGGGGGATGTCCACCAAGCTGGTTGAAGCAGTCAAAAATTGTCATTGTTCATGCTCAATCTTACTATATATAATGCGTGTTGTTAATATATATATATATGTGCTGGCAGGCGTTAGCAAATTCAAGTAGGCAACGAAATTATTCTTTAGTCGTGTTGCAAAAACTTTATAATAAATCAGAAAAATAATGAGAAATTTTTTCGGCCACCCTGAGGGAGGCCACGCCCTTTTTTTTCGCAAAATTAAACTTTCTGAATTTTTCAAAATTCCTTCGCCATCGAGTTGCTTATGATGAATAAAAATTTTGAGAAATTTTGTCCGAATTATTGGGTCACCTTCTGAGGGCGTGGGAGGCCACGCCCTTTTTTCCGCAAAATTGAACTTTCGAATTTTTTCAAAATTCCTTCGCCATTGAGTTGCTCATGATGAATAAAATTTTGAGAATTTTGTCCGAGTTATTGGGTCACCCTGAGGGGCGGTAGGCCACGCCCTTTTTTCGCAAAATTAAACTTTCGAATTTTTTCAAAATTCCTTCCGCCATCGAGTTCCTTATGATGAATACTAATTTTGAGAATTTTGTCCGAAATTGGGTCACCCTGAGGGGCGTGGAGGCCACGCCCTTTTTTCACAAAAATCAAAGTTTCGAATTTTTTCAAAATTCCTTCCGCTATGAGTTGCTTATGATGACTAAAGGTTTTGAGAATATTGTCGGCAATATTGGACACCGTTGAGGCGTGGGAAGCTTTTTCACAGAAATTAAAGTTCGAATTTCCCCTCAAAACTCACTTTGGTCAAAATCACTCTAAGGGACATGTGGCCGTTAGCTCATACGGCTGCCATCATTCGCCGTCCGTAGGACGGGAACCGACTAGTAGGTATAATTAATGCTGTTTTATGTTGTCAATATCGAAGGAAGTAAGAAAGTTGGTAATGGTCTCCGACTTGAGACTTCAAACCCTTATTTAATTCAAGTGCAGATCATCCCTACTGTAAATCCACCCCATATATTCTTATCCTTGCCAGGCTTGTTTAAACTATTTCATTATTAATTCAAATACATGTATGATTTCCTGAGTTAACTTAATTATTGGCTGAGTGTTCTCTCTCAGCACAAATTAGAAGCTTCATTTATATAAACTCGGGAAAATATATACATTGTAATTGTGCTGTAAACATTTTATTCATTCATTCATTCAACTGTCTCCATGCATTACCTAAATGACCTTGGGATGGCATTTACGTGCCCTAGCAGTCCTCAATAAGGTCATGTTGAAAGCTGTCTTGACACATTTGAGGACCGATTTTTACCCATTTTTCACCCCAAAATGTTAATTACGTGTTATTAGTACTTATACACATAATTTTGAGATGATACTTAATGACGTTATTGCACAGTGATTGAAATGTCTTATGATACCAATTTTAGGTCTGTATCTCAACCACTGTGGAGCCAGTGACTAGAATTAACCAGGTTTTTGTTCATAGGATTCCAGAGAGCAGCATTAGGTTAAACATAATTTTTGAAATTGATTTATCTCTGGAAATGCCTTGAGAACATACTTCACCCCGGTTGAGTAACCTTGGTTACTCAACTGATGTGGAGCATCCTTCTTAATCTAAGGCAATTTTTGAACGTTCACAGAATCAAAAGTTTAGTGAATAGAGATGTCAAACCTTTGTTAAAAACTAAAACAAACATATATGATTCCAATTTTCCATGATTGAAATGTGTTACAGTCCTCAACCATTGTGGAGCTGCATTCTAATGAATTGAATGTTAATGAAAAGTGCTTTAAGTTCAATTTAAGTCGCCTTTTTAACCAGAAAGGGTCTTTGATCGCTATGACAGGAAGAATATAGATAAAAAGTAAGTTATGTGACTCCTTATAGGTATCCTCAACCAATGTGGAGCCTTTTATTCACAAATGAAGATGTACAAACCTATCATCTCTTTTTAACAAGAGGTACATCTTTTAAAGGTTTTAAATCAAGCATAAAATATCATTCATTGATACTTAACATTAAACCAGCACTCAGTTGTCTCTACTCAACCATGTGGAGACATTTGGGGCACGAATTGATCATCTATAATCCAGCTTCAATATAGGTTCCATTTTTTGCTACTATTTAGAACAAGATGAACAATCCAGCGATGTTTTCTACTGCTGTTTGAAAACATGCTGAGTGAAATGGCTAAAGCTCAACCAGTGTGGAGCTTGCTGTCATGCAAGTCTGGGACATGATTTGTAACACACTTGGCTAACGTGATCTATAAGAGTATTTTGGGCGATTTAGTGATGATGTAATTCGTTGATATGTAATCACAAAATCATGTTGTTTTGTTTTGTCGGTGGCACATCATAAAAACTCAACCAAGTGGAGCAGTCTCAAAACAATATCTAATTACCTACAGCAAAATTAATTACCGTTACTGTTATTGTGTTGTGTGAGTTTTCATGTGTGACTTGTGTGCTCCACATGGTTGAGAGTCTCGTTCACCTTGATGGTTCATAATTCCAAACATGAATATTATCAGTTAAAAGTTAATGGTTTCCTTAACCAAAGCAAGAATTAATCTTAAGTTGACAAATAAATTAGCTAAAGATTTGATAATAGTTGCCAATACAAAATGGAAGAGTGTCTCCACATGGTTGAGATAATATTCAAGATTGCATCCTTTTTTGTTCACAAATAGATATTAGATAACATTGAATAAACATTACATTGATTTGAATGTTCAACCAGATGTGGAGACTGATATAAATTATAGATATGGGTACAGCTCCACATGGTTGAGGGCTAGATCATACAATTAGCTAACAATCCTGTCAGTAAACCCTTGATGAGCCACAGAATACTAAATGGGCCTTTATAACCAAAGTGTTGCTTCATAATTGATACAAATTTGATGGTTACCCACAATTTCTCATTTTCCACATTTTAGAATTGAAGAGGTGAGAGTATTTGAAATGGTTCTCCACACTGGTTGAGGACACTAGAGAACTTTTATGGCCTCCAACATTTGGCCAGAAGATGACTTCAGCTAAAATTGGAATTTCTGGCTCCAAATTGGACATAAAACCCCTGGTTGAGGGAATTTTAATATTGATTTTTAACATTTCTCCACATTGGTTGAGGAATAAATGTTAGAAACCTTAATAAAAAGTTGTGAAATGATGTAACTCATTAGCTACTAAAATTTCAATCAAAAATGTCCATCTGGAGCTGGTTGAGGGCCTTGCTCCACACGTAGCTCCACACGTCATATATTAGGCTATAGCTTTTGAACCAATCAAGCTTTAAATTTCGTTCTTTAAAAAATGGATGTAAAATTTCCTCAGGCAGAAGTCTCCACATGACTCAAAATGATAAATACTTGTGGAGCCCCTCAACCAAGCATTTTATAGACTATAAAATTTGTCAAGACAGCTTTCAACATGACCATAAGTAAGTTTATGCAGTTCAAGTACTTAAAGGCTGAAAGATCGACCCATGATTTTAACTGCCTCGCAAGATGTGTGAAGTTAGCTATAGAGCGAGGGGCTTCTTTAAACGTCCAATCCCCATGCCCTCTCACAAACTGACTCAGAAAAAATTAAGGGCCCTCTATTCTCTTTTGTCATACAATGATTATATGGCCATGGAGTCAGGAAAGTTCTCATGGAGTCATACTGACAGGTTTCATGTTGGTTTACACAACGTCCTCAGGCCAGGTGATGGTGCAACACATAAACCCCCGTTCCCAAGCACAGCTGCATAGTAGTTTACTGTGCCTATAGGGGATCACATGTCGCACTTCGAAAATGCCCAGATCAATCCGTTTGGTTTGTGTTTCTTGATCAGGGGGATGTGATGATGGGGTCAAATGTCGCAGCAATTATCGAACTGGGATGTTTGCGGTTTGCCCCCCGCCCACTTTCCTTTATATATTTGCATTACACTGAAGTAGAGGTTGTCACGTAGGGGATGTAAGGTTGGGGGGTCAGACGTCCTTTTACCCAATGGAACAGTATTCAATAAATTGAAACTGATTCATTTCGTAGATTACAGCAAGCAAATTTGCTCAAATATAGAATATAGGGGGAGTGTCACTGTCCCAATTGCCCCTGTCCCAATTTACTTTTTCTTGAGTTTGGGACTGGTTTTTAGGACACTTCCCTATCCCAAAACCTATGATAGAAAAAAGACAGTGGAAGTTGCAACGCAGCAAGTGCCGCTATGTAACAGGCTGAGACAAAAACATTAAACTGCAGCTCAAAATCACCATCATTTGAGCCCCAGTTGTCTGTCACTTTTGTCCCATTTGCCCCAGTCCGCATTTGCTTTTTTGAGTCCAATTTGTTCCCTTTTCTCTGTCCCGATCTATGTGTTGCTCGTTAAACTATTATACAGTAATAAAGTTTATCTAAATTGGGTGACCCTTAAGAGCATAGTGGCCACGCCCATTTTCAGAAAAATGACTTATTATATATGGGGGATCGCTAATGCAGGGGTGAGGGATAGTGAGGGACGAAAATTTCTTTTCCATATTCCACCCAATCCACAAAATGGTCAGTATTCTTGGATACTGTGTCCCATGATACACATCAACTCTTCTATCTAGGAGGATGTTGTGGCAAAGGCTGCCATGTTTACTCCGGACCCAGTGCAATGTAACGCTGTCAACCCTGGCAAAGCGGCCCCCAAACCCCTACCAACGTTTCGTCTCTGACAAATTCAAGGAGGAAAGCGTTCTCCATCCCCCGAAGACACCCAGCAAAGACATTGTGAAGTGCCTCGCCAGGAAGTGGAATGAGCTTCCTTCAGCAGACAAGTCAGTGTACTACGAGAGGTATAACGACGAAATGACGAAGTTTAGTCAGGAAAACACGTACCTCTCTCCCCTCCCCAAACGACCCGGTAACCCTTTTACCTACTTTGCTTCTGATAATTACCAGACAGAGAAGAGCCACCACCCGCCAAATACTCACAGCAAACATATCGTGAAGTCGCTTGGAGGCAAGTGGAAGAACTTATCCAGTGCGCAGAAGGAGGTTTACAACCAGAAGGTAAGTGCTGATCGGAAGAAGTATGATCAATTCTTCACACGGGCACCGCTCAACACGCTCAACCAAATACAGGATGAGAAGGAAAAGAAGATCTTCATGAGGAAACTGGTGGAAAACGGAAGGCTCCCCAAGAAACCCCCGCTTTCCGGTTACAATCTGTTTATCTCTCGTAACTTCAAAGCAGACGCTAATGTTCCGAATAGTGAGATAATGGTTCTCCTTGCTCAGAAGTACCAGCGGTTAACGGAATCTGAGAAAAGTGCTCTAGCGAAGGAAGTAGAGCTCATGAAGGAGGGGTATAATAGCAATATGGATAGGATGTTCAATTCGTAACACAGTTATTGAAATTAACACGGGTTGGTACTAATCATGATCAATTTATCTAGGCTATATGATGACAGCAAATGGCATGTTGCAGTCGGTTGGTTCTCCGTTTTACATCACTCACCAGAATTCTGACCTATAAGAGTATTTTGTCCGAAAACAGAGTTTTGACCCATACGAGACTTCTTTCCAATGATGCTAAACCACCCGTTGAACTACCACCAGCTCCCACAACTTGTTGCATGTCGGGTTGTGCTAATTGTGTCTGGATCGAGTACGCAGAAACCATCATCAGTAATTATGGGAGTAGCTCCAACGCAGTTGTAAGGGACGTTTTATCGAAAATAGACGACCCTAGTTTGAGAGCATTCGTTGAAATGGAACTCATGTTCAAACTAAAAAACTGAAACTTTTCATTGTGTTATAATCGTGTACGTACATATAATTGGATTATAGTATTATCATGGATCGGTCTTGTTCATCATTGATAAGGTGGATATTTTCTTCAATGATTTCATCGTTTATCACGAAAACTTACCATATAACGAATTCGCGTCTAAACTCTCGTTGCATAGTAATTGAGTTATTGGAATCTTAATTTCATACCTTCATAGTATTTCATTTTTTGTATATTTATGTGATATCCAGTTATTCTATTTCATTTGGGTGTTTTATTACCGAAGTTCAAATTTTTCTCAACACCTTCATTGCTAGATACCTTACTTGCTCACCAGTGAGCCAAGTAAACTCTTCACGCATCCGCACGATCTTTCATTCAAAAACTTTTCAATGGCTTACAAAATCAATACTTTTCATCGCACGATTTGGACTGAAAAGGCACGGCCCCCATTTGATGAAGGATTCTTTTTGGACCATGATTTTGCTTTTTTGAATTCTGTACGTCAGATGAATTTCAGTACCGGATTTTAGCATGATCTCATTCCCTATTATTAGTGGAATGCCTGTTACTGTTTTGTGCAGTTTATGATCACATTGATCGGGCATTTTTGCCACAAACGTGGCATTTTGAAACGAAAACCGAGAAAATTGCCAGTTGTGACACGCGTATAACGTACAATTTCATACTAAAACGGAACGCGCGAACAAATTTTAGCTGCCATCAATGACTCCTGTTACCATTTACAGTATTAATTTTTTGCCGCGCGCAGCTTTGCGCGGTTCGAATGATCATTTTGTAGATTTATCATTTTATTTGGCGTCACTTTTCGCCAGTTTTATCAATGCATATTATCATTTAAGATTTTATTGGGAACCTCGAGTTCTTCAAATAAATTCATGTTAGAATTGTACCGTGTTTAGACAATTTCTAACCTCTCAAATTTGAGGCATGGCTACAGAACAATTGGTGTTGAAGGGGAGTCTAAAGGGGCACAATGGCTGGGTCACTCAAATCGCCACCACCCCTCAAGTTCCCGACATGATCCTCTCTTCGTCACGTGACCACACTATCATCCAATGGGAGTTGAACAAAGACGGAGATGGTAACTACGGACACGCCAAGCGAGCCCTGACCGGTCACTCCCACTTCGTATCAGATGTCGTCGTCTCGTCAGATGGGCAGTTCGCCCTGTCCGGATCTTGGGATAAGTCCATGAGGCTGTGGGACTTGTCTACTGGAGTGACCACCCGTCAGTTCTGGGGTCACGAGAAAGATATCCTGTCCGTTGCTTTCTCCGCTGACAACAGGCAGATCGTGTCGGGCTCCAGAGACAAGACGATCAAGCTGTGGAACACCCTGGCTGAGTGCAAGTACACCATCCAGGAGGACTGCCATTCCGAGTGGGTATCCTGCGTGAGATTCAGTCCTAATCAGAAGAACCCTCTCCTAGTCTCTGCTGGATGGGACGGCCTGGTGAAAGTGTGGAACCTGACCAACTGCAAGCTCAAGACTAACCACATCGGACACAACGACCACCTGAACACCGTGACTATCTCCCCTGACGGCTCTCTGGCTGCGTCCGGCGGACAGGACACCAAGACGATGTTGTGGGATCTGAACGCCGACAAGCATCTCTACACTCTGGACTGTGGGGAGAAGATCAGTGCTCTGGCTTTCTCACCTAACCGATACTGGCTCTGCGCTGCTACTGGGGCTCAAATCAAGATCTGGGATCTGGAAGGCAAAGAAATCGTCGACGAGCAGAGACTCGACAACACTACCTCTAATACCCCAGTGGAGTGCACATGTCTCGCATGGTCTTCAGACGGGCAAACGTTATTCGCTGGCTACACGAACAATGAGATACGTGTTTACGAGGTTCAAGCTGTATAATTGAAATATTTTACTTTTTATTTATGCGAACTTTGTCTTTTAATCGTTTCTCTCTTTGTGTTTGGGGTATGGGGAAGTAAGTGGGATTAAATTGACAAGATTTCATAATTATATTTGAATAAGGGCCATGAATTTATGTTAAAAATCATACGAGCGGGTTTGACTGCGGCAGACCGTCAAAGTTTCGTGTAGGCTTTTTGATTGTTCACATTCAACGTCATCAATTTGTTCTCTCGGACTGCTCCAGCATTCCGTTCAATGAACCGGGTTGTGTAAAATTTCCCCCAAATATAATGACTGAAACATCAACCCTCTTAACTAACTGAGGCTAAGAAATTGAGCCAAGTGCAGACGCTGCTCGGGAGTTCTCCAAGGATTTCCACTTCGGAGACCTCTCGCTGACCATCATCGATGTACGTGGGAGTCTGTTCTGGCGAAGTGTCTTTTCCGCCCTTTGAAACACGGTATATGATCGTGATAGGTTTTCAAACTGCAAATTTGTGATTTATGGACCTTTAAAACCCTTGAGATGACCATGAAATCTGAAATTTAACTCAATTTTCAAATTTTACTATACCCATGGCTACATTATGATTATCCCGTTCTTGATCATGATGCATGTTGCTTTTCAGAGAGCATGTAAGGAGTACAACTTCTTCACTTGGCCCTGTGCTGAGGTGTTAGCTGACTATGTGCACCAGAATATCACTCCAGGCTGCTCCGTTCTAGAGGTGAGATAGTTCACAGTCACTAATAATGCCTCTTGACAATAATAAAAGGATCGTTCACATTTTTCTGTAATTTTACCCTTCCTCATCGAACCTTCATCATTTCGTTTGATTATGGAACCAATTGCATGTTTTTGCTCACAATGAAAATACAATCCTGCTTCTCTTTCAGCTGGGATGTGGCACCGGATTGCCTGGTTTGGTGGCTGCAAAACACGGCTGTGACGTCACCCTTTCTGACGTGACTCATGATCCTGAGTACTGGAGGTATAAATATCAACTTGTAAAATTACGAAGGACAACTCACAAGACGGTCACAAGATTATCTGCTTTAAATCTAAACGCAATTTCAGTTTTACAGAAGTCTGATCATGTGTCCTCGCACTTTTGGATATCATATCAATATCATGTATTGATGCTTTTTGAAATATACGGATACCCACCTAATTTGCAGGAAGGTAGGAGCGCTGAACGGAACCGAAGTGAAGTTCATCCCTATAAAGTACTTGGAGTATGAGAAGTTGATTCCTGTTGACTTGATCCTGGCGTCCGATCTCCTCTACGATACCAAAGGTGTGTGCAATTTCTCAATTTTATGTTTTAATTTTTCTGAAATTTAAAGTTTTTAATCACTATATTCTTCTCTGTAAGTTTACGGGAGGGGGGGGGGGGTGTTACCACTTCATGGGGGGGGCACAATTTTTAACAATTTCTTTCGCCAGCGAGTTATCTGTTATCAATATCATTTTACTCACTTTATATGCTACCTGAATTTTACAAACCTGAACTGTAAATTAGCTGTGAGTCGGTTGTGCGACTTTATTGAATCTTCATATCGGCCAGAAAAATAACCTGAAACTGAAACTTCACTTGAAGTTGATGATATCTTAGATAGAATTCTTGAGAGGTGTAAAGTTTCAACAAGTACTCTCAGTCTCCAGCTCGAAGTTTAACTCCTAAAGTACCATGTATCATGTATTCATGTATGTCCTCAGTCATCTTATTAGTTATCTAGCTCACTCTCTGTTTGCCCGCTGATTTTCAGCTGCAACAGTACAGTGTACACTGTACACTGTAGACTGTAAGTGTAATGTACATTGTACGCAATACAGTGTACATCCAATTTATTGTACATTGTACAATGTACTTGTTCTCATGTCTTTCACATTGTATTCAGTAGTACATTGGAATTAGATGTACATGTATCATGTCGTTTCTTAAAGTATCCTCATATTATTCTTTCTTCCTTTTCCTTAGATTTCGGTCTCTCTTTTTCGCTAATCGCCATATAATAGAAAAATAACGAATATGTAGTTTTTTTCATATCACAGACCACTATACTACAGGTAGTGAGTATAATAAATTGTATAGTGTATCATTTACTCTGGATAAATGCATTGCACATGTACATTGTTTTTATTATAAAAATGCAAGCTTTCCTGACTCGAGAAACAAAAAAGAAATTAAATTTTCAAAAAATATTTGCGATGGCCGGGAATCGAACCCGGATCAACTGCTTGGAAGGCAACTATGCTGACCATTACACCACCATCGCTCATGTCCATAATGATAAAACGCTGTTCATATTATTTGCGAGAGACTGACGGCCTTTTCAGAATGGATTAATCTTATTAAAAGTAACTGATATCGAGTTACACTCTGTACGTTAATTGCTGTAAATTGCAATCTCTGTTTTCATACGTTATTCATGTGCTCAACACGAATGGATTTGGGATTCGATTATACAATTGCCCAAGATCCATCTTGATTTTGATTCATTTTTAATTGTCATTTAATGAGACGCCAAATTATTGAGGTCTCACCAACAGCCAATACAAAACCATGTACTCATGTATTCAAGGCGGTTGCTGTACAATGTACATTCCACACACATGGGAAACAATACCTGTGTGGTAGTTGTGTCACTGTTTCGATTGCGTTGGAAGGCTGCCAACTCAGTGGAACCAGTGCTAATGGCAGCTATGGCCAGTATACTGGTAGCGGTAACATCTTATGGCATAATCAGCGAGCATTTCCATGTGCAATACATACTACATAGTGATATCGTTATTAGCACTGCCTCTGATTTTGTGGCTAGGGTCGTTTATGATTTTTTTGTAGCGCCTTGATTCCATTTCCTATATTAACGCTTTGAGCCGCGATGTTTTTGAGTGGAAGTAGAAAAAGTACACTATTTGCAATTTGTAGCTATACATGTTATCTATACATAATCATACATTTATGATGATCAGTTACGAAAATATTTATTAAATCCGCAAGTCAGAGGTTTTGTGATCTAATTGCAATAGGGACTCTTTTTCAGCTCCCAGTTCGCAAAGTGATTGAGTACCTTGTTTCTTCACGACGGCCTATTAACTGAAGATTCACTTCTATTTTAAGAAAAACATCACTTGCAAACTTAGACAGTATCCATCATCGCGGAATTCCGTGATGAAAGGCGCCCTCCATCCTAACCCAAGTGTGCCCTAGGCATGTCCAGCCCCATGATATCCTCCATCCCTAGCCTCCTCCTGGAGCTCCTCATTCCCCTCCTCCTCCTTCTCCACCCCTCTTCTGCGTGGATTGACTGCTACGCTACCAAGTGCCGGAACTACAATAACACGTACATCCCCTGCGACGGACAGACTAAGAAGTGCAATCCGGGATACGAGTGGAGTCCCGAGGCGGAGTGTCGGGATTATGGGCCCTATGAGCGGTATTGGGGTTATGATGAGACCACGTGTTACGGTACGGATGTGTGTGTCCATGACAACGTGACGGGGTTACCGCACTGTGTTCCGAGTGATTTCGAGAAGGAAGAAGATAACGAAGGGTGGGGCTACCGTTGCTATGACAACAAGTGCTGGGACACGCCCTCTAGGGATTTTATTGACTGTGACATGGAATTCAATACCTGTTACGACAATAAGAGCTGCGAGCCACGCCCATTCGACAATTACATCTCCACGTTTCTGTATGATTTCTGCCCTAACTGGAAGAAGTGTACTCATGACAAGAGGAGAGGGGAAGGTCAGTGTGTTGGCCCGAATGATAAGGCAAAAGGAGGAGGGTTTAAGTTGTCCACGATAACGATTATCGGCATCTGTCTCTCGGTTGGATCAGCCGTCTGCGGATTGTGTTACTCGGCATGTAAATGTTGGCTGAGGAGTGGGGGTGAGGAGAGGTTGAGTATGAGCCTGGGGCTCGTGTTGTGACCCTGCCTGAGGACCACATTGAGTTAGACACTGGAAAAGGAGAGATTCCCATCCCTACTGGAGCAGGACTAATGAACGATCCGCCCCCGTCCTACCAGGAAGCCAACTCTGCTGCCTACGCTGTACCCCCTCTAGGCCCACCCCCTCCTGGTGATAAATACTGTTACTCAGCCCCTCCCACCACTACCTCAGCTTGCTGATGGAAAATATGGCTCTGTATCTGTATGAATTATGATATTTGATAATGTGGGAAACCCCATAATATCATACGTGTATTATAGTCTCGAATGACTGTAGAACCGGACCTAAAAAATTGTTTTATAAAAGGACAGTTTTATCAAACTTTATGAACGTTAAACGTTCTACTATATATGTTTTTTGATTTTATGCAATTTTCATTTTCAATTTACCTAGAATTATAAAAGTACAGATTATAAATTGAATTTTATATACTTAAACTCAATGAATTAACTGTCGCTGTAATGAAACATTCTTGTTTCTGTTTTATGGTTAATCATTATTTCTCAGAGTTAAGGCGTCTCGGTATTTGTTACAAAATAAAACAACTGGCATGATATAGTCAAATAAGATAGATCACGAAGATCAATAACAACAGGAATGGTAATTTGATAACTCTGAAGGAAGTATGACTCACAGTCACACTGATCCTTCTTCTCAATTGACAATTATCATTCGTTTTCGATCGTAGACCGTTGTACTTATCCGCGGGAGTTGACTTTGAGGGGTTTATGTTCATTGTTCAAACTCGACCCTATTGCTATATATATCGGGGTCTTCTGTGCACCAAATTTATCTATTTAATCTCCTCACAGATAGCTGGTCTATTCTCATGTTGATGTTCCCACTCCCCCTTCTCCCCCTCCTTCTCTCATTTCCCTCGACTTCGCCCCAATTGACTGCCCACACAAACTGAATTGTTCCGGAACCGAAGTGTGTATCAATAGCAAGGATACAGGTGCACCCGCTGCGTGGCTCTAGACTACGAAAAAGGAAGATGAGGTAGATGAGGAGGGGGCCAGGTTGTCAACGGTTGGGATGTGTATGCTCTGTATCTTCGCTGGAGTTTTGGTGTGCGGGATGTGCTGTGGGGGTCATGAGATCTGCAGGTTGAAGAGACAGTACGACATTCCAGTACCAGCAGAACATGCTGGGAGTGAGCAGGAGGTCCATACTGGATCTACTGCTCACTCCCACCTCCAGGCACTGCAAGTTCAGGAAGAGTCACTGCAAGTTCACGACGAGTCAGATGGAGATTTTGGAAACAACTCTCTCGCATCAGTTACATCTCTTGGGAAGGGAAGTCCATTTCCTGCTGGTAGCGACCCTCCCCCGCCCTACCCAGAAAGTTCTCATGACTGTGTGGAGCCCCCTCCTAACTACGAGGATTTCTATACTCCTTGTTGATAGGGCGTTTCTTAAAAGATTAAAAAATAAACGATTTTTTAGTCATTATCAACATCTTGCCATCTTAGGACTTGGTCAACGATGTCATAACCCCCGCTATTTGCAAAGTTTGTTTTTTCATTGCGAAACCTAAAAGGACGTAGTTTTTTTATTTGTTATATAGTTTTATTTCTTCTTCTAATTTATAAATATGCCTATTTTTGACTTTCATAGAATTTGATAATTTGGTAATATCATTTTCATTATTTATTCAGATTTCAGACCTTTTTTGCAGACACCAGATTTCATATTTTTATCACTTATTCGATTTTGATTAATTATTAATCATTGAGTTTTTGTCGTATTTGATTTAAAAAGGGGTGGGGGTAAAAACTTTGCTCTTCTCTGCTTATTAATTAATTAATAGCTGTCCTATAAAGCCTCTATAATTGATTTTCTGACATTTGTCCGGCATCCAGGGTTCAGACTATTAAATCTTGAGTTGAGAATGGGATTTGAGTGCCTAAACACGCAGAAAGTGAAAATGACTTTTTCATTCGTATCACATTTTAGGCTTCCATTTTTGAGGTATAGTCAACTCTTATCCCGCAGATTTCGATCGAGTATTTGCTACGATCAGATACGGTTTGGAACTCAAGCCGGGGGCTAAATGCTGGATGTCTTATCAAGTTAGAAGGTATATGCTTAGTCAGTGATCCATTGACTGACTAATTGAAATGTCTTTTATTCTACCGAAATGTCTGCCATACTCTATCACGAGGTATCAATTTTTACTTCTTTTGTAAAAATAATCCAGAATCCTGTCCCATCATCTGAAAGAACATGATATTTCTCGAAATGACATAACATAGTACGATTAAGTTTTCCTACCCCAATTACCCCCTCTGTCCCCCCACAGTGCCTATAGTATTTTCCTACTTCAATTACCACCTCCCCCCCAGTTCCTCGAGGTGCATTGTGCCCCTTCTCCAGTATTGGGAGCTCAAGGCCCGGAGACTGGAGACCAGCGTCTCTACCGGACACGATGTCAACGTCTACGAGTTCTCTCTGTAGAGAGAGAAGCAGCAGATATCCCTTACAGTGAGACATGGTGAGACCTTGCTCTAACATCAACAGTGTGTTATTTTAGCTTACCCAATATATACCCACAGTCCATTGAACATTGACGAATCAGCGTGCGAGTTGACTGTAAACTCGAATGCTGATTGGTCCTGGGGATTTTGACATCCTTCGGGTGAGATCTATAAGTTTCCTGACTTTAAGGCCATTGTACGTAAGCGTTATGCAATGATGATTTGATATTGAGTTAGAGATCGTAGGTCCAGTCCCCGGCCAAATTATTCACAGCTCTATAAGTATGCCGCTGATACATCGATGCAGTTCATTTCGTGGGTGAGACGTTTTATTTAATTGTACCCACTTCAGAAGCCTTTTTTAACAAATAAAAACTATCTTGATAATGATATTTTAAATTTATTCCAATTTGAATATTTTGAATCATGTTCATGATATAACGATAAGTCTTGACTCCTGAGAGTGAGCTCTTTATTAGAGTGAGCAAACGAAGCCCTGAGCAACCCAATGGACAGTGCACCCTGCCAACTCCACATCCAGTAGAGTAGCTTCCCCGACAACCTTCACTTCGAAGGTATTCTCGGTATGGGACACGGTGTACACAGCAGGGCAGGAGACCGTGGGGTTTCCCGTCGATTTCCCGTTCAGAGTTGCAGTAACGAGGGGGCTATGCACGAACTGACACCCGGAAATGTCGATGAGTTGGGAGACCCCGCTGAGTCCTCCGGGGATGCCCTTCTTCCCACGAATCCGGGGTGGCTTGCGCTACTCCGGCACAGGTTCGAGCACAGGGTTCAGGGTAGTACTTTCCATCAGGAGTGTTGACGATAACGAGGTCTCCAAGGGTGGTAGTGAAGAGAGCGGCAGCTAACAGGAGCACAAACATGGTGTAGTGGTGGATAGATCTCGTGGAGAAGTCAGTTGAAGAGTTGCGTAGAAATGAGCGGATTTTGTGGGGACCGTGTCTTAAAACCCTTTCCACTTTCCAGAATCGTCAGATTTGAGTACCAGGTGGGAGGTGGTTCCTTAGACTTGTGAGAAATCCAGTATTTAATTGTTCCCTCCCTCTGAGTATTGTCAGAAAGGGAGAGGAAGTCCAATAAAACAATGGAATCATGGAACCAAAGGAATCATGGAATCATGGAACCAGGAATCATGGAACCAGTTTTTTACACCTGTGACCGGCTGTTCATTGTTAAGCGGGCACGTGATTGTTCTTGTGAAGGATGAACTTACCATGATGAGTTGTTAAATCTAACAAGTCTTCAGAACGTTCTAATTGTCTAATGAAGTGCCCATTGATACGATTTCTTGAGAAAGATCCGGTGAAATGCTGTGATACATGATAATTACTGATAACGGCTTTCTACTGACCAGTGACCATCAGCTGAGATGGCGATTATTTTCCCTATTTTGAAACCGGAAGTCTTAACCAGTCATGTGGTATTAAAGTTTAATTCAATTAAACAAATTACCATGTGAGTCAGTTTGATTTAATTTCAATGTTCCAACAAAAAAAACTTCTTTGTTCCTTCTTTTGAAACGTAGAAATTTAATTTTACTTGAGCCGGTTCCTCTGAAAAAGAATGTGGAAATTTGTTAAACTAGTTAAGGGCCAAAATTGTTAAACTAATTAAATTCCAATGGGCCATTTTCTTCATAGTGGACTGAGCATCCCCATTCAGAATATAGAAAAATTCTTGTTTATTTGCAATTGAAGAAACCTCGAAGGGTCTCAAATCTTGATGCCAATCATTATACTATCCATCTAGAGCTGATGACTCTAAGCCCCTCACTGTCTCCTATTTTCGCCCCATTAGCACATGCTATAGTCCATCCAACTTATCAAGCGTTTATCGGTTCCACATCCTCCTCCTCTTGAGAGCTGTCTACCTGTCTGTCCTGGACCCCATCCAACACACAGAACACCACACTGCCCACCACACACGTCACACCCAGCAGGAGCAGTTGGAAAGGAAGCAGCAGCACTCCGCAATACAGGAACGCTGCCGTTGCTAGGATACCCTGCACGAACTTGAACACGGCGAATGCAGGAGCTGGGTTAGACTCGTAGAGAGCTCCCAGGGTCGATATGAGGGAGACGTTGAAGCCCCCGTCTCCCAGTCCCTCCAGGAAGGCTGCTAACAGAGCCAGGTAGATGTTGCTGGGGAAGAGGGGCGTGTCCTGAGCCCGGGTTTCTGGGGTGGTGGCAGCGTCAAATGGGAGGGTTAGGAATACCAGGGTGTAGCAGGTCAGGCAGATGAGCGTGGAGCAGATCAGAACGCCTCGTCTACCTATCTTGTAAGTCAGGGAGCTCCAGAGGAAGCCTCCTGTAACAGCCCCCAGTCCCACACAGACCCCTGTCAGAGCCAGGTACTTCCTCTTAGCGAACACGTTCCCAACACACACGATCAGCATGGTGCTCCAGAAGTTCATGGATAGTCCGGTGAACACGAAGGAGGGGTAGAGGAAGGCCATCTCCCGGGATACCGCGTATCTCAACCCGTCTTTAATGGGTTGTAAGATGGTCTGGTGCTCCCGAATCTCCTCAGAATCAGCAGCTCTGGGAGGCTTCTTCAGAAGCAGGAACACCAGCATACCCGCCGTACTGAACCCTCCCAAAACCAGGAACACGATGTGTCGTGTTTCATCCGTGATGGTCTCCGCGTCCCCCAGCTGAAAGTAGAGGAAGGTATTCCCGACGAGGCAACTCAGCTGGAACCACGACCAGAAGATGCCCGTGTTCCGGGGTTTGGTGTCCCCCGGGGAGTTCTGGGCGATGACCTCCCCGTTAGCAGTCCACAGGACACCCCCGCCCAGACCCAGCAACACAGAGAGCAGGTAGACAGACCACTGGTAGGGCTCGTACAGGCTGAATATGAAGGCTACGTTGGGGATCACCGAGAGGAAGAGCGACATTCGCGAGCCTGAGAAAAAGAGAGATTGGGATATGTCAGGATTATTGTACAAGTGGACAGTAAATGGGATTTTCTGGCGTTATATTGGAAATCATACTGATACACAAAAACTTGGCATTGACTTTGAATGTCAATGAGAAGAACTGTCCATTAACTTACCTAGCTTTTGAATCACTGCAGGCCCAAAAAAGTTCGATACTCCGAGCACTCCGAACACAATCGCGAGACTCTGGAATGCGGTTTGAATAGTGATACCGTGTCTGTTGAAGTCCTTGAAAACTATGGACTCCATGAAGGAGGCTGCTGAGAAGGCTGAAAAGAGGAGCATGAATCCTATTCCCAAGATGTTGATGTTCCACAGGTTGATGTTCATGGTGGGAGTATCTGAGAGGCGTAGTGACGAGTTCAAACACAAGGAAATACTTTATCTAAATATATGTGACCAAGATCTGTGATTTAAAACTTGAACAAAGACCGGTAATGTTTTTGGTACCCAAATGCGGCACTCATGACTAAACAATATGTACGCATTGGAGTTAAGGATGTTATGCAGCATCAGTACTTAAACTTATTATTCAAGGTTTGTAGTTGTCATGCTCATGCCGACACTTGTCACGATGGAATATCTCCTGTATCACATTGATGTCTTGATGTAAATCAAAATTAATTCTTAATTGGTATTTGGGATATCTATCTAGATCTTAATTCTTATACTGCATACTGGTGATGCCAACTGAGCAATAATGAGAACTGAGCAGGGCAATACGAATGTCAATTTCAAATGTGAAATGAATCTGATCAATTGAATTTCAATCCCAATTGCTGCACATGAAACTTTGAAAAGTATTGAGTTTCTGCATCCTTCTCCATGTTCACCTCTTATCTGCCGTATAAAATTACATGCTGATTCCTCGCCTGCACTGAACACCATGGATTCTGTCATGTTTTTCCCAAGAACTGAGTGATCAATGTGGGTTTGTGTTGAGAAACACAAGAAGACACAGAAGTCAATAAGTCATCAGCTGATCCGTATTTCTTTAATTGAACTGCAACGGCTGGACAAATTGTGACGTAGTTCTTTTCTAAAGAATGGTTCTAAAGATTCCCAGGAATGCCTTTAATTTTTGTACATATTATGTGAAAACTACTGCAGTATTTTTAAGTTTCTACGACATAAGAAAGTTTGTTCAACTATCTTTCATTTCAGGGGTGTCTGAAGACCGGTTTGGTCCCAGAATGCTGACACAGTTGGAAGAGACCACCTGCGATTCACAACTGCCTTTGGAGTTTGGGGTCTTCCCCCAATCCCCCTATTCTACTATTCCCATCCGATGCTGGCAGTGTGACAATGATCTATGACCTGACGAGGCTGACGTGATGACAATGGTGGTCATCTGATAGAATCGGCCCTGGTGCTCGCTAATGAATTCTTGAACCAAGGGGTTGCCCTGATCGGATGTTGACGCTAAACCATGACGAGGCAAAGAAGGAAGTTGCAGCTGCTTCACTTTGGCTCATTCAGAATATCTTAGGACAAATTAAAGCCACATCCGCGAATGGATAACAAGACTGAAGACACGGCGCCCAGACCGGAGAACAGAGCTGTTATGCGTTTAGGATATCAGATGAAATTGATCTTTCAAACTTTGAGAAACTGTTTTTATAGTTCATTGTTTTCATTCGTCAATGTAGAAAGGGGTCCTAAATTTCGTAAATTGACATTGAGGAGCAATATCGGGATATTCTGTGCTAAGAGGGTTACAGCGATGTTCCTGTACCGCGTTTTCTCGGACAAAAACGCGGATGAAAACGTACACGGAAAACAGATTACGATGTTCCTGTTCAAAAATACGCGCACGATTTTATCCGAGAAATCGTCCGAGAAAACGCGCGGGGGTTTTTGACATTTCTCGTTGACCAAAAAACGTCCGCGTTTCTCGGACGATTTTCTGATAGAGGATGCTACTATGTATTCGAAATATATAGTAAAACTAATTATGACTTCAAGATATCATCTCACATTCGTGTATAGGGTAGTGTATATTGTATAGTGCAGGTACCTACTATTGAAATGAGTGTCGTAGCCAGATAGTGTATTGCAGTGTACTTACTATAATTAACAACTTTGAAGCTACTCATGCACTGCCTACCTCGAGGAAAATAGGTTGCATCTCGTTAATGACAGTAATGAGAAACATAGTGTTGGATTTTTGGTCAACATTTCGCCTGCCCAGAAATTACAGGTTTTCTGCCACTCCGATTGATTGAATCTAATGTACCTACCTTACCAAGGCCCACCGACTACTGCTCTTCTCCTTATACAGTGCTAATTACCCGAAACATTATCCGTATTTTCAATGATGTAACAAAGAAAGCCAACTTAATTTAATGGCCCGTAACCTTTTCAAATTGATGCTGCTGCACTATCTATGTCTAGTATCAGCTACTCACTGATTGAGGAATAAATAAATGCAATTTTCAGCGACTTTTCCTTCGTTCGGTTTGTTCTTCTGCGTTTTATCGTCACAAAGTTTCAGTTTTATTAACAGAATTATACCAGCCCTTGACGCTAAAAAATAACCTCTACGCATTAATTTAGTAATCCCCTCCGTTATGCCGCTGCAAAAAACACCTCAGGTATCAGACTAATTATCACGGACATTATAGTCACGCTGGGCACCTTATCGGGAATATTATTGTCCAAACTTTTGTCCAATACTTTTGACTTGGTTCAACAATCATCATCTATTATGTCCCATAACGAAGAACGTTGTCTAAAAGTGAACGTCCGGTAAACCTGGACCTTTGTGGCGAGTTCCTCGATTTGCAAAAATATCTGAGATTTTAAGGTCCGTGAAATTAGGTTCAGCATTTCCCGTTAATAAAATTTCTTGGCTTGATCTCTCTAAACGCACAAATGATAAAGTTCTTCAGGAAAATCTACAACTTTTTCATCCAATCAACCAATATGAATATTTCTGCTGACTGAGCTGAAAGGAACACAAAGTAATCCTGAACTATCCTGGGCGTGTAAGAGTGTGTATAATTAGTTTACATTTTACATGCAAATCACATTCCCAACTTAGCCTCCGAGTAACGCGTACACAGGAACACCGTAAGAAAAAACCGCGCACGTTTTCAATTTCGTCCGAGAAATAAACGATTTTGCGTCATTCAGTGAATTGTCACCGCGCGTAACAATTACGTTCAGTATAATTTGTGCCATTTTTGGCGCACAAACTTTTCAAGGCAGATCGAAATGTGGCTGGCAAGAAGATGAGCTCGGAAAATGGGGAGCCAGATTGGCACAGTTTAACCCGAGCAAAACCTAGGCTTCCCACACTTGGGATAACCTGGGTATGGATAAATCTAAATTATTCTTGATTGCAGGGGATAGGTCATAGGAAAGCCCGTGTACACGCCCCACCCCCCCACCTACTTGCCAACCCCATTGGTGTCTTGAAAAATAACTTCCTTAACTTCATTGTGATCAAAATATTTTGATTGGGAATCAACTACTAATTTAAACGATTTTCATCGGATATGAATAACAATTGATAAATCACGAGAAATTTTGATTTTTCATAGAAGTTTAACAATGTCATCAAATCAATACACATGCATACATAACCTGAATGGCATACAATCTATATTACATACAATCTATATGAAAAGGAAAATTTACCATAAAGGGCAGACAGAAAACATGATCTATATCGAAAAACAACAATTTCAATATCCCATTGGAGGTGTGGCTTGATGAACCACATTTTCGACAACAAATCCATCAAATATGTGTATGCTTCTACATAAATATTGTCATATACCACAACCCAAGATATTAAAGAATTCTTGGAATGTCTATTGAATAAAGAATGTCTCTACTCTCTATTGCCCTTCAGAACCTCGCTGTCTTCCCTGGGACTTTGTAGTGGAGGTCCGTTTCTTCGTATGCATCAACTTCTGCCTGAGCCTGTTCTACGGTCTCTATTGGTCTATTTAGGTCTTGATCCAGAATTTCATAGGGATCCCGACTCTGAATTAATTTATTATTAATATATTTTGTTATTCAAAAATATCAAGGACAGCACTGAGCACTTCGACATTATTCGATCGAATTTTGTTCTTGTGATGGGTGTTCTTTCATTTGCGGTTTAAGACTTCAACTATTCCAGATAAACATAAATATGACATTCAAATATCTAATTCGTTTCATTTAATTTTTAGTTAGTGTTAACAAACTAACGTATTCTTCGCGTATTTCAATAATCCTCTCGCCTCGCTCTTCTTCCGTCTCTGATTCGAAGAATTCCTCGCATTCTACATGATCCCAGCCTTCGGGCCAGTTTTCATCGCCTGATAAGTATAAAGTCGTGGAAATTGTGTTTACGACGAACGTGATTATGTAGCCAGGACTTAGATTAAATAAGACTCAAATCAGAGGTTTGCAAAATTTCAAGAGATAAGTTCCTGATGTAGGTACAGACTTCTACAACTTACAAGTTGCGCCAAGTTGCTTGATATCTCGGAACATATCTCTCTCCTTCTCCTTCTTCACCAGATCGAAAACATTGCTTTGCTTTAGGGACCACAAATCCATGTCTTCACTATCAGCTAACTGTCTGATTTGATGATCGACGTCCTTGATTTCTGAGTAAGGGTAAAAATTACAAAATTCAGTTACTGTTTGATTTCCTTACATTGATGGGAGGATATTTCCCATCAAAAACGAAATGGAAACTTTAGATACGGCTCTAGTCCAATGTACAAGTTCATAAGATAAAAACTATGTTATCTAATCATAACAAGTTCTGTGTTGGCATCAATTTTCGAACACAAAGGAAATGTCTCGAAGATCCTGATCCTATAAGTACAACTCATGTCATAATACTCGGTTATGTGCCGAGCCCGGGGAACTCAGAATTTAATACCCTTGTATGTTGAACAAGGAATTGAAATTAAGGGGTTCCCGTACAGACCAAACTATTCCCACCTATGTGGAAATAGCCAATATCAAGATAAAGCAACACAATGGCATTTCAGAGTAACCTTTTCTGAGTGCCTTGCACCGTGGGGTATGTACTCCATTAACAATGACGTCATCATGGAAATCAGGATAGTATTCCTTGTTCTCGAGATGGAACTCAGGTCGGAAAGGTTCCTCAGCCCGGTCGAGCATCTTATTATACCTTTTAGGTCTGAAATACCGAGAGAAGTTTAGGGCATCGGTCAATCAAATAAAATTTGTCGATTGATCAACTTCATGTCAACTTATTCAAGCACGAGTCACGACTTAGTCATTTGGGACCTGTTAAAACCATCAGTCCTTCGAATAGAGAACTTGATTGATCGGCCAATTCCATTCGATCGACCGATGTGTGCATGCAATTACAACAAGAGAAAAAGAGGCATATACATCGCAAGATTATTATCAGAAGGTGCTGAGCCCGTAAGATCATCTGCTGATCTGCCAGTTCTTGCATCAATTGGTTCTATGATTCACTGACCCCGAAAAGTATACCAGTTAATTCAATGATTCACTTGAAGACTTACGCAATCAGCTTCTTCTGATGCCGAATCACTGATTCAGGACGATGGTACTTCTTTGAGATGAAATCTTGAGTTGTGTGTTTGTAGATCCCAAATGGCAGGTCAAGTATTTCTTCGACGACGTTTGCTGTGATAAACCTGAACCGGCGCCTGGCAAAATAATTTAATGTCAAATAATATTGGGAAGTTATTAAAAAATGATTTTTTTGTTGAAAACCCACGGTGGGGTACCCATAAGGGCTTTGAAACAATATTATATATATGTACAATAACAATATAATATAAACCACAAGCACAAAGAGATGCCAATTAAGGCATGTGTTCTCAGCACATGTGGCCCATTGCCACTCAAACTAACGCCACACACAAGAAGCACTCAAATCAAAACATCGCAAAGTGTAAAACACTCAAAGTCTTGGAAACATCTAGTCGAGGAGTTTGAGTTGTCCTATTCAGCGCGATTTAGGGTGAACAGTTCGTGGTGTTGAAGTCTGGGCCGGGGGTACAGTTCGTGATGACGTCGTAGTCCGAACTGATGATGAGGAGGAGCTGTTCGTTGGTAGAGTGGGGGCTGCCAGCTCCTTCTCTCTGCTGCAGACAGTACCGTTCCTGATGAAATGATACTGCTGGGGATCGCTGCTTATTTTCTCCTTCATCTGAGCAACGAGATTCTTCCGCTGTTCTCTCTCTTCTCGGCTCCTGTCGGGGGCGATGTACACCTTCCTGAAACGCGTCGTTGCTCTCAACTTTTTTGCATTCCTCAGCACCCTTGTCACTGCTTCTCCGCTGCGGAGCACCACCTTCACTGCACGTTCAGAATCCGGCACGACCTTTCCCACGCGGTAACAGTCATTGACTTGGGGCTTTTCATCAGTACAGCTTAGTAAGTCCTCCACCTTCAACCGCAAAACTTCGCCGGGGCCCTCGCCTAGTCCGAACACCATAAATGATTTTGTCCTGTCGTCTTCCGTCACCGCAGCCTTCACGGCAGTCTTCACAGCAGCTTTAACTAGTGTTTTCGTCATGCCTGCATCTGGACATCCATTCTTGACAGCATCGCTGAAACTCCGAATTTCCTCCTTCACTGTTTTCTGCACTTCCTCAACTTGATCACATTTGCTCTTCAGCAGATCTTCCTGGAGCTTGAACGACGTCTTCTGGTTCTCTATCTGTTCTTTTCTTAGTTGTTCAACATTGGTAGCAGCTAACCGCAGCACCTCCTTACTTTTCCCGAGCACACTAACAACTGACAAAACGAGATTGGTGAGAGTCGCCTTGTCAAATTTCGTCACTGTCGTCTTGTTGACCTCAGTCCAGTTAACTCCAAACACAGCGCCGAACACTGAGTCCACGTCCTTCTCCACGCTGTATAGGTTTTCTATTGAGAATTCCATGTTGTGAGTACACGGCTGTGTACAACAGGGTAACGGTGTGTGCTGAGTGCGTTCAAGTTGCAATGTACTGATAAGAGAGCTGCTTAATTAACACGCACAAGAAAACTGATAAATAGCAAGTGAGAAAACTGATAAATAGCAAGTGAGAAAACTGATAAATAGCAAGTGAGAAAACTGATAAATAGCATGAAAATTTAAAACCCATGAAAATGTAACAACAAAAGTGTGCCATTTTTGTGTGCGGCTGCACAAAATAGCAGTTTGCGGGCTAATAGGCTACCAAATTTTTGACTCTAAGTACAACATGAATCCCAACTCACTGAGGGTGGGAGTCCTCGCATGTCAGTGCATACAACTTCTGATCGACTTGTCTGTGAAGGTCCCACACATTGTTCTGCTTCTTCAGCAGGGAGTTGTTCTTGTCGTGCATAACCTTGCACTGGAACTGAAGAGGTGAAAGTCTATGTAACTGATCATTTTAAGTCGATCATGTTGATTTTATGGACCCACGACTGCAACATGAAAGCACATTGAATATACTAGAGAAGACAGAGATGAAAACTAACGTGGGTTCTACTGATCTTTTGCTCTATTTCCTTGATCTTATTCTGTAAATCGATCATAATCTTGTGTTGGTTGTCCACAGTGTCAAATGCTGGATCATATTCGTCTGTAACAATCTCCTTTTGCATCAGAGCAATCTGATTGATGAGACTTCTATGACATAGACTTTAGACTAAGTCTTGAATTTCAAGACACAGTTATAGAATAGCTGACAATCGATAGATTCACAAATAGCCTCCAATCGATAGATAAACCAAACATGCAACTCTGGTGCATGAAGACTGAAAACTTACCCGTTGTCTTTGTTTGAGTAGTTCTAAAGATTCCTTTATAGTTTCAATCCATTCATCTCTTACTTCTGCAGTGTGGGCAGAGAGATATAAGGTTCGTCCATCAAACGCAGGGCCATTGGTTATGATGAATGGGTACCTAGAATAAAGTTTTGATCATCAATGATCATAATATCTTAATATGATTGAACTTAAGTTCATAATTCTGTTCACAAGCAATCAGATTTTAAAACTAATTGAGATGTATAACTTTAAGTTTCAATTTCTAACACTTCATCCCACTTTCATTCCAGCACCACTCTAACCTTAGCCCGAAGACAGAGCGCTGAACGGGTCCAGGCTGTACAATGAGTTGAGAAGAGAGGAGAGATAGGCTTCTCTTAGGCACACTCCTTACAAACCCATCTAACTTGTAGTTCCTCTCTTCTTCCCCCTCCCAGAACTGAGCAGAATTTAGGGTGGGGATTTCAATGGTTGCTACTTGAATGGTTGTCATGAGTGTTGCAAAAATATGCAATTTAGCATTATTTCTCAAGATTTTTTGTTGATCAAACAAAGTGTACTTGGGGAAATTATCAAGCTGCATCTAAAACGTTTGAAGTTTAAAACTTTGAAAAGGCAGTCCCTATACCTGGAGCATCATTGAGTACTTGTTGAAAGCAAAAAATCTCTTATTCCACGCTGGCCTTCCACCAGTGGCGTTGAAGAACCCTGCTCTCTTGAATAGTCCACCATATTTGATATCTTCTTCATCCATTATCTCAAGACAGACTGCACAGCTAATTCGTGATATTATTTAAATTATTTTATCAAGACAAAACAACAGAGATTCCATGTTATCAACCTCTTAAATGTTGGCATAACATACTTTAGAAATTGTCTGTGAAAACAATTTTTGGTCATTGTCTTACCAAGTCATGGTCTGACGTGATATGAAGTGCAGTCAAAAATGATAAAAATTCAATTCGCCACCGAATTTCTGAGTCTTTTGATTTTTCATAGAACTACAAGTTCAACAATTTCAACAATCAATACATAATCTGGATGACCAACAATCGATATGATATTCAATTACAATCTACATGAAAAAAGAAGTCAACTATAAAGGGCGAAAAAAGACCAGAAAAATCAATTTATTTCTAAAAAATATGAATTTCACCCATGTGGAGAAGTGGCTTGATGAACAAATATCCATTTTCGGCAAATATCCATCAAAATAATATGAGCTTATGAGACGCTACTGTAACATAAATGAATACCATCATGATAGCAAGATATCAAATGAACTTTTGGGATTACTATTGATGAGAAAAGAATGTCTTTATAAATCTATTTTCTTCGTCTATACTGCCCTTCAGAACCTAGCTGTCTTCCCTGGGACTTTGTATTGAAGATCTGTTTTTTCGTATGCAGCAATTTCTGCCAGAGCCGCTTCATATGTTTCTATAGGTCGATAGGCAGCTGATTGCAGAAGATCGGTCGGGTCCCGACTCTGAATTATTTATGTTATTATATTTTTGTGATTGAAAATAGAGCAAACACTTCATCAGTCAACACTTTTATATTTGATCAAATTATATTCCTGAGTTCTTTCATTCGAGCTTTAAAAACTTCAAATATAACAATTGCCAATCAATATATCTCCATGTTTAATTCATTTCATTTGATTTCCTGTGGTGTCTCGATCTTTTGAGGTGCAGCCTACTACACCGCGCTTGGGTATTTCCTAAAGGCACGTGGCATCGAAAGGACTTTGGGCACTGTCATGCAACGCAATAAAGTACCCCAGCGCAGCATAGCACTCCAATCACCTCGAGGACGAGACGCCTGGTTTAGAAAGAACAAACTAACATTTTGTTCGCGTAGTTCAATCATCCTCTCGACCCTCTCTTCTTCTGTTTCTGAATCGGGACCTTCTGGTACAAATTCCCAGTGTGTCATGTTATAATCGTAGCCTGATAGGTTTAAAGTTGTGAGGTTTATTTTCAAAAGAAAATGGATGAACGGACGATACTAAAATAGGAAAGAGGTTTGCAAAATTTCTAGAGATAGCCCAGCATAGACTTCTACAACTTACAAGCGCCAAGTTCCTTGATCTTCTGGAAGTTATCTCTCTCCTTCTCCTTCTTCACCAGATCGAATACATTGCTTTGCTTTAGGGACCACAAATCCATGTCTTCACTGTCTGCTAACTGTCTGATTTGATGATCGACGTCCTTTATTTCTGAGTAAGGGAACAGAAACAGTTAATGAGTAGTTAAAACGTTTGGACGACCCCCTTGACTCTGATCAAAATTTAGAAAATAATCTCACACACTTGGACTTTGGGAAAAATTTGTGTAAAACTGCATCATTATTTAGTTCTATTGCACTCTCTGCAATACAGTCCCATGGTAAAATGCAGCTTAAATAAATCATATTTTTGGTCTATTTGCCCACTCATGGACAAAAAAGTCCATTTAAGCCAATAAATTGGGTTTTGGAGAAAGCTGTAATTCTTGAAAATGGCCACAATTCAAAATTTTGAAAGCAAAATTTTCTTAGGACTCATTATCCCGCTTAATATTGAGATTTGAGAGACACAAGAACAAATCAGAAGTAACCTTTTCTCCTGCTTTGTCCCGTGGGGTATGAACTCCATTAACAATGACGTCATCATTGAAATCAGGATAGTATTTTTGGTCTTCAAGATGGAATTCAGGACGGATAGGATTCTCAGCCCGGTCGAACATCTTATTCAACCTATTAGCACTGAAATGATGTTTTAAACTTTGAAGAGTTTAGAAGTTTAGCTTTAGAACCATCATTCGTTTGAATGGAAAACTTGATTGATCTTCCAATTCCATTTGCTCGACTGATGTATACATGTGCCCGGTAAGATCTATTTTAAATATATCCCTTCGTGTGTCATCTTATAATTGCCCATAAGATAAACAGCAACTACTTGCATCAAATGGTTCTATGATTCACTGCTCCGAAAAATTACATTGGTTGACCTACCCATACAGATACATCTGATGCCGAGTCATTGATTCAGGACGATGGTACTTCTTTGAGATGAAATCTTGAGTGGTGTGTTTGTAGATCCCAAATGGCAGGTTATACATTTCTTCGAATGAGTTAGGTATGATAAACCTGAACCGGTGCCTGTAAGAAATGTACTAATATCAAATTATATTGGGAAACTATTGGAAACTGGTCAGAATCTGACAATCAAATTTCAAAAGTAATAAGAGGAATCGGGTTGTGAGACGTTACAGTGGAAATATGAAGGAGTGTTGACTGGAGAGGAAAATATTGAGAGTTTGCTGTAATGATTGGGAGGGAAAGAAAGTACACCCTTTTACTTATTGTTACCCGTCTCTGTACATAATACACTGTAACCACACTGTGGAGTAAGCTTAGGTAAGTGGGAGAGGGAGGGTGTTGTTCCGTTCCTATAATATGGGATGAGACTGACTGTGTTATAGATATGTTGCCACATAAATATATTTCTCGTAAGGTATGGCATTTACCAACTTACTGAGGGTGGGTGTCCTCGCATGTCAGTGCATACAACTTCTGATCGACTTGTCTGTGAAGGTCCCACACATTTTCCTGCTTCTTCAGAAGGGAGTTGTTCCTGTCATGCATAACCTTGCACTGGAACTGAAGAGGTGGAAGTCAATGTAGCTGATTATTTTTAATGGAACATGTTCTGGTTTTTATGGACCCACGACTGCAACATGACAGCACTGAAACATTGAATATACGAGAGAAGACAGCAATCAAAACTAACGTGGGTTCTACTGATCTTTTGCTCTATTTCCTTCATCTTACTCTGTAAATGGACCATAATCTTGTGTTGGTTGTCCAGAGTGTCAAATGCTGGATCACTTTCATCTGTCACGATCTCCTTTCGCATCAGAGCAATCTGATTGATGAGACCTGTTTGAGCTGAAGCCTTGAATTTCAAGATACAAGTGGGAACCAATAACTATATAACTATAGCATAGAATAGCTTGCATTCAATTGATTAATCAAACATGCAACTTTGATCCATGAAAACAAACCCGTTGCCTTTGTTTAAGTAGTTCTAAAGATTCCTTTATAGTTTCAATCCATTCATCTCTAACTGCTTCAGAGTGGGCAGAGAGATATAAGGTTCGTCCATCAAACACGGGGCCATTGGTTATGATGAATGGGTACCTAAAATAAAGTTCAACTATTAATCATCAATGATCATAATACGATTGAACTTAAGTTCATAATTCTGTTTACAAGCAATCAGATTTTAAAACTAATTGGGATGTCTCATCTAAAGTTTCCAATTTCTTACACTTCATCTAACTGTTATTCCAGCACCACTGTAACCTTAGCCCGAAGACAGAGCGCTGGACGGGTCCAGGCTGTACAATGAGTTGAGAAGAGAGTAGAGATAGGCTTCTCTTAGGCACACTCCTTACAAACCCATCTAACTTGTAGTTCATCTCTTCTTCCCCCTCCCAGAACTGAGCAGGATATGGGGTGGGGACTTGAATGGTTGCTACAAGTTTGAATGGTTGACGGTTGTCATGAGTGTTGCAAAAATTAGCAATTTAATTTTAGTTTTATTTCAAGATTTTGCTATAAGTGATGTCCTGTGACCCGTATCTGTGTTTCCCAACAAGGAAACGTCCTTCTTCCTCCAGGAAGGGGATCCATACAATACAATAAAATCTAAATCTTGGCTGTATAATCACATTTGTCCCAATAGCAATGACCTGTACAAATTTCACGATTTTTATCTATCAAACAAAATAACAGATGCCAGGCTTTTATTTAAAACAGGAGGGATCCATTGGAAAAATTGTATCTGTAATTCTCAAATGTTTGAAGTTGAGAAATTCTTTTTACCTGGAGCATCATTGTCCACTTGTTGAAAGCAAAAAATCTCTTATTCCACGCTGGCCTTCCACCAGTGGCGTTGAAGAACCCTGCTCTCTTGAATAGTCCACCATATTTGATATCTTCTTCATCCATTATCTCAGGGCAAACTGCACAGCTAATTCGTGACATGAAGTGGTCAAAAAAGTAACAAAATTCAATTAACCATTGACTGTCTATGTTCAGTGATATGACGATGTTAAATCATGATTTGCCTATCAAAATTTTGTTTTTCTAAATAGCAAAATTAATGCAATTTAACCAAAATTCTTTTACCCTTCTTATCAAAAAATATTCAATTTTGGTATCACCACTGATAAGCTTATCACTAGATAAGTAGGAAGAGCTATTTATGTTTGATCTTTAATGATAATGGGAAAACAATTCATATCATGAAAAATCTGTAGTTCAAAAACAATAGAATTTATAAATTAATCAGGAACCACCATCAAATAGATATCATTCCATGTACTATATATTGCCACACAAAAATCATCAATAAATATTACTTTTAATTCAGTAACCTATGCTGTTTAATTAAGGTCAGTCAAATTTACCCCCTTCATCTCCCTCTACCACCTTTCCTGCCAGCATGCTCTTGTCCAAGTCCTTGAATACACCCCTAATATCATCCTGGTTGACTGCACTGGACATCCTTCTCGTGAAATTAGCCTCATTCATGGACCCTAACTGCTCAGCCTGAGCCATCAGGTTATTCAGTGTGTCGTTGTCTTCTGCTTTCTGTGCCTTGTACCTGGACAAGTCTGCCAAACTCATCTCCTGGTTTTGGAGTACAAGTTTCTCCAAGAAAACCTTCCTGAGGTAGTAGGAATCACAAGCTAGTAGGGCCTGTCTCAGCCTGTGTAACCTATTGCAGTCCTTCATCAGTGCAGAGGCACTGTGATCTTTCCACTTGGTTGGGTCTAGGAACTTATCCGCTCCTGGCTCATCCTTGTCTCTAAACATGGGTAGAATGTCTGGAATGGGAACGTCTTTGACAGCATGCATCCCACCATGAGCTTCATCAGCCTTGTCAGCAGGGGGCTTGTACCTAGGGAAGAGGGAGAGAAGAAGCCGCTCCTCTATATTTGCTGGAAACTCATTGTCTGATATCTCACTTTCAAAGCTTACCCTACGGGAGTAACCAAAGCCAAACACTCCTGAGGTATAGCAGATCTTGAGGTCTAGTTTAGCCATACCAGTCATTTCTTTAGTGAACTCATGGGTACCACTTATCACTCTGTTACAGATTATATCCTGCAAAAGGTTGTAATGAAACAATAAACATTTACAACAGTATGTAGGCAAGTATATATTTTAAAATCAAATGAAATCTTAAATAAGCAGACTTTTTGGGCATCACTTTTGCACTTCAGATCATTTATTGGCTTAAAATTCATAGCTATTGATCATGTGTCCATTTGAGTTGATTCAAATGGATACATACCTATCCATGTATTCATGTATTACCTACATGAATACATTTAGAATTCAATGAGTACCCATATGTGTGCAGACCGCTTGATTGAAAAAGGGCTTGACAGAGACACACAAAAATTGTGTGCTTTTGACGGAATTTGTATAGAAAGTTGAAGCATGCAGAGGAAATCTGCGTGTCTTTATCGAGGCCACTGTCAATCGAGCAGTCTGCACACATATGCGTTATGATTATGAAATCACCTTGAGATGAAATAGAATAACACCCATCTGTCGTTTTTCTATACCAGCTGAGTTATCTTTGTTTGATTTGTACATTATCATTTCCAACTTCAAATTGATGTTCTTGAAGTTATTCTTTGTGACAGGGATATTAACAGGGAAGTGTTTCATTGCATCAAATATTGTCTGATGGGTGAATTATAGAGTTGAAATTTGTAAGAACCAAAACCTTGTACCTATGAACTAAATCCATTAATTTATTATTTGTATGAAAACCTTCTGGTACCAGTACCATGGAAAGAATGAAAACAAAGCATTTTCTCATTTAAAAAGATTAATTTAAAGAGCAAACTCATAAGTTTAACCAATGCAAATATATTGTATGGTGCCAAAATGGTTGCTATAAAGTGTGTGAACATGTCAAATACTAACCTCCTTGTGAGTGAAAAAAGGCATAACATGAGTTCGCTTGAGAAATTTGCAAACACATAAGTTTAATGAATACAAATACATTGTATAGTGCCAAAACGGTTGCTATAAAGTGTGTGAACATGTCACATACTAACCTCCTTGTGAGTGAAAAAAGGCATAACATGAGTTCGCTTGAGAAATTTGCCACAAGAAAGTTGCACATAAACTTGGTCATATAAGCTGCAACTTTCATCATTAAATTGAAAAAGGGGTAAGGAAAAGAAATTTATTTTTAATCATCAATTTGGAATACAATAAAAATAAGCTACACAAAAAATTCCTCACCTTGACCCTTTAAATAAATAACCCAAACATGCTTTAAACAGTACACTACTTCATTTTTGCGCTTTTTGCATGTCGACCTGATAGCAGCTTAAGATAATCTATGGTTGCACGATTGCAATTATTAAATTAGCCGTATTGTACTGTTTATTATCTAACTTTAAATGCAACCCATGCCATCCGTCCAGCCGCGCGCGCCAGCCCATTGCCGCACTGCGCGCACAAAAACAAACGCCACACCGGCCACGCAAACTGGCCGAGCCCACCGACGCGCGCGACCAGCACCGCACCCACCGGGCATGGACGGTGGGCGTCCTGCATGCCCAGCGGGCGCGGCTCAAGCCGCGCGCGCCGGTGACTGCACGCACGCCGCGCTGGTCCAGCCCGTATGACCGACCCAGCATGCGCACTTGCCGCACTTGGGAGCGCAGCAACCGAACGACGCGCACAACCGATCAGGAGGGCATGGGTGAGAACCTATTCCTCAGGTAACCGACAAAAGCCGCCGCGCTAGTCTGCCTGTATGTCCTCGGGTCGAAGCACGAGGACTCAGGGCCCTAGTCGGCGACGCATGGCAGGTTCCGGGTGGTCGTACACTTCACTTGAATCAAGATAAAACCATAAAATATTGACATGGGTCATGGACACACACCGTCACACTTATTTATATTTATAGGCGCAATGGTGCGCGTTCATGTCCATTATAATATACACTGCACGTTCACTTTTCACACCATTGAAACTATGCCTAATAGTAATATCAAGTATTCATGCGTAAAATTTCTAATAAAATTTTTTAAGTATTTAATTGCTGATTTCTAAACTTTCTAAGTGCGTACTTAAATTCATAATAAAATATATTAGATAAAACGAAGATCGAACCGATATAGTTATACTTATAGGAATTCTTGGATACGTATTTTATATTTTATATTTTTATGCGTATCCTCATCTATTATCCGTAGACGCATTATTTAAATTTAATAAAATACGCATCGTTTATCAATTTATAAATAATATCATAATGCGGTCATAATATGTTCATAATACGTTTATAATACGTTTATAATACGTTTACAATACGCAAAATATCATAATAAGTCTATCGTATCATTTTGTTATAGTTAAACCTACCTATCAGCCATATGCATTGTTTTATAAAATACACTTCCGTTTGATTGTGTTTGCGTATTATCATTGCACGATTTCAATATTCATTTAAGTTTCAACATGCCTACAGGTAACTACAAGTGCATAAGTCTAATTCTAAACACACTTATAAATCAAACATATTATGTTATACATCAATTACATGTTATTCAAAACTGAATAAAACAATAATTCTACGCATTCCGATTATTTAATGTATCAAATTTGCATCAATAATATAAATACGTGCATGTTTAAAATTTCAGCATTCGTGTCGCTCTAAACTCACATAAAATCAAGCTGCTTATTATTCATTTCGATGAGAGATAATTGGATACCAAACGCATATACTTGGTCAAAAACGCATCATACCTTTTGTATCAATGAAACAGCTATTTAACACGTATAAAGTTACGATCTTTAACTTGAGGGTGATTTCAAGTAATTTAGTGAACTTTATTCAATAAATCTGTTTGATAGTTTTATCTAATTTTACCATTTCATGCCCCTTTAGTTCGTGACGGTGAAGCATATATGCATATGGACAGTTTTTCTTTGCTCGTGCTTTATTTTCAGTATTCAATTTTAAGATTGGAATTAAATTAAATTTGATTTGGACTCTCCTCGACCCCGTGATAACCCGCGGGAAGCAACGACTTTCCGCCCCTATCGCAAGATGGCTGATGAAAGGGGATCGTTTGCCTGCGCAGCTTCAACGACCACCGGGTACCCAGGGGGACCACCTGCGATACTGACGGAATCGAGCCCCCACGGGCCATCAGGAGAAGCATAAGAATCAGAACTATAGTGCTGCCTTAGTCGACTAGCAGTCATTTTTGTGCTTGTGAGCTTTTACTAGTTACCAGTATTATTTCGAAAATTAACGTGTAATTTCTTGATTTTTGGCATTGGAAATTCTAATGAGCATGGAGAGAGTTTAACCAGTAAACTTAAATTTACCTACTTGTTGTTAACTGACGTTAATTTATAGGATTAAAGGGGTTGATGCATGGGGGGTGGTTGGACGGGGACGGGGGGGACAGCACACACCGGCAGCAGCAGAGTAGACCATTTTTAAACAATTAGTATGAAAATTATCGAAAGAATACATTGATCCTTGAGAAGTAGCATGCCCTCTACCACCAATGATTTGAATTTTTAGTGTTTATCACATTTTTGGGGCTTGACTTTTTTTTAATAATATATACTGAATCTTTCAATAAGTAGATCATAAAAAATAGGTCATAATTTGTTTCACTTCATATCCGTGGTGTTTCCACATGATAAAAATAGGTCATAATTTGTTTCACTTCATATCCGTGGTGTTTCCACATGATAAAAATGGCGCGCACTGAGTGCGCGCCATTCCCACCATTAAATCTCCAAGGTGGGAATGGCGCGCACTCAGTGGCGCGCACTGAGTGCGCGCCGTCTTTTATGTGGAAACACCACGGTATCATTAACAACAGTAGCTGGATTTGCTTGGTTTTGTGGAATTGTTTTGATAATTAACACTTGCTCTAACCAGATCCCTATTCCATAATCCCTATTTTTACGCGCACGCGACGCGACGCCTCTGGTTAGGCGCGGGCATACCCCCAAACCAGGAGCGTTGCGCCGCGCGGCGCACTATGTGAGCGGAACCAGTGTCCTGGTTGAGGCAAGCGCGGGCAGTGCAAATGCGAGAACAAACAGGGGCACATGGCATGTGGCAAGAATTTATCAGTTGCGATGTTTTATCCATAAACCTCATGGTTTAGTTTCAGATTCCAAGTATTTGGCATTGCGCGGCGCTCGACTCAAAAAAATCGAGCGCTGTTGAAGATGTAATCGTTATTACGGCTCGCGCGGCTTTTCAGTGTACGCGCGTTGTCGATCCAATGACTATTGCTCTATTGACTTCTTTTCGATCTTAAGTGTTTAGATTCCGCATTGAGTACCTTTCAGATTTTCAGAGAACACTGTAACTGGTCGCTGGTCACTGAATCATTCAATCATTTGACGCCTTTGTATTGTATTTTCTATATCTCTGTAGTGAAGTGTGAAGTTGTGAACTATGAGACATGAACATTGTTGGTTGGTTATGTGTTATAAGTTGTTTATGCTGATTGTGAATAAGTGATTTATAACCTTAGTCGACTGTCAAATGCAATTGTCCGTTCGAACTTTGAATCGAACGGACAATTGCGATTAACGGATTAAGATGCTAACTAGAATCCATTTGTCCGTCACCTTAAACGAGTAATCCATTTTTTCCTGTTTCGTTTGTACTAGGTATAGAACTTTAGGGCATCCAACTAAATCTTATTTGATCGAGGCGTTTTACCAGCAATGTTTCCCCATCACCCTCCCCTATTCCATGTCGTTGTTGTTTCTCCTCCAAGTTTGGTGAAATGTCGCTAATTCTCGCGCCCAAGTGTGACATTACCAAAGTTCTAGCACGCATAATATAATGATATCCCCCTTCTATGTGTTCCTACCTCGTTATAATTTGCTTCTTGTTTATTTCTCCGGACCGTTTTCCACGCTCCCACACGTATTATGCTTGTATGTGGTGCCAACGACGCTGAGCAGCGGTCCCATTGTGCCATCACTCCATTGAGGAATATTGCAGTCTGGACTGTAGTCTGTTAATCTGTTAGTAAGTTAACAATCATTGTCCATTGGAGCATATGGTTGGACTGATTCATGTTTTTGTGACTGGATAGGTATATTTATCCATCGGAAGATAAGGATTGTTCCAGGGACCATGATCCGTCATCCGTAATCTGTGTTCTCTGTCGCATTTGGCTCTGGATACTTCTAGTAGATTTGAGGAGATGTAGAAGGCAGGTAGTATATTGACACTGTCACCGGTTAATTTAAATTTGTTGATATTACCCCCACCCCATATACTGAGTAGCAGTTAATGAAATTAACATTATACCAGCTCTTCATTCATTGCCCCATAAAACCACTTGGCAGCTGATCATCATCCACACAACTAATTAATTGCTAATTCCAGAATGTTCCTCTAAAATCCTTCTCCGCGATCCCTCGCGGAGAATATAAATATCAGTTCTAATTTGTATATTCGTGTGGTTACTCCTCATTATCTCGTAATGAATATGCTATTCAACTAACTCCAGAACACCTGTAAGATGTCTTCTAATTGCGTTGGAAATGGACAATCTAATGGCCGTAGCCTATTGTCACGCCATACTATATATTTTCATAGTTTTATAAAGAGCTGTTTGATATTAGACGGCAATCCTTTTTATATTCCAGTATTTCGTTGCTGCTGGCCATAATGTTCATTCGTAATTTGCATAAGCAATAAACTTCATTCTTTCATATTCGAAGGGCTCTTTTATTCTCCGGAAAATATATAACGACCAATGCGCAGCAATAACCTATTAATTAAGCCGTTAATTGGTATTTAGGTTTATGCGGTTGATCGTATTGCCAATCGGCATGTCTGATTTCGTATAATATATGGTAGGTACCTAATAGCGAATTTATGGGAGTATAAGGCAGTGAAAAATCTACTATTTTCATTTTTGCTGTAGTTTCAAACTTTCAAAGATAAGGTTAGAAAGTTAAAGAGTAAAGGTAATAGAGCTGATGTCATGTTTGCGGTCTTGAAAAAGTCGGCAAATGCAAATATACCATACATCCGTCATTCTCTAATTCAGTTTTCTTGAGTCAACCAGAAATTACGGAATTCGTCTTCTCTAATCATGTCTTTGTCACAAGATAACAAATCCGTTTTAATATGCATTCGTCTCAACTCTCAAATTTTCCTTGTGAGAACTCAGTACAGCAGTGCCAATATAGGTACCTATTGTGATCAATTCCTCAATGTTAAGTCATAATTTAGGAACCATAACCTTTGCATACGGACCACAGAGTCAATTTTGTTAAAAGTTCTCAACTTTTTGGTGTGAATGACTCCATTTCTGCTTTACAGAATTTAAGTAGATTACTGAAGTGTACACTATGTCAATACCTACCTAGTACATTATATAATTGTACTAAGTTGATGGAATTATCAACGCTATCATTTTGTTCGGCAACAATAGAGTCCCTTCAAATTTCACGCTTCATCAAGTCCTAACGCTCGGTAGTATTTTGGAGTCTACAAGGATTCCACGATGCTTATGCCTGGAGCATACTTTGGGCAACAGATGATTTCTATTTTGATGTAAAAAGTTAAATATGATGTAGAAAGTCGAAACTCATCGCATTTATAATTTATATTTGTATTTATGAATTTATATTTAATTTAATGTGGCTATTATTGGCACCAATTTTAATGCCCCCGTGACGGCTTCCAATTAGCGAGTAATTAATGAATTACTTAATGTTGCAAATCTAATATAAATAATAAATGTAAAGTCGTATAAACATTAGAACATTGTGCTCGGGCCATGCGAAACAGACCAGGTTATGGGTATATTTCCCTGGCACAACGCCAACACGGACAATATAAATAGATGAGATTTATATTTAGTTACAAAATACGAATGACATTTGGAGCCCAATTTATAGGATAAATTGAGGAGCTGTCATGGTAACACTGGAGTCTCCTTCCCACGAGCTATCCTCCGGAGGAGGTGGATGAGTAGGTAGTGAGTTGTAGTAGTTGGTGAGATTCTAGCTTTTTTTAGTGTAGTCGAAAGTAGTGAAGTCTATTCCAAAGTAGTGAAGTCTATTCGAAAGTAGTGGAGTATATCTCTTTTTAAATGTACCTATAAATATGATCGGTAATTAGCAAATTAGGAACAGATAGTGGACTTGGTACACTCAGTTCCGACATTGGTTGCATTTTCTGGTTTCCATGCATTATGCAAGGTAAACTAGTATAAGATTTTTGTCTTCCCTTATTTTTACGTTTTTTGCTCGCGTATGCTTTTTTAGCACCTATTTCTCTACTTTTGTAAAAAGTTCTGGATATTTTTGTGATGTTCATTTTACTTCTGCACTGTGATTGATCTGAAAGGAATGAGAAAAATTTATAACCAATTCAATTTAGCATCAACGAAAATTTCATAGCATTTTTCCTTATTTCATTAGTTATTTATTTCACAGCACCAGTTCATCAGTTTCAATTGAATTTCGTACGAATTGTTGCTGAAATTTAATTTAGAACTTTCTTTCTAAAGTAGAAGATCAGAACCATTTTGTTAGTCCCCGTCAATTTGACCCCGGAATTCTGACTCTCACTGTGATGACGATTGTCGGCATGGATGAATTGTTGGTTGTCCTGGTAACAAATATAATAAGTTCTGGTATGATATGATGTCCGTTGACGTGAAACAACCTCTAGGTTGCTCACAATTTTTCCGACAATCCTTTATACCCTTTCTTTTGCTTATTCAGCAATTCTTTATATTCTTGTTCTGCAAAACTTATGTTTGTACTTATGTAATAACGATAATACTTTAATATCCAGAGCTATGATTTATGCTTAGCTATTTAGCTATGATTTCTAAACGATATATCAATTCATCTGATTCTTTCAAACGGTTACCGGTTTCAACTTCGAGACTGAAAACATATGAAGATATTCGAAACAGTAGCATATATATTTCATTATTTTGTGGTTATTTGTTCAGTATAATGAGCGTTGTTCCAAGTATTGCTTGCTACCAGTTCCACTCTGTGCCGGGTGCATGGGAACATGAGGACGATATGTTGGCATGGAACATGTGGTTTAAGATGCGGAGTTCATGGTTTACATACGACCCAAGGAGTCAGAATACCTTGCCAACCCGCACAAAGACTCCCTTCAAGGCGCAAAAACAGTACTCGTACAAACCATTTCACATGGACAAAGTCCAAAGACACACAATCAAACACACAAACTCACCTACAGCAAACTCATACACGAACATTCTCACACACAGATTTCCTCCTCTCCACTCCTGGCCATGTTGATCATGAGTTCTGTGGTGATATTCTTCATTTTAACTTCTCTAGTTCTATGTGTGTGGGTGTGGGTGGATGAAGGCTGCCAGAGACTGCGCGGTTAGACTTGAGAATCTCTCTTCTCTTCAGTCTCTCAGATGCATGATTTGTGGTGGGAGGAGTACTATGTTGGCTGATATACTCGCTACATCTTGCGGTGAAATCAAGTTCATGGTTTTCATACTCAGTGTACACGGTTTCTCGTTGTCCATCCCACCCTCATGCTATTGTTTGGGGTGAGAAATGAGTCTCAAGCACTCGTGATCTTCACCATTAATAGTTGTCTTGGCCAATAATTGTTGTCGTGGCTCGCAAATGAATTGTCGAATGATTTTATATTTCACCCCAGGGATAAAAATTTTTGTCACTATTTTACTGATCTCAAACCATTTAAAAGTAAGAATTTTTGAAAAGTTCCCTCTGACCTTGATACATACTGTTATATTAATCCTGTTCTACTGGACTTCCGCTCCTGCCACCATATTTTTCAAACCGATTAAGAAATTCAAAGTTTCTGACACAATCACACACATGATCAAAACATTTGGGTCATCACTTCCTTGCTGATTACAGTGCCCTTTTAATTGAATTTCTATACAGAACTGAGTGATCAAATTTTGTTCCAACATCCGCGTGAGATTAAATCACAGTTCGATCACAAAAAGGCACAAAATCAATTGTGATTTGTAGAGTTGGACTGACGCCAGGCTGTATCAAATCTCACATTGACGAAGTTTCCAAGTTCTGAATCTCAAATTGCATCTTGGTTGCGATGATCAAAGTTATCCATTTAATCCTCACACGTACCTAAACCGAAGATGCAGCAAACGAGTGAAGGCAGCCAAGGCCAACGTCATTTTTTAGTTTTGAAGTTATAAATTATTGACGTCACAACGCCTATCTTTGGCGCGTGCGCGGCTTTGTGAATATATTGTAATTACTGTCCGTGCGAAAGGAGAACATCTTTCTACGTTGGAAATTCCTGATTGAATATGTAATTGAATGAGGAGCTCGCACAGATACAGCTCCATATTTATAAATCGTCCCATCATGCTACAACACACATAACAATAATAATAATATTCTCTGCGAGAAGGAGGAGGAAGTAAAATGATTGGAGCCAGGAGAGTTTGTCTTTAGCCTTCTCTCTTGCTGCAGTCATTCTCTTTGCTCTTTGTGGCAGATTTCCCACTAATTTTAGACGATCAACTCGTCTCAATATTTATATCCACGGACGAAGAATGTAAGGTGTTATGTCATCAATTTGTCATTCTATACCATGGTAGTGACATCATCCCCAGTGCAAACAGTTTACTATTTGGTGCATTGATAGCTTGCACGTGCCTTCCTAATCCGACTTCTTTGGAATTTGGAATGTTTCGTCTATATTTCTGACCGAAGCCTTTTACACATGACCTTCTTTAGGATTTAGGAACATAATCTTTGGATTTTAACGAGCTTAGAATCTCATTCGACGAATTAGCATCTCAGAAAACCTTCCAGACAATGTTTAGGAGCCGTAAATCTGGGAATTTTACTTGTTTTTAACGTCATTGGTAAGGACTTGTTTACGTCACACGAATCTTAAATGACTCAGATCTTAGGTTTGATTGAATTATCGTTTGTTTATAATAAATTGCGTTAGTCAGAAAATTTTTAGGGCCAATGGATTTCATGATGATACAGTTGCAATGAAATACCTCGATTGTTGGTAATTCATTCTTCCATTTTTGTGTACGAGACCTAGATTAGAGGTGCCTATGTTCTTTTTTCCAACTGATAGGTAATCTTATAATGTCATCCCAAAAAATGAATTAAAAGCTAGTCCTTCTCGAATCAGGCTTGAGAAATTGAAGTTGAAATCTGGCTGTGAGTACCTATTTTACTGGTTGCTATTCAACACCTTTCCCTGGCCCCCACCCGCACCCTAGATTATTTCGTAGTCATATTTATTGATTATTTTATAGTCATATTCACCCATTTAACATTTTCTAACCATAATTATTTATTAACTAGTTATTTTCGCTTTAGTTGTCCTGTACGAACAATAGGCCTTCCAACTTCGTCTAAAGACCTCGAAAATACTTACTTATATTTCGTCACATTTAATCTCCTGTCTCTCTTTTCAAACCTCTGAAATAACAATCAATATGTTATCAGTACGGACCACTACTTTATTCTCTACTCCAAGATAATTAGAATTCCGCCCTTCGGTACTTCCCTTCAAACTACCCTACAGCAACCGTGAAAACCTCTCCTATCCACATACCTGTGCATTTATCATAACACAAAGCCTGCATAAATAATATATTATGTTCGGAATAATAATTTTCATAAATTATAGGACATAATTCGAAGAATAATATATGTTTTGTGACGTTGTAACCTTATTTTTTAGTTCCACGAGCGTTTATATTAGGTGGTGTCTGTTGGTGTATGTGGGTTTTCGTTATTTCTCACAACTGCAGTGCCTAATTTGATTTTAATAACTAAATTATTAAACTAAATATTAATAACTATATAAATATTAATATTCCTTTAGATTCAGTTTGTTATTGAGGCAGTTATTCGACCAGGTATGTGGCTGGAATCTTGTATGACAAAGCTTTAAATGCTGACAATGCACACTTCCAATAGGTAGTCCAATACTCAATACTCATGACTCAGTTCATAGGACAACTTTGTAGTTCAATTCCGGCGGGAACTGAAGGAAAGAGTTAATGTTGTTACGATTGCTCCTTGATCCATCTCCACCAGAATATGGAATGACAGTTCATGCCACATTCCAGCACGACAGGGCACATTCCAATGTGAGAAGAGGGGAGAGGGGGTGAGAAGACTGGTAGAGTGGGAGGTTCAGAGGATGAGTTTGATGATACATTTCCCCGAAGTCAGTCGGTTTCCTTGGGAAAGGATGGCATGCCGCATGGTCTTACGGGGAAATTACAGTATAACCCCGCTGGAAAGACGGCTGACATATCCCAGAACTTGGAGGAATGAAGGAAGGAATGCACTGCTCCACTGTGAAACACCAAGGGAATTCGGGATCCAGTGACGTCCTGTCTCATTGGTGGTCGCGCGTGAGAAATAGGCGGTTAAAGGACAGCCATTGACTTCTTAAAACCTTGATAATAGCATCACACCAATCGCCTATAAATCCGAATGCCACCGACTTTGAGCCCTCTAAATTTCCTCGCTAATCTTGCATTCTAGGTTTATACCCCGGTTCCTAGTGGGACTCGGGCCAAATTAAATACACATTATCTTTAAATCCACGACCTGTCTTGAGATTGGTTTAAAGTCCTGCACTTTGAAACGTTGTGGCTGGTGGGTCTATATTCATACAGCATTTCACTGCTGTCCGCATTGGATTAATAAAACTGCAGCATTTCTGTACTGTGGTTCGTGTATTACATAGAATGCCTTGGAGTATAACTATAGTTGACTAGCTTTGTACGCTGTTTGCAGTGTGCAGTATGTTTTTGGATTGTAGTTTTGTACGCCGTTGTTCGGGCGGCTATTATATGCACGATTACACTGGTTCCCCGTCAATGTGTCTACTTTGCAGGACTTTACAAGACTCTAAATGTACACTCTAACTACACTCTAAATAGTTCTAACTTTTCCATGTTTTGTTGTACTCGATATTGTGGTTTCATCTAAAAGTAGTTCTGTTCTTGGGGAATGCAGCTATTAAAAGCACCGTGCAAACGGTCGTGTCTTTCGTTTGTATCTGCTCAGCTTCCAAATGAAAATCGGTATTTATTTGCGCAAATGGTTTTATCGTTTTTTAAAACCAGAAAATTTGATTATGATTATCTAATTATATTGAGTAATTTCTTCGATATAAATTATATTTCCATAAGCGTTTCATATTTGAGTCGCCATTCATTAATTTAAACAATATCTTGATTCTTAGGCGGCACCAAACATTGTAAGTCATAATCAGCGCCTTGAGTCTACAGATAATTTATTCTGCGACTTTTTAACAATTTGTCGCAAAATTTCCCGAATAAATTTGATATTTACCTGAATAATAAAATGTTCGAAATTCCCAAATATTCGGTTTTTTCATTGCATAATTCAAAAGTCCCTCTACGGAGAATCAGTGATTTTATTAACCATGTACACACCGAATTTCAGTTTGCGGCAAAACAATGCGCAGTTAAGAGAGTGACGTCATTGTCATAGTTTAGAATGGTTATTGATGAAGTTGAGTGGAGTTTTTTTTGGTGAATTTCCTAAACATTTTAGGTTCTGAGTACCTCGGTATTGGGTTTCACCTGGTCAATATAAATCAAATTAGCCCCCTTTTTCTGGCCGGGAAAAACTTCGGGTCCAACAAAAAAACCTTTGAATTTTTCGATAGAGCTGTAAATTGATACAAATTAGGTGCGATGCTAAGGGGTTTTGTCACCTTTTATTTATTTCATCCGTGGAATGTGTCATCGTGACTTTCATGGAATGTTTCTGCTGAACTCAAATTTTAATTGAAGTTTTCCAGTAATCCAATCATTTGAACAATACTATTTATATTAAAATTTACAGAAGTAGTTCCAAAAGTAGTTTGTGGAACTTATCACACTGTCCTATCCGTAGTTTGATCAGGTGTTGAAAAGTTTCGGCAGCTATATCTTTGGTATTCCTGAGTCGCGCATACAATCACCAAATGTATGCGTGTTTCATGTTATTTACTATTATTACTGTTGCATTGTCTATATATGTGGAACTTCATAAGTTTCGCATATCTTAGTATCTCATAAATCACATATTTCAAATTTCAGTTGTGATGCCCGTCTGTTGTAGTTTAACCCAGTACCTACCTCATTGCTAATCGTTTTTTGTTGTTCGCCCATATAATTTGCTATCTGTATTGGAAATTTTGGAGTTTGACTGCTGAATTAAGCCTTCTCTTATAAGCTGCACTAAAATTCAAACAATGTTTTCATTTTGTCCCGATAATCTATACTTCCATGTTTTCTGGCTGTATTCCAATCCTCGATCAAAATTAGGATTTGCTAAGTCAATGAAAGATATGATCTTATCATCATGGAATGCGACATGTTTTCCAGCAGCCAGCTGTTGGCAGGACACCACAAGACATAACGTGCATAATAATATCATGCTACAGTGTTTGCCAAACCATATCATCATTTTCATCCACTTTCATGATACAATTCCAAACTTATTTGTTTGCTGCCAAACAGTGCAAATCCCCATCCCCTATCTGATCTATGAAAAACCGTGTGCGGTACATCTTCCTAAATAACAGCTGAATGAATGGTGGTTAATGACAAACCACTTTAAAATCATTGAATCTCCTTTATTCAACAACACTTGCATAAACCTATAATGATATTAAGTTGATATTAAATTCCCTTTTATTATAAATCAGTATGGTCAGTACTGTACTGTAGTTTCCGATAAAAATAAATCAGAAGGGGTTTAAAGACAGCGCAACTCCCTGCAACTCCCTGATTAATTTGATGAAATGACGGGTGTGTGGGAAACTAGCCACGAGTAGCTGATGAATTTCCCCACAACAAATATTTTAACCTTGTCATTTTCCCCCGAAATATAATAATATCTTTCATTCTCTTTCTCAGATATCATAATCTCGAGAGTGTTAATCCGATTATGTCGTGGAATTTTCCCTGCTACGTTATTGGCAGTTAACCGGTAGTTTGATTATGGTTATTGAGCACCTAAACTCAGGATAGTGTTTGTCAAGTCGCCATCTTGGTTGCAGATGAAAAGTAGGCGGGTTATCGTCACAAATTCGCCATTCTAAACCCTGATAATGACGCCACTCTAAACCTACAATTTGTAAGGGAGCTGCACTAGTGCGTGTCTTCAGCGCGTACTTAAATTCCTGGCGTGCTGTTTGCTACTCACCTATAATTCCTCTCCGGGCGTTATGTTTGATAATGCTCTCGAGCAGCTCTCAACCTTATCACATTGAGAGCTGTTCAATGGCGTGCAACGCCCTCACACTGCTCGGGCGTTACGCGCACGGCGCTCAAAGTGGAGAAGGTAATATCCTATGCCGCAGCAATCGTATTTTCACTCTTTGATAATTTGCAAATCCTGTCTTAAATTCTCCCTGAATATCTACAGCCGTTCAAAAATCTGCATACGGAAAATTAACTGTTCTGAATCATTATTTTTGAATAAATTTATATGATAATGACGTCACATTTTGATTATTGAACCATGGTCGTTCTGACAGGAAATCATTATTCGCGACATTCGGTGTAACTTGGTAATTACAGCTTGGGCTACTGAAAGGTATTATCGTTGGGATAATATGTAATTGGTATCGTTTTGTCACGCACGACGGATTTGCTGTAGTATTTCACTGTCAATTTACCGCGCGGCACTTTGCTGGAATCATCGTGGATGTATGACTGTTTCATTGTTTTACTATTGTTTAACTATCTTAGATGAAACTGTGCATGATTTTTATTTTTGAGTCTTTTTCTGATTAATTTTACGAATTGTTTTCCCTCCTATTAATTTTTTCCCAGGACCAGGATACATCCCATTCCCGTTCTTCCTTCTTACACACTCTATTTAGAACGTGCAGATCATAGTTATACGCCTTACACCAACCAATTTACCATGACATATTGATCATTCCCGTCTTCTAACTCCACATTCCGTGACTCCATCTCCCAAATTCAATCTCTAGTCAAAATTCTTCACTTTGTGTCTCGAATCTCGAGACGGAAATTCATACAATTTTTCATGCTTTGACATCTTATAGTACATGACATTGACAAAATTATCCTCACTCTAGAACAGCTGTAGTAAATAATTTGCACTATTGCAGGTAAACATAAAACTTCGTTCCGTAGTTAAAAGGTTTACTACTTTACGCTATTCTCAAAAATCGACACACAGATGCAACTTCTGACAGCAAATAAGCATTTTTTATCGAGTTAAACCACCCCTGGATAACCTAAATATCCCTTGAAATATCCTGTGATAATTTCCTAAAATGGTGTTGCCCCCTTCTATGTTAGATTCATATGGGTTGAAGGCAGAGCCCCACCCTTTTCAATTCACTCGTTCTAACCGTCCAACTAACAGCCATTTTCCATGTATTAAACAATTTAAATCCATTCAATCCAGATAATGCTTCTCAAAATAGAAATCATAATATTCTGAGATTACTCGTGGCTGGGTGGAAATTTTATGTGAATTAAAATAAATTCGGAGTTATGAGAGTCAACTTTCCACCTTCCTGCAGTTATATAGTGAATTACTTCAAAATCATGCCTCCCGTCTTCATTCAAGACATTCATCAAAAATGTCTTTAATGTTACTCACTGATTCTGAAAATCAAATATTTGTTACTTTTCAAATTCCCGGTAATCATGAATTATTTCATGTACCACAATTCAAATTTGACGAAGAATTCATGTCCCGTTACCATAGCTCGAGTACAAATTCCGGGAGACACATTTGTTTTCTCTGTTAATTCATGTACTCCTGGAACCACTTTTAGTGAGTTGAGCTTATACTGCTACATATTATGTCTTGCATTATGTCTTCATGCTTTATGGTTGATACATATTTCTTTGTTGTTGTTGCTAATCAGTCTTTCCTATTTAAATGCATCTTGCCGCTCTTAATTTTTAAGATTCTGCGTTGATATATCACAGATCAGTTCCCCTTATTAAATTCTCTTTTTGTTACACAATCTATTAAATTGTTCGAAAATCATGCTCGTGAAATTTAATCTTTATAAATAAGACTTTTATGTTCGCGCTTTTACCGAGTGTCCTCTCTTTCAACAAAAATGAAATTTCTCAGGTATAAATAAAATATATCGGATCTAATTTAGCTCAGTGTATTCTTCCTCATCAATTCCAGGATTTTATAACATTATCTATTATTAACGGTAATAAATAATGAATTATCTATTAATATAATTCTTTTTGGAGACACCAACATAACTTAATATCGTGATTCATATATAATTGATTTAATAGCTAGGGATTTTATTATATTTGTCTCCGAGTTATATTTTCTTTGTTCAGCAGTATCTGTACGTGTCCCGTTTTCGAATTTAAATTAAGCTACCGATATGAAAATTTCCAGATTTTATCAGCTATACTGTTATCATTCTTATCATTTAAACTTATATTTTGTTTTTGATTTCTTTTAATTTAGATCCAAAAGTGCTTATTTCCACGTGCGAATGGATTAAATCACCCCATATCATCAAGTATGACATGGCTCCTATCTAATTTAAAATCCCCCTCCCCCTCACATGATAAGATCTTGCAAGACTTCACATCGTTTCATTATAATATTCAGCCAACTGCGCAAGTTCGTGAATTTTCCAGCGAATTCGTCCGCAAAGTATACCACCCAAGTCTTCAGTGTTTCCAACTTTGGTGTCCTTTTTGTAAGCACATTTATTGAACGGCCGTGTGAATTGAGCATGGTAAATAGACCGTGTGATGATATCAGTTTAACATTATAACTCATGATAGTGACGTCATGGAGCATATGTTCGCCTGCTCACGCAGCTTGTAGGCATATAGTCAAAGGACAGCGGGAGCTGGGAGAGAATCATTTCTCACATGTGTTTACTCCTTGCGAGATATATACTGCTGTTCCTGCGTGTTTTATCAAGGTGGAGTTAAGTTATAAGCTAGCTCGATATATAGTGTGAACTTTTGTAATTTTTTTGTTGGAAAGCACTGCATATTATATAAGTTATCCTAATAAGGAATTCCATGATTAAGCTAAGCATACACACCTAGAATTATAATTTTAAAAGTGATTTGTTTAGAATTCGTGCTAGGCAATCTGTTGTCTTGCCATCTTTATCATGCTCGCTATTAAAATCATTGCGTGTTTGCCAAGGTTTTCCATATATAAAACGTATTGTATTTAAATGCATGCATCATAATAGGAATATTTTCCAGCTTTTCATCATCATATAGGTTTAGATTTTGTGATTTTCTTTTATGTAAATCGTGAGAACTTTTTCATGGCACTTATTCAACTTATATGCCCGCGTATATTTTAGAAACACCTTGACATCAGGTCACTCTCGTAGAATGCAGTTCTCCCTGACAACATTTAGACCTGACACCAGTTCCCCTCAAGCAATAACTTCCCTGACACCAGTTCTACCTGGCACCAGTTCTCTCTGACATCAGCCTCATCTGACACCAATTTTCATTGACACCGGTTCCCCTGACACCAGTTCTCACTGACACCAGTTGACCAGTTCTCTTGCGCGACCCTCCGAAATCACCAATATACACCCATTTTCGAAGAGAATACATTTGACGAAAAGCTTTTAAAGAAAACTCCCTCGTAAATCATACATAACTTCCTGCACTCTTCTGAAACGCTATTATCCCTTTATTGCACACAAGTTATAAGTTAAAGCATTACATCTTTAGCCTTATCATCGCATTTCAACATCCAAACTATTAGTCCTTTTTGAGGGTGCTTGTAGGTATGCAATGATTCGTAGTATTGCACTCTTCGCATGGGTTGATTGACTCAAGAGCATGGCAAACAGCGATGCCGCTCATTAAAATTATTGCACTCGGCTTCTACTCGTAGAATGATTTCTATTAGCGCGGCTCAAGCCTATCATCATCTTACGAGGCCCTTGCTTCGTAGCGTCTACTTTATCCTCCTTGTGAGCTTCAGATAGAAGTTAAAACTTTATCTCAGGGACTGGGCAGTGGTCATACCCTCAAGGGATTGGGTCGTTGAAAGTCATCAACTCGCGACTTTATGCTATGAAATTGATAGTAACGTCCTCTCAACATGCGTGCATATATCACCGACATATTTTATCAATATCTATTGGATCAACCAATCACTGATAACATACCTCATCCCACGAATAGTGATAATAATATTAAACTGCAGGTTCTCTCTGATAAAGTGTTAATAGATTGCAGTGCAAGCTTTATATCAATTTGAAAAGAATACACCATTCCTCCTCAACAACTCCCCACTCTAAACCCTGACCATGACGAATACTCGGGTACCTGCTTCAACCCATATAGTCATATGATCACGTATATATAATGCTGGAGAGAGTGATTGAGGATCGTATGCCCCGATATGGTCTAACCATGTACGGAGGGAGATTGAATTGTAACATATTGCAATGGTTTATGTGTGTCTCTCAAGCTTTGTCGAGAGGGGCTCTCTCCCTTTCTCAGGCTATTGGGGTGTGTTGTTTGTAAGGTGTGAGATAGTGATCTGGTCATCTTATGATGGGAGGAGAAGGAGGAGGAGGAAGGTGTGGTATTGTGTTGTAATCCAGGGAGCAAGCTTTGCACCATCTTGCTAGACTTCGTATGTGACGTTAGGTATAACTGCTGTTTAGTCATGATGGTACATTTTGCAATCTAACACTTGCAACCTGTGACCTATCCGCTCAATCCTGAGTCCTTCTTCTCTTTCTTCCCCTGTATTCTTCTAGGAGATTCCTTGCCCAGATCAATGCTGGATCTTCTGATGCTAGGAGGCGATCATTGACTGTCGACGCCCTCCTTTTTGCGTCCTTTCAGATCATTCTGTGATAAGACTTACAGCTGTAACTACTAACTAGCTTTGTCTTCGTGCCTCCTTCGGGTCGGGTTATGCCCTTGCTTGCGTCACTCCGTACAAACTGCATGGTTTGCACCTGTGTACCAATAACCATAATGACCGATTATAACAGCAATATACGAAGACTGATCTCTCATAGATCAAAGATAAACTCTGGACAACGCTTGTAGTTTCGATTCTCAATTCGCATCTTTTCGAATTGTTCTTCTAGACGATAATTTCAGGATCTTTTGGATCTAACGGATCAATTGAAACTTCACATTCTGTTGATTACATTACCTCTAAATAGCCAATGATCATCAATGTGTGTATCAGCCGTAATTATTGCAGTCAATGAAACGGATGATTTCTTTAAAGAACTGCTATTTTTATCACCAACTCTCTAGAGTGCTATTGAGGTTAATTCAATTAATTCCTGTGATTCTAATGACTTCTCTTCCATTTTCTGCCCTGTAATTTTAGGACCAGGTTCTCTGTCACACGTCCCGTCTGACATAGTCCAGGACACATCACTAGAATAATAAGAGGTGAGTTGTGACGTCATTACCATAGTTTAGAATAGGGAATTGGTGACGTTGCAGCAGCCCCCTTTTTTCACGCGCGTGAAACATAGTCCTCCACAAAAATCACTGTCTGGAACTACATTAGATCACATTTAGACAAGTTCTTTGCACTTTTGCAGGACCCTTTACAGAGACCTAGATCACCTTGACATTCAGTCTGCACGGTCTCCGCGGTTGATTGTTTTTTGTGGGAATTTGCGTTTCAGGAAGGAAAATGATTTGTCACCCGTCGTTATCTAATGGAGGAAATGGGTTGTAGCGCCACAGTAACCATTCACCATTCACCAAATATGATGTAATGACAGAGCAGAAGAATGGTAGTTTGAGCTGGCTTCTACCCAAAATTATATATTGACCAAGATGACTTCCATCCTCTGACTTGTCATCGAGGAAGTTGAATGTTGCATGATTTTATTATTATTTTGCTTCCTCATTCATTTTCACATGGACTCTTCCTCATTCCATTATCACAGGAAATGGTTTGAAAAGGGAAGTTTTAGCTTCAGTAACTTATTTGAGAATTTGATGATATTCTCATTATTTTGCTACAGTTCTTACAATTTACAAAAGAGGGGTGGGGTCGGATGTGCTTGTGCGATATGCGTTCATTACGTTTTTGACATGTTTCATTTACGTCTAATGATAAGATTCGTTACAAGACTGTCAATTTACACGTGAGCACCTGCATAAGCATCGATTGAAGCACAAATCGAATTCGCTCAAAGAATTTATGATATCATCTATGTTGCTGACTGCTTCGTTAAATCTATTTGATTACTTCTTGAGTTCCTAGGATCTATCTGCTGAGTTTATTGGCCTTATCCCATCCATAGTTACTTACTCTCTTTCAGTGGAAGGCGATATCCCTCATCGATAATTTGTACCTCTTTGCGGCCTTTTGTGCTCCTCTGATCTGTATCACGAGATGAATCATTGGATAATGTCCGTAAATCCCCTTAACTGGCCTGATCTCTTGTCTCTCTTCTATGAGCCCCTCGGGCGCTATGACCCATTTCCTCTCGTTTGCGACCCCTCTTCTCGCCTGTGTCCCCTTGCCCTTTTGGTTGTGACCCCTCTCCACTCGAGTGTGGCCCTGTGACCCCTCTCCACACAGTCCCTCATTCTCCCTGCTCGTGGTTGCATTTAAGTGAGGATGAGCGGCAGTTATTCAGTTCCTCACGTGACACACCAAACATTAACAATGTACCCCAACAACTGATATACGTGTGTGTTGGTACGTTGATGTGTTGTGATTTTAACCACCGAGCGTTGATTTAGCTTTGAAAAAAATCTAGATGTATTTAGATTCTCTGCAAAAACTGTCCATAAATTTTGTATGCTGCTTCATTTCGATCTGCACATTTTTTTCTCATTTCAAGCTTTAATTCAATGGGTATAGGGACTACTAAGGTCGCCTAAATGCTATGAAATGTTAACGTGTACGCGTGTTTAGCTTGCACACACGACTAGAATGTTGCTATTAAACATTGTCTTTGTGTGAAACTCCCGACCCTGGAAGTTTTAGGGAAGATTGAGATTATTTTCCCCGGAGTTGCTATATCTTCGTGTTGAAGGTCTTAATTTAGAGTAATATCTCGCTAATCTTTCCATAATTTCTGATAATTCCATCTCATATTGTTTAAAGTTGTGATATTGTTCTCTAGTTCATGAATTGATATAATTGAAGAACAAAGGTACGACTATTGGAATTTCGAATTTCACATACTCCCTGCTCCGAACAAAAGAGGCTGGAATACAGTGTGAAAAGCGCGTTATACATGAAATGATACTGGCACGGTGCGTTGACTTCTAGACCTCCAATGAACTATGAAATTACCAGAAGATCGTTTTACCGTTTAAGATATTAACTAACTAATCACACTGTGATCTCTGTAAGTTGCGCCACCAGATCATAGACACTTGAAAGTAACATCATGAGGTTGCTCTGAACCGCCTATCTGTTCCACATGACTACTCGGTCATACGAGCGAATTACTGCGGGAGACTCCCGGGAGTCCTCCGGGAGCCCTCCGGGAGCCCTCCGGGAGCCCTCCGGGAGTACTCCGAGAGTCCTCCGAGAGTCCTCCGGGAGTACTCCGGGAGTACTCCGAGAGTCCCCCGGGAGTCCTCCGGGAGTCCCCCGGGAGTCCCCCGGGAGTCCTACGGGAGTCCTACGGGAGTGCCACGGTGGGAGTCCCCGGGGGGTCCTGGGGAGTGGCCCCGGGAGTCCCCGGGAGTCCTACGGGAGTACCCGGGAGTCCCCAGAGTCTGGGAGTACCCAGGGGAGTCCCCGGGGAGTCCGGGAGTACCCCGGGAGTCCCAGGAGTCCCCCGGGAGTCCTACGGGAGTACCACGGGAGTACCCCGGGAGTCCCCCGGGAGTCCTACGGGAGTACCACGGAAGTGCCACGGGAGTACCCCGGGAGTCCCCCGGGAGTCCCCCGGGAGTCCTACGGGAGTACCCCGGGAGTCCCCGGGAGTACCCCGGGAGTCCTACGGGAGTACCCCGGGAGTCCCCCGGGAGTCCTACGGGAGTACCACGGGAGTGCCACGGGAGTGCCACGGGAGTGCCACGGGAGTGCCACGGGAGTACCCCGGGAGTGCCACGGGAGTACCCCGGGAGTGCCACGGGAGTACCCCGGGAGTGCCACGGGAGTACCCCGGGAGTCCCCCGGGAGTCCTACGGGAGTACCCCGGGAGTCCTACGGGAGTACCCTGGGAGTCCTACGGGAGTACCCCGGGAGTCCCCCGGGAGTACCCCGGGAGTGCTACGGGAGTCCCCCGGGAGTCCTACGGGAGTACCACGGGAGTGCCACGGGAGTACCCCGGGAGTCCTACGGGAGTACCACGGGAGTGCCACGGGAGTACCCGGGAGTGCCACGGGAGTACCCCGGGAGTCCTACGGGAGTCCCCCGGGAGTCCTACGGGAGTACCCCGGGAGTCCTACGGGAGTACCCCGGGAGTCCTACGGGAGTACCCGGGGAGTACCCCGGGAGTCCTACGGGAGTACCCCGGGAGTCCTACGGGAGAATTGCGCGCGCGCTCATTTCTGTTAACGGTGTTTTGATTACGTTGCTTCGTAACTTTTGAACGGATCGTGGGTTTTTGATGCGGTAAAATTTTTTTAGTTGATCTGAAATTTGCGAACGAGGTGCTGCGTAGCAGCGCCGAGTGAGCTGTGTATTAGCAGGCCTAACGGGCCTGCTAGTCTCTAATATAATTTCGCAACCTCTGTATTATGTACTCCGTCACGTTTTTTGTCCTTTTGTGGACACATTTTGAAGCGTGCACGTGCAGTATAGATATATGCGCGCGCGTTGCTATGGTTACATATTGAGCGCGCGCGTTCATTTCTGTTTAATGCTGTTTGAGTACGTTGATCCGTAATAACTTTTGATATGATTGGAATTTTTTGATGCAGTAAAAAGTATTGAGTTGATTTGAAATTTGCGAACGAGGTGCTGCGTAGCAGCGCCGAGTGAGCTGTGTATTTGCAGGCCTAACGGGCCTGCTAGTCTCTAATATAATTTCGCAACCTCTGTATTATGTACTCCGTCACGTTTTTTGTCCTTTTGTGGACACATTTTGAAGCGTGCACGTGCAGTATGGATATATGCGCGCGCGTTGCTATGGTTACATATTGAGCGCGCGCGTTCATTTCTGTATAATGCTGTTTGAGTACGTTGATCCGTAATAACTTTTGATATGATTGGAATTTTTTGATGCAGTAAAAAGTATTGAGTTGATTTGAAATTTGCGAACGAGGTGCTGCGTAGCAGCGCCGAGTGAGCTGTGTATTTGCAGGCCTAACGGGCCGGCTAGTCATTATAATAATATACAGGTAATTACAACACTATCAATATACGTATCAATATGGCCACCCAGAAGTGGTAATCATTATCAATATCAAGAAAAAACAGAATAAATTTACAGCAACTTCCCAGCAGCAACAGCAAGCCTCCTTTTCTTGATGAATGTGTCTGTCTTCAGGATCTCTGCACATCTGTCAGAAAGGACCCGCTCCCCATCTTCTCCTCCTCCTGAAAGACGTCGGAGGGTTGACGCAGAAGGCGACGGTGACGCTGCACCCACAATCTACAGCAGGGGATCTGTCCCAGGAGAAGCCCTTGAAGTCTACACTACAACCCTCATCAAATTCGTGGGAAGAAAGGACCACAAGCTCAGCCTTGCAAAGTTCCTGAAGGTGGAGAAGATTCCTGAGTCCTCTTTCTACCGCAAGCGGAGGATTGCAGAACTGATGATCTTGGATGGCCCCAGATTCGACTACTTGGTGAAGCAGCTGACCCGCACGCAGAAGTCGGATAAGATCAATCAACAGGTCCTTTCTGACAGATGTGCAGAGATCCTGAAGACAGACACATTCATCAAGAAAAGGAGGCTTGCTGTTGCTGCTGGGAAGTTGCTGTAAATTTATTCTGTGTTTTCTTGATATTGATAATGATTACCACTTCTGGGTGGCCATATTGATACGTATATTGATAGTGTTGTAATTACCTGTATATTATTATAATGATAACGGATTTCCTCCAACGAATCGTACTAAAAAATCACTACATCTGAATACATAGACACGCGCCTATCAGGTCCATTTTGGCATACTGCCCGAATCCGGGGGACTCCCGGGGCACTCCCGTGGTACTCCCGTAGGACTCCCGAGGGACTCCCGGGGTACTCCCGTAGGACTCCCGGGGTACTCCCGGAGGAGTCCTCCCGTGGTACTCCCGTAGGACTCCCGGGGTACTCCCGGAGGAGTCCTCCCGTGGTACTCCCGTAGGACTCCCGGGGTACTCCCGTAGGACTCCCGGGGGACTCCCGTGGCACTCCCGGGGTACTCCCGTGGCACTCCCGTGGTACTCCCATAGGACTCCCATAGGACACCCGGGGTACTCCCGTAGGACTCCCGGAGGACTCCCGGGGTACTCCCGTGGCACTCCCGGGGTACTCCCCGGGTACTCCTGTAGGACTCCCGGGGTACTCCCGTAGGACTCCCGGGGGACTCCCGGGGGACTCCCGGGGTACTCCCGTGGCACTCGCGGGGTACTCCCCGGGTACTCCTGTAGGACTCCCGGGGTACTCCCGTGGGACTCCCGGGGTACTCCGGGGACTCAGGGTACTCCGTGGTACTCCCGTAGGACTCCCGGGGGACTCCCAGGGTACTCCCGTGGTACTCCCGTGGTACTCCCGTAGGACTCCCATAGGACACCCGGGGTACTCCCGTAGGACTCCCGGGGGACTCCCGGGGTACTCCCGTGGCACTCCCGGGGTACTCCCCGGGTACTCCTGTAGGACTCCCGGGGTACTCCCGTAGGACTCCCGGGGTACTCCCGGGGGACTCCCGGGGTACTCCCGTGATACTCCCGTAGGACTCCCGGGGGACTCCCAGGGTACTCCCGTGGTACTCCCGTGGTACTCCCGTAGGACTCCCGGGGGACTCCCGGGGTACTCCCGTAGGACTCCCGGGGGACTCCCGGGGTACTCCCGTAGGACTCCCGGGGTACTCCCGGGGTACTCCCGTGGTACTCCCGTAGGACTCCCGGGGGACTCCCGTGGTACTCCCGTGGTACTCCCGTAGGACTCCCGGGGTACTCCCGTAGGACTCCCGGGGGACTCCCGGGGTACTCCCGTAGGACTCCCGGGGGACTCCCGGGGTACTCCCGTAGGACTCCCGGGGGACTCCCGGGGTACTCCCGTAGGACTCCCGGGGGACTCCCGGGGTACTACCGTGGCACTCCCGTAGGACTCCCGTAGGACTCCCGTAGGACTCCCGGGGGACTCCCGGGGGACTCCCGGAGGACTCCCGGGGGACTCTCGGAGTACTCCCGGAGTACTCCCGGAGGACTCTCGGAGGACTCTCGGAGTACTCCCGGAGGGCTCCCGGAGGACTCCCGGGAGTCTCCCGCAGTAATTCGCTCGTATGACCGACTACTCTCTTGACATTTAAGACGGGCTCACTGTTCAGTCAACATCAGTCAACTGTGAAATACGTGACCTTGTGAGTGGTGAACCATGTCAATAAATTCGTCCTTTTAGACTTGGCAGTAGTCTTTATATACGCTCAGTACTGCAATGTATGCAACTAACTACCGGGCTTATTCCTTGTTTATAGCCTGCGCGAAGATAAGCAAGCCAACATCATCAACTCACCATTCTTAGCTATGATAATGACGTCATCGGGAGCCATTGAGCCAGTTCTTTATTGAGAGTCTATAAAATATAAGCTGTGTGTTGTCTGCATGCAATCCACACCACTCATTCTCATTCTCATTGATCCAGGGTCTATATATTTAAACTGGGTTTAGATCATCTACTGCTAATTGGCGTACCTGTCTTTACTCTTTTTCACTTGTGTGGGTATTAGAATGCTTATCTAGTTGAGTATGGGAGTGTTTGATCCAGGTCCTTTGATCCAGGGTAGCTTCCATAATGTGTGTCGTCCTTGAGGAATAGGCTGTTCCACACCGGTGATTTACCCTTCTAATAACCATTACAATGACATCATTCTAACCCGGGTTCTAGTTGAGGGTGATCAATGCATATTAGCAGCTAGCTGGGTAAGGGTCTGTTTTAGTGTTTTAGCAGCTGTTGGTAAACAAACAGGTACTGTTTTAGGTAATCCACTTATAGGGCGTCCTAAAAACGATCGTGAAGTCATGAATAACCATATACGGGTACAGAAATCACCTAAAGATATAATTTCCAAATAGGGTCATCATTTATTTCGTGAAAATGGAAGCACGTCATATAATTTTCGTTTAGAATGTCATGTAAGATAGGTAGGGCGTGTACGGTGTAGAGGGTCTCATGATGTACAATGAAGTGTATATTGAGATTTGAGCCACTCTCGCTAGCTATGTATTTCATGTATACATACACCCTCCAGCCTCCCTATGCAATCCGATGCCATGGTGATAAACCATACAATTCCTGTACGTATTAATCACGTGATAGTCACTATAGAACTTATTAAATTTTAATTAATACACCACCCGACCTCTCCATGTATATTAAAGATTGATGTGTGGGGGTGAGACTTGAAATGTTCGCATGCAAACTAGGTGTGTATGAGTTACTAATTTTATTAAGATTCTCTACTGCAGATAGTAGATCTATGTTACATTAGTATTATATTGTGTGGTTTTAGTTTTTTCATGTGCTTGATCTTCTTCTTGAGATCGTGGACAGCTCTTGATAAGTTGTGTGCTTGATAAAACTGATCTAATTACAATTAATAGCTTTTATTGTAGATGTTTCAAGCAGGATCTGGGAATCTTCCGTGTGAAAATCTTGTGAATTTAGCTCGAATTGAAATTCATTTGCTTTTGCTGATCTCCAACTGGAAAAAGTGGAATTCATTTGCTGTCGTTGGTGATTCATGATCTTTACTTGAAATTCATTTGATGTCATCGATTCTGTCTTACGCTGAAGTTAACTTTATACTGCGCGCGCAGGTTCATCTCTTGGGCCTTCTGGCACACTCACAACTTTTCTCTTACTGCACTTTCGCTACCCTCCCTTTCCTTGGTTATTTCTTTTTGATGCCCCATCCTTCGGTTCACATCATGGTGTGAAAGTGTGTTTAATTTAGCGAGCCATGAAAACCACAGTCCACACACTTAGATGAGTTATGCCAACCCCACACATCGAGTCCACATCGAGTCCACAGTCCACCACACACATCCACAGTCCACCACACACCTTGTATTGCTAATAACGTTCATTGTACATAGCAAGCATGCTTAGTGGGGGGTGTGAGACACTGCCAAGGTCTGTTGTATAATGCGGTTATATGGGAGGTCTTGTGTCCGTTTAGGTCTGTAGTCTTGCTACACGTTGCTAATGAAACAGTCGTTATTTGGTCTGTGAGATGGGGCGTTATGTTAGTTTTGTTAATCCTCTGCTGTCACGCGCTTGTAGTTGTATGTTAATTGTTACTGTTTGTGCTAAACGAATTTCTTGACGTTGATTGTTTAAAGAACTAGAATTTGGTCATGTGCGGAGCAGAATAAAGGGTACCTTTCATGAGGGGGCTACCAATAGTCAGGTTATTGTTGGGAAACTGAGCAGGAGAGTCGGAGAGATTGCCAGACTACTGAGTCCGTTACCAAGTTATGGAGAGGAAGTTACTCTCAGGACTTCAGGAAGCAATAAAGAAGTCAGAATTGCAGAGTCCCCATTCTCTGATCCGATCTTCTGAAGAAGTCACTCCAGGCTGGTATATATTTGGTCAGGTCTTGCACTAGTCTTTAGTAATCCGGCTGCAGCTTTTTCCTTGATTACCCGGGTGTTTCTTGACCCGATTGTTACAGGTATTTTAAATTGTTTAACCGTATAACTCTCCTTTACCTAATGTTATATGATGTACAGGCTGAAGGATGGTGGAGGTCTCACCTCCCCATTGTTTATGTTGGAGTGTTCCAGCCCAGCTTACTGGCTTATTAACCGCTGCACGTGCAATAATAGGCAGGTGGGAGTGACGTCATTATCATAGCTTAGAATAGGGTGTTGGTGTCGTAGCAACGCCCATTTCTCAAGGGTTGTTTAATATATAGTTTAGCTTTTGTTACGGGTGTTATATAATGTAAATTTATTTATACACGGGCGCGTGAGTTAGTCTAGCTACATGATATTCCCAAGCCCCCGTAACTCATTTATATCTTTGTATGAACTGCGATTTGCTGTCCCCTGCAGTGAGCTAATTGAGGCACTCTAAAATTGATATATCTCTTTTGTGGCATGTACCATTGGTATGGATTCATATTCTTAGGATTGTTAAGTCTTTCGTCGTCGTTTTGACCTACTCAATGGTGTTTTTCACAATTTATACACATATCAACGGGGCTGTTTTGTTCCTATTATCTTCACATACAACTAAGGTGGAGCTTCATGAACAATCAACTCAGATATATGATGTTTTATTCAGCCTATTGAATAAGTTAGATTCATCCTGTATAATCTCTCTCTCAGACCATCTGAGCATCTGATCACCTTCCCCACTGTGTATATACTAAGCGAATAACCTCAGCTCTGAATCACGCCACCAGTGCTCTGAGCGGTTTACCTATCACGCCGCCCACCTCACTAGTCACATCACCATCACGCCGGCAGGCTCGAATACAGCACCTGCTCCTGGTCACTACACGCGACGTGTGGACTGTGGATAGCACTAGAGTCGTAAAAACAACGTATTATATAATAAAACTATACGGCCCAAATTTTAACATAATTTATATGCTTTTTATTATTGCTTTATGTTATAGCTGTGGTGATCGTTTCTTTTAGTGATAATATTATAGTCACAGGTAAAACTCATGATCACCTATATTTTATTGTTGTACCTATTCGGTCGTGATAGTGTTGGCTTGTTGATTAAAACTGTCGTGCTGTTTTGATTGTCTTCCTTGTGATGTGTATTATCCTACGCTTTATACTGCTTTATAAGCTGTGTGAAATTTATTGACAGTTGAGAGTGATGTCATTATCAGGCTTTAGAATGGCGAATTGATGGCGTTGAATTGTCCATTTTTCGGCGTATGATGTTTGAAAACACTTTGTTCATTGCTTTGTTTTATTCCTCTCAGGAATATTATGATGAATATGTTCAAGTTTGTTCTGTGTTATTTTGTTTGAGTTTAAGCCTGGAATCACGACCGCTTTGTGAAACGTTCAAACCTATCAATAATAACGAGCCATCAGCTGATCATGCGATGTTTAGATAAAATATATCCTTGTGTTTAAATTTAGTACGGTTTAATAATCATTATTTTGATATTTCTCGATGTTCTATTTGCGTTTTATGCTTTTAAATAAAGTAACGCCGTTTTTGTCAGCGATCGATATAAATGAATTCAGTTGGTCACATTTTTCAGTTATTTTAACTTATAGATGAAGAAATTTCTTGCTCATTTCTCACCACACCTCAATGTAGCTCATCCGTGGGAAAAGATCCAGTGCACTATCAAACTTCTGTTCATTAAAGTTTGCACTCAAGAAATAAGCAGTTAGAATTAGAAATTACATCACGATCATGATTTAAAACGCTCAGTGGATGCCGCTTACCCGTCTGTTTTTGAGTGCGCACACTCCATCCCTCCATATCTCCTCTTGATTTTAACAGTTGCACGTGTACTGGTGACTTGCCACACGAATAAAAGAAGATAAACGCACTGAGCCAGGCCCCTGACATGCACGGATAGCCAATGAACGGCCGTGAATTTGATACTACATCCAATCAGGGGCTCCATTCAATGCTCAACTCTCATTGGTGTATCTAGAACAATAACAACGTGTGGAGTTAATATCTCCGGAGCATAACAAAAAGTTGAGGTAAATTAAATACGGTGATCTAATGATTAAAAGAAGATCTAATGATTAAAAAGGAGATATACAAAAGATTAAAAGATACACAAAAGATATCCAGTGCACACACGAGCTAAATCTCTAAATGGAAGATATTGTAATGCTCATGATTTGTTCATGAGATGATACAGATGGGCTGAGTCACCACACTGATATCATATCTCATGTTAAAACACGTTTAATCGCGTATTAAAACACGTATAATCGCGTATATTATTAACCCCCACGTGTGTCTGTGATATATTGTGTCAAATACGCTATAATTTGTGTGTTATGTTGGCAATAGTCCGTGGAATGCTGGAGGAGATATATACGTGTGTATATTGGGACACCTGCTGGCACTTCATTCTTCTTTTCTGACAGCTTTCATTATCCGTACCGTACATTGACGAGTTATTGTGTACGAAGTACGTACTATATTCGGTAAACTGTGCAGTGTCTTCTCTTTCGAGTTACCAACGTATTTGGCATCGTTTCAAATCAGTTCAGAACAATGGCTAGAAGTTCTAGCCATTGTTCCGAACACAAGTGCTCCACTCGTTTTCATTTGATTCGTTGAACCCTTCATATCGATCAGAAAACATTTCTCTTATTTCTCAAATTTCTAAAAGTCTTATCCAAATATGTCTAAATTCAGTGCTTTACGATTACAGATTGCCATAGCAACAGATTGCGCTATGATAGACCGGGCCCTATCATTATTAGGCGCATGTTGACATTCAGTACGTATTTTTGATTTCCCATCGCTATGGCAACTACCTGTACTTTGCGGTAGTCGTATTATATCGACCGTCAATATATGCACTGAGTATTGACAGAGCTGAGCTAAAATTGACAAGTCTATTCTTAGAATGCTCCTTCCAAAAGGTCATGCGCGAAATAATACGCTGCTGAACTTCGTCATAAGTTTTCTACTATAAACCCTGATAATGACGCCATGTTATAACGATGCCTACAAATAAACTAAGGTATATGTTGATGGTGATCACCCCATTGTTTTAAAGGCTTAAAGATCGTTTCTTACATGAGTATTGAGTGTGAGGTTATATATAAGAGCTACTAGGCTGATAGAGGTGGTGTTAGGGTTCTAAGAATAGGAAGCTCCTACGACTGTTAACTGGAGTACTGCACACATGACTCTAACACAGTGTGGGCTAGCGAGGGATTCAGTGTGGTCAGCAGTCTCTACTATAGCTCCCAGTGGATCACTCTTACTGACTCCAATACCCGGGGGTTCTTAGCTATTTTACTGCTCTCGGTAAATCTTTTCGGGGTTATTTTTAGTTACAAGTATTTTAGCCATTTCTTCACTTAACAGTTACTAAATTTGCTTCAATTAGGCAGTTAAAGGAACACTTAGCTGTTTTCAAACACTTTCACCTAAAGTGTTAACTCGGTTAACTTAAAACGATGTATCACAATTTCTATAACGATTTAAAATGTATAAAGGGCTGAATAGCCCTATAATAGATTATTAAATTGATCTGAAAGCCTCAACATACCCCAGTATATAATATCCCCCCTGTCCTAGCCTGACCCCCTTGTTAGCTTGATATCCCCCGCGTGGCACAGTCTCCTGATTGATCAGCATGGAACCCTGCCTGCAGTGAAAACGTGCCTCCCATTAATTGACGCCAAACGTCTCCGTACCCTCGGCCACCGTCTCCGGACTGCGCGCGCGAACAATAGGCGGGAGAAAGCGATGTCATTATCAGGGATTAACATGGGGTGTTGATCTTATGAAGTCGCGTATTTTCAGCGCCCGACCAGTAGATTGTATGTGCTCCTTCTACCCCCTGCCACTACACCCGTACATTGTGTGCCGCCCTTCTCTCAATGAGTTAATTGAGTGAGTCTACCTCTCAGCCTCGTGTTCTGATTGGATAGTATCTCGGTCACGTGACGTGTAACACGTGCTGATTGGTTGGTGGATATCTCCCGCTGATTGGTCAGTTACCCGAGCGCTCTGATTGGTCAGTTACCAGGAGCGCTCTGATTGGCTAGGATCGCTGTGTGCGCCCTTGACAGCTCCATTCACTATTAGGGTGTGTGTAGCGCTAGATTATACCAAGTTCGTTGGAAAATTAGTCAGACTATAGATTTCACAGAGTTCTCTGTGGTATGCTGCGCTCTGTGGTACTACTCCCTTCTTTGTCATCGGTCGGACTTTTAGTTGTGCTTCACTTGTGTAAATCGTGTAAAATGCATGAAAATCGAAGTCTTTAAGTTTTATACGTTTATTAATATCCGTTTAACTTTGAAGTCAGTCGTGTTTATGCTTCTATACTCTTTTTGACTTAGCAGTCTGTAGTAAATTTTCAGTTAGTTTAGAGTTTAAACTGTCGCACATTTCTCGAATTATATGCGGTATATACCGGGTGGGCCAAAAAGAACGTTACAAAAGTAACGCGCTGTAACTTTGGTTGTGTTTTGAGTTTCTTGATGAAATTTTGGGATGTCATAGGTATAGGCTGTAAGTTTTTGCACCAAAAATTTGGAGTGTCTAGCACAAAAAATGTCCGAGTTATCAACATAAAACCGGTTTTTCGGCTATATTTCAATATTCGAGAGTCAATAACTCGGCTTGTGTTCGGAGTTTCTTGACCAAATTTTAGGAGGTCATAGGTAGAGGCTATAAGTCTTTGCAACATAAATTTGAAGTCTCTAGCTCTAAAAATGTCTCAGTTATCAACAAAAAGCGGGTTTTTTGCCCCTACCTCTGTTTCCTTGCCCATATCTCTGTTTCTGGGACTCAAAAATGTTAGCAACTCCAGGGTCATATTGGTCAGATGTTGCCCGAAATATCCTGAAAGTTTCATCAAGATTGCTCGAAAAACCTCGGAGATATGCACCTTTTTGTAACCCAAAAAAGTGTATAGCGCGTAATTACTGTGTCTTTGAGAAAGTTAAAACTATGTACGCTTGCGTATGTACACTTTTTTGCGTTACAAAAAAGCGCATATCTCCGAGGTTTTTCGAGCAATCTTGATGAAACTTTCAGGATATTTCGGGCAACATCTGACCAATATGACCCTGGAGTTGCTAACATTTTTGAGTCCCAGAAACAGAGATATGGGCAAGGAAACAGAGATAGGGGCAAAAAACCCGCTTTTTGTTGATAACTGAGACATTTTTTGAGCTAGAGACTTCAAATTTATGTTGCAAACACTTATAGCCTATACCTACGACCTCCTAAAATTTGGTCAAGAAACTCAAAACACAAGCCGAGTTATTGACTCTCGAATATTGAAATATGACCGAAAAAACGGTTTTTTGTTGATAACTCGGACATTTATAGAGCTAGACACTTTAAATTTTTGGAGCAAAAACTTACAGCCTATATCTATGACATCCCAAAATTTCATTAAGAAACTCAAAACACAACCAAAGTTACAGCACGTTACTTTTGTAACGTTCTTTTTGGCCCACCCGGTATTTGCACAATTGAGAATACAGTATGTCAACAGTTTAGAGTTGTTAATCCCATGAATAAACATGTTTTGTCGAGTACAGTTGCTCTCCATTTTCAAAAGATCGCTCGCTGTTTAAAGCAGTCTGTCATCTCGATCACACATCGCATCTCGCGTTAGCAGGTCAATTCCTTAGGGATTCGAACGGCGCCGGAGTCAGAAAAATGCAGAGCTAATATGAGACAGAATAGCATCTGAAATCATTAGCAATCGAATGTCGGAGTTCCACATTTCTTTCCACTTTCTGATGTCCAATAGTCAGGCTTCCTGGACAGTGAACAGAATGAGTTATGAACTTGGCTGTGTGCACTGTGCACTACTTGCAGAGAAAATAATGACCAAAAGAGAACTCCTAAAGAAATTGCCATAACTCTCAGACCGAAGTTAGCTTAGCAGTGCCTCCAGAGTGAACTCTGTCCACTCTTTCAGACCCTGACGTCTGGACCAAGCACCTGTGAAATGTGTCTTGTGAATGTCCTGGACTCTACTTAGCAACGTTCTGCTACTCTCTGTCAAACTCCCCGCCCTCCCTAATTACCAGATCTTCCTGGCCAACTTCCTAGTACGTTATAAGGTCATGCGTGAATAATAGGCGGATTAGTGTGACTTCAGTATCATAGTATTAAGTGGAGAGTGGATGATCTCTCAACGCCTATTTCTCGCTCGCGACCCCAGATGTCCTGTGACGTGTGTGTCCCAGAGCAGAATATATGAGAACAAATCAAACCTGCTTCTGTACAGCAGCCTGCTCCATGTCTACAAGTTATTTAGAAATTTACAACTCCATTAGCCGACTCCCATTATGTACAATGTAATGTTAAGTAAGGATTTAGTTCGTTGATTTCAACTGAATTCCGCTCCGTTGGAGCCACATTGATGGCTTGGTATGAGCGTTGTTCATAAATAGCTCGCACAGAAATGAATATGGTAGATTGTTGATGTCATTATGAGGGTTTAGAATGGTGAATTAAACCCATCTAACTGTCTACTTCGCTCACTAGGGGCACTGTGAGTGGGAGTAATCATGGGACTCAAGTCCTCCGAAATGAGGATATTTCTTTGAGGGCGTCCACTGACATATCTTCTAGATCACTTGGCATCTGTCGTGGAATTCTGGCGTCTGTCAGGCTTTTGAGCAGCGTCCAAGTTTGTTTTTTATCAAAATTTTGTTTGGAAGTGGATTCTGGCGTCCGTTTTACTTTTGAGCAGCGTCCAAGTTTGTTTTTAATCAAAATTATGTTTTGAAGTACGGACTTTATCCTAGTTTGTATCCTAGTTTGTGTGCCTATACCTAAAGGTTTTGCATCTGTACTGCTCAGTGCTCTATTTCTATACCCACATATCCATGTTAAGATGTTAGTTAAATATGCAGGTTTCCTCCCATTCCTTCTCTTCCCACTATTTATTGCATAGATCAGCCTTAAGATGAATATTTATCATTTAAAGTTCGCTAATTGGAGTTACTTAACGAACTTAGAAATATGTTCTTTGTGTTGATAAGCCTTGCAAATTACTCTACATTTCACTGTGTACACATGTGATGGGTACCTCTCGGATCGTTTTCAAAAGCTTTTACCTCAAGACAATTATATCCTATGGATTTGAATCCCTATATATCAGTATCTGAATAGACGGGTATTATGTGGACTTTTTGGAGTATTCACATCTCACATTTTAGTAACTTTATTTCGCTCACACATCTATTGGTATGTACTCACACGTCAGTATGTAATCACCGAACTTATATAATAAATCTGTAGGGAACTTATATAATAAATCTGTAGGGAACTTATAAAATAAATCTGTAGGGAATTCTACCACTATTCGTGAAGTATTCCACTAAAATTAGCCTCTTAAAATACAATTATCGGCTATTATTATTACCTCAAACAGACATAGGACATATCACATCTTCCTGCCTATCCAGGCCTATCTTAGAATTTCACGATATAATATTTGTTGTCTGTCTGTTTGTTCGAATATTTGTGTGCCTGTTCGTACATCTGTTCGTGTGTTTGTATTGGTTCGAATGTCTACAACAGCCTTTGCCAGCTCATCAGTTACTACTGCTCTTGAAAACATATATACTCTGTGTCTTTAGTCTTCCCGCCAAAATGTAACAGTATATTTGAACTGCTACAACTCTGGGAGCCTGTGAATAATATTTCATTCGTTATAACAGAGCTTCTGAGGGTGTCATCGGCATTTCGTGGGATTCTGCTTGGAATATTATTAGCAATTCCCGGCAGATTAGCATTTCTATCGTTTTGTAAATTTGTGCAGACATGTTTTCGTTAAACTTAAAATATGCAGTAGGACTCCGAAAGCTTATGCTAATGCCAGATTTCCCAGTTTGCTTGCTCTGCTTCCGAATTCTATAGGTACTGATTTCAGACCACCAATAGCCACATTTCACTGGCATCATCAGCCATGATTTATTTTAGAGTCCAGCTCTGGAATGCTTCCAGTAGAATGCTGAATACTTGTACAGTTCATCATGCAGACCATATAATGTACTTCCTTCTAAAACGGTCAAGTGGCCGTTCTGACTACACTGCGCGCGGTGTACTGAGACATGATATCTTTGTATGTGTTGTATATCTGAAGTATTTTCTAGTCAGGAGCAGTTTTTGTGAAGCAATCAGTTGGACGTTATACACTCTGGAATCCGCATAATGTTACAAACAAATAGATGGCAGTGGTGGGACACTCCATTTTCATGGTTTAGAATGATGGCTGATAGACGTTGGACTGCCTATTGGGGGACTGGCCGAATTCTCTTGGATCCGTCCCCCTTGTTTGATGAATAGATGGTTGCAATCTCGTCATTTACATCATGCGCGCTGCCAAATTGTTGAAAATAACAACCTATTTTTCGTGTACGGGGGATAGTAGACGCAGAACCGCCTAATCTAACTGCCACGTACAGTCAGGAGATATACATCAACTGTGCATGCTGTGTCCGTGTACACTCGCATGCAACTCATTGTGAGCACATCGTGAGTTTTACAGGTCTGCTGTGTTTCAGTCTTCTTGTCACCAGTATTGTATAAACTCGCAGAGTGACCCCGCGCGAAAATATGGGTGGTTTTATTCGTCATCAGTGCACCACTTTGAAGCTTGATAATGACGTCATTGTCAGATGTCTTTATCCGTGAGGGGTCTTTTCTGAGGATAAATCACTAATTTTATCAGAATATATTAGCATCTGGTAAAAATAACGGTTTTCCTCCAAAATGGGAGGCGTAACTGTGAACCGGTGTCCATGATCTCGAGCCTTCCTTTGCGCAGGAACTCTGACCACTTATTTGATGTCCTTATCATTCTGGAATTTTAACTGCTGAGAAATTTCAAATTTTTCGCTGTTTTGTTGACGGCTATGGCATTAATCTTTGTAGGTGCATTACATAGCTTTATCTTCATTATATTATTATTATTTAAGCTAATCGCGTGAAATGCATGTCAAATATCATTATCGATATATAAATAAATTAATTTATTTACTAAGTATACATACTTGTAACACATCAATAATCCAATTAAGTCCGGTGACAGTTTGAATGTTAAGGAAGTGCAACTTACCTTAGAACCGCGCGCCTTTGATAGGCAGCACCTAACGTCATCAATTCACCATTTTAAACCATGATAATGACGTCAATTTCAACTGCCCAGTCCCTCGCGCGCGCCCTAGGGCACTTGGATTTGGGTATTAACTTTCCGTTTTAAAGCGTGAAACTCTATACGCCACGCAGCATAGGCTGAGTTCACATTTTAATTTTATATTTCGCTTTAAAAGTTCACAGGCGCACGTTTAATCTCCTGAAAAGATAATTTGTTTTGCGTTGTTGGATTTTTTAAAATTCACATTAATTTGTGACTTTTTAAAAAGCTGTCTTTTAAAATTCCAAATTCCCCAGTGTTTTTCCTGAAAGTAGAATGACTGGAATTTTTAAGGAGAATTCAATTTAAATGGGACTGGTGCAGCCTTTTACGCCCTTCCCAGTTCTTTAACACCACACGCACGAAGAAAGGCGGTTCGCCGTCATCAACTTACTACATTGTGCTTTGGTAATGACGTCATAAAACCGCCTATTTCTTCACTTGACCGTTAGTTCAAGTCGTAGCCCTGAAATGACGTAGCCTTTTGGATCATGCTTTCCACTGTAAAGACGGTTAATCATCTAATTAGCCCCCAACCAATTTCAAGACAGTGAACTGTGATTGAGGCATTGTACGTCGTTTCGTCATACCCATTTCTACCTCCTGACTTCAGAATCTTGGTCTAATGTCCCTGGGAAAGCGTGTCAATATTTGTGATGACGGAAGACAAATAATAAACTTCGAGATCGAGATAAGAAAGCGAGATATGTAATACGTCATTGAAATTTCGCTGAATTTTACATCATTAACCATTTAAACCAATTAATAACTTGTATCTTGCCTCCACTTAGCGAGATAATGTTTCTAATACTTAAGTAGGTTGTTATCGATTTAGAAATGATCATCCCTTTCTTCCTCAACCATTCAGCCATGTTGTCCACTATAATATAATTTTGTCCCTATATAAGGGCATGTCTCATCCACTTGATGTACTGCATTTGAAAACCATCAAATGCGAATGTGTTCCCTCCTCTCCTTTGACATTGTGTCCCTGTACAGTATACGCACCAGTTATCATCGCCCTATTACTTGGGGGTATTCTGTCAGTGAAAGCTAGGAGGTCTTACGTCATTAATGCTCCATTCTAAGCCATGATAATGACGTCACTAACCCCGTCATTTCCCGTGTACAATGTGATAAGTTGTGTATATCGCTGTTTCCTCTTCCCTCGTTCTTCACAATTGCAATAATTTGGTAAGTTCTCCAGTTTGGTAACCCTACACCAGAACATACAACCCACTTCAGTATTTCCCATTTCCCTCATTTCTTCCTATGATAATCACTTCTTTCTCAATATTTCTTCTGAGACATTACTATTTTCATTTTGTACATTAAGTACTTACCCTCCCTCATCTCTCTATGATTAGAAAAGAGAACATTTCCTTCTCTCCCCCATACATCACAATATTACGTCACCAACTCTGTCTTCCCCCTACACAAATTAATCCATGCGCGCGAAAAATAGGAGCTTTTACGTCAGCAACTTGCTACATTGCGCTATCATAATGACGTCTTCTTAACCGCCCGATTTCCTGTGCACGTATTCTTCTCAAGTCCTGTTCCCACATGGCCCGGAAATCACTATTCACTACGTCATGTTATGATTGACTGAGAGTTGTCGGGTTTGAATTAGCATTGTTATAAGATCTCTCACATCATTAGACGACCACTTCACATTTAAAATCGCCGGTTTGTTCCATTCGAGCATGACTCACATAATGTGATTGAGTTTGTGTGTGGGGGTATATGCTGATCATATACAGAATAAAATGCCCGCACGAGGCATATTATAGACCGTTCTGATGACGTCATTATTATTGCCCAATATAGTGAGTTTGTGAAGTTGATAACCGCCTATTTTCCGCGGTTTAATATTATGCCGTTTTCAAGCTGCTCCTCCATAAAGTTTATTAACATCTCCTACAAGATGATGATGAACCGTCGGTATATGTTATAAAATGTCGTGTACGTTGTTACTTGACTTACAGGTTACCTCTAGGTGGCATATTTTGATGGTGTTCCGAGTGTGTTTCGTTGAGCTTTTTATATTAGAATCCTCGCATTGAGGTTTCCAATAACTGATTGATTTAGAGTTAATTCACAGTACCGCAACATGATGTAATCATATTGCTGTCTTCGTCAAAGAGGAAAATAATCATTGTTCAGAGTTTTTATAATGTTTTGTAGCTTTTTCTTTTGACCCGGGCTGTGACACTCAATATATCGTCGGATGACGACGATTCGGATGACGCGCGTTGACTCGTTGTGATCAACAAATAGATATTATTCGTTTTTGACATGCGTTGCCTTGGACGTTGATATTTTATTATTTGTTTACACAAACATATATTCTGTTTGTGTTTGATGTGAAGATTAAGCTATATTATTATACTTGATTTTGCTTTTATGTTTGCTGTCTGACAATATTTGGAACAAAACTGCGATCATAAAGTTAAGAAGACTCATTAAATTTAAGAACACGACTCAGAAATAATTCAAACGCCCTAATCGGAATTACATCGTTTTTCACAAATTACCAAAATAATTTCGCTAACCAAACTTGGACAAATCAGCCTTTGTAAGTCTCCTTTATCCAGAGCCCCAGCCGCCTTTGAAATCATGAAATTTACAATGAAAGTTAGAAAGTATTTCATTTTCTGCTGTTTCGTATTGTTATTAGGAGCACTCTCGTGATATTGCAGCTGCAGGATTCTACTTCAGATATTTATTAAACAAACCTTCACACTCACACCTGCAGCCAATCATTCAAACAATCACTTACAAACGTGGATATTTACGAAGTTCTACCTACAATCTCTGTATTTCCTAAAGGACAGATATGTTATCTTAAATCTCTTGCATTTGCGAAAAGTCACAGATCATATCCACATAAACCTATTTGAAAACCTAAATCTTTTAAAAAAACTTTTACCCTGTTAACCTCTAACACTCTCCTCTACACTCACACTCACACGAAACAGACACAACGCTTACCCGAACACAATCAGACACTGTATTTATTTACGGTGATCTCTTAAAAATCTAATTTACCCGAACTCTCGAGCTCCTTTTTCTTCCTTTTCCAGTATAATCACCGAGTCCTTTTCAAGATTTACTGTACGACGCTTGTGTTTTAGCAGTAGTGTAGGTGGATACTATAGGTGACTTGGCATTGCAGCTAGAAATCTGTTTTTTATTAATTTATTTAAACCTGTGTTTATACGTCATTGTTTATTGTTGTTTGTGAATTTTAAACGTTTATTTACGTAATTACTTTTTTAAGTTTTAAACGTTTATATTTCGTATAAGTGATTTTAAAGGACGTTCATTCTACCGTTACCTCTTCTTACATTTTCCTGAATTCGGCTCTGTATACTATAGTTTATAGATATATAAAATTTTTCCCTATATATACGGTTTAGTGTAGTTTTAGACTAAGACTTTGTTCGAGTATAAGATGATCTGATGGTCTACAGGAGCTCATGATGCTGCCTTCAGAAAAAAACAGGCGGTTTTTCGTCATCAATTCACCACTTCAAACCTTGATGCTGACATCAATTCAAACCGCCTATTAATCGAGCACGACCTTCGCAATGTAGAACTGTTTTGAGTTGACGCACGTGCGTCAATCTGTCTTGGAGGTTCAATGAACATAACATCATATAATATGGTGAATTAGACAGACAACAACATTTATGTTTGACATATTATTATTATTATTCTGACCTGTGTTCAAGCATGACAAAATGGTTTAAGTGTTTAAATGCACGTAGAATATATTGTAGTTTTAAATTTTATAATATTTGAGCAAGACAATCTTATATTTTATTATTTGTATGTGGAGGTACTCAGTAGCGGTTTTTGTTGAAGTTTAAATTGGGAAATGCTTTTACGGTCACATACAGCTGATTGGTCCAATTAACTTGTGTTTAGCTTAGACCTCTGTGTATGATTATGTGCAGTGAAATAAGACATCCAGCATTTGAAATCATTCTTCTTAACGACAACGGACTGCAGATTTCAGACATTATCTTAGCTTTTATAAACGGGTCCTCCCAAATCATAAACCCCTGTCTTTTATTTCCTTGTAAACCCCCAAATTTGGTTACTTTTAGACAAATTTTGATATTAATAATAAACGCAGGAACGCTTCTTTCTGGTAAAATAAGAATTCGAGGAACGTAAAAGACAGACAATCCTTATATTTCTTAAATTACAGTCCTCATTAATTCACCGCACTCCAGGACTCTACAGGTCTTTCTATGAGTAATTCCACATAATTTCCACGATTAATTCCAAACAATTTTCTCACAGCTGCCACCAGAACACTAGTCCTGATCTCGCTATTGTGTTTCACTTGCTCCTTTACAAACTATATTCCCGCTCAATATTTCCCTGTTTATGACATATGCCGCCGCAGGGGTGCATTTCTGGAGAAAACTATGGGGGGACATGAATTGACAAACAAACGCACAAACAAGCAGACATACAAATTACATCTCGAGAGAGAGAGGGGACTCTATTTTCACGTGTCTGCTACAGGCTGAGTCACTAACTAGGCCACATGATGTGAAATAGATGATGATATGATGAGTGTTTCTTGCTGTAATTGCTGTATTGCTTGTATTCTCAGACCCTTTTGCTCTATAGATCCCATGATTATGTTCAAAGAGAAGTTCGACGGTTTGAAGAGGGTTTTTAGGCTTACTCAATAGTCTGTTGCTTGCTTCTGTAACAACTTTTCCTGTACATCAAGACTAGATAATATTGGATTCGTTTTGTCAATTTTGCCCGCTCCCCACCTTGTGTGTCTACACAACCGTCTTTGCATTGCTTTTCATCTATTGACAGTCATATCGTGTTCAGTACGTGTGCGATTCGGAGATCTCTCAGAAACCCAGATAATTAAGTGGTGAACTCCTCACCAGCTGTCGAGTACACTCTAAAGTCACGTGGTCTGAAAGTACGCTGCTCATTGGTCCGTTACGGGACTTTGCATCTCCCTCATTGGTCAATGTTCGTGTGACACTTGAGCTCCATAGGGGGGCTGAGTTGACTGTTGTTTCATTATCAACTTCATTGAGCTATCAATTATTTTTGTTACAACTTTAAAATTTCTCTTAGCTTTCCAACAAAAGTACACGTCCTTTGTAAATGTTACTATTGGTTTCGAAATTTTAAACTATTGATCAATTTATCGTATCTTCCTCTCAAAATACTAACCCCTTCCCTCCCCTTGAGCCCATATGTTATCACCCATCTCCTAACTCCCCCCAACACACTAAACATGATCTACAACAAGACCCCCGATAAGCGCAAGAAAACGGGGGGTTCCACCGCTGACATCTCCTATCCGGGGGTGGGGGCGGATCAGATCATCCACAACCACGATGTGCTGCACTCCGACCCCCTCAAGGTGTCGGATCATGTCACAGAGACGCTGCAGATCCTCAGGAATGTTCTGGAGGGAGACTATGCTGCTATCAGCAAACGCCTTGCTACAGGTGTGTAGAGAATACATATTGTGGGATATTTTACTGATTCTCTTGCTGATTCTCTTGCTGATTCTCTTGCTGATTCTTAGGAATTATCAGTTTGATGACTTTATGAAACGTTAATTGTGTGCACAGTGTGATTTAAGTTGGAAAAACTGAAAATTTAATTCTGGTATTTTGTGAAAATTCCTATTTTTAGAATTTTTGAATGCGGGATAATTAAATCTATTAATTTTTCCAAAAATAAAAGTGACATCTAATCAGAAAACTACACCGATTCATTCTAGAATCTAAAAGTCTCTGTTTTCTTCCTTTTTGGGCAATAAGAAAATAGGAATGCATATTTACCGATTTGAGCATCAGCTTCTGCAGTAAAAACACTAAATATCTGTCAACACTGTCATTACTATCGATATGATCCAACCCTTGGTATTGGCCGCCTATCATAATGTATTGATGTATTGCATAATCAGGATTCTTCAAATCTAGACAGAAATGAGAAAACCCCGCATTCCTGATTGGCGTGAAATCTTTGACGAGTTTCAAATACCATACCAAAATTTTTGTACTCCAAAAACAAAACCCACCCTGAAAGGATATGCAACAGTCACAACATATTTACCTTGAAACGCCCTATTCAGCTATTCCAACTCCTAGATAGTTAATCTGACGCTATCCAAACGAGTCTTAAACGCACTCACTCCTCTAAAACCCCTCTTAAATCCCACTCTTCTTTCTCAAACCCACTCACCCCCTCTAAAGTCTGAAACCCACTCACCCCCTCTAAAACCCGCTCACCCATCTGCAACCCACTCACCCTCTCTTCTCCCCGTCAGGTCAGAGCATGATGAGTGTACGTGAACCTGGCTCAGGGTCGAGTATAGCTCACCTCGCTGCCCGGTGTGGCGACAAAGCCATCCTCAAACTCCTACTCGCAAATACTCCGACTACACCAAGATGTCCAACAACAACGTAAGTCAAACACAAGGAAATATTCCTGAATCGCTATCATTTTAGCGCGCGCAGGCGTTCAATTATTTCTCGATACTTTCGATTTTTGCAAGGTGAAATACCGCAATTATAGAAACTTTTGCAACTACCGGTTTACAATCCGCACTTCGCTAGGTAACCCTTCACACCCCTCTCTTCTCCCCAGGGCCGTACAGCAGTCCACGAGGCAGCAGAACACGGCAAGTTCGTCTGTTTGACCTACCTGCTGCAACACGGTGCGGTGTGCAAGTCACGGGATAGGAACGGAGTGACTCCCCTCATGTTATCTGCCCAGGTAATATGCCCTTTATGGTAATTGATAACATGCCCTTTTATGGTAATTGGGAATTAAACCGTATAAGGTAATGGGGTTATGATATTTGCACTGCCCTCAAGTAATGAAATGACAGGATTTCGGCGGATTGAAATTTGGGAAATTTAGTAATTCTTGCTTTCAATTTGTGCTTTGTCGATATTCTTTTATCCTGCGTGTCCAAAAATTCATTTAGAATTTATCATAATTGATTTTCTGCAACCCTAAGGTTTGATTTGGAGAAATGATATTTTAAAACCCCTTCGAAAACCTGATAAATTTCACGGTATGTGCCTCCACACTTACAATTTCTCTTGAAGCAAATTAATTTTCTGCCCAACTGTACTTAAAGTTTCGGCATACCCACACAAAAGAAGTCAATAAATTCCCACGCTAAATGCTTTATCACGTTTCAAGCTTCTAATATCAAGATAAGAGGCAGCACACGTTTTATTCGGTGAAGTAGGCCGGCAACAACTTTTTTAAAACGAATTCGGACAATTTCATGCTCCATTGAGTTATGTTCCTATTGAATTTCACGCTTTATTTCTAGCCGATTGAAAGTATTTTTAGTTCCATTTTTTATTGGTACCTCATGCCAATACTGATAATAACCACCGCCAAATGCATTCTTTAGTAAATCATTATCTTCAAATATTCGTTTCCTCCCACAGAAAGGACACATACAAACGCTGAGAAGACTTGCCTTATCGGACCCGGAAACGATGATGTGCACCGATATCAACGGATGTACTGCCTGTGAGTATATTTCAAACACAAGGAAATATTTTCAAACATTTCATTGAGCCTTTGTGATCAATCATGATATAATTAAATTTTCATTTCAAATTTTACTCCGCAAGAAATTTGGTCACCACGGAATTCTTTCCGGTTGCATAACAAGATTTAAACTACATCATATGTTTCTGTGGAGTTCAAATATTTTCTTCCGAGAATGCTCCCCTCCTAAATACTATGTGGGAGGTAACTGATTTTTACTGAAGTGATGAAACTAACTACTAACTAATGTCAGCAATGGTATTTAGAATGAAAGGTCATTATTAATAGCGGAGTCTCGGGTAATAATTCTGTCTGGCATTGCAAATGTCTCGGATGCAATGATTTGAAGGTTGCTTACACCGGAAACATTCTGCAGGGGAGACTGACATATTGCTCCAATTTACAGCAAACATCTTCTCAATACCTTCAAAATGCCTGCTATTGCTCCAAATTACTGCGTGCATATGTTCCTAATAACTCACCTTCAAAATACCTGACATATTGCTCCAAATTACTGCAAACATGTTCTCAATAATTTACCTTCAAAATGCCTGTCATTTCTCCAAATCACTGCAAACATAATATGTTCCCAATAACGCTCCCAGGCTCCAACATCCCCCATACCCAATACCTGTACCGAGAATGAAAACTGCGTTACTCAGAAATTAGAATGAAACCCCTCAGACCAACATCTGGGTTTTGAGTGTAAAGTGGAAAACACATTTCTCAGTAAATAAATTTATAAAGTTAAACATTCACAGGATTTATAAATAGCTCGCTTATATATTCATTGTCTTTGTTTTCATGTGACTGTAAAGAGACTGTTTACAAACACAAAGAAGAATATTTAAAGAATTATGGAGCTTAAAATAGCTGTGTACATTGTGTACCTGTACAGTTCAGCGTGTATTGCTGCATTTCAAGGATCTAAGCGGAATTTATAAGCTGTTTCGATGTGATCAATAGATCATTCTAACCATATAATCTCAATGATGCTATCCACAACTGTTCACACCTGGCCCAGAATCTTATTTTCTTGTTTGACTGCCCAACACCTCAAAACGTCAAAACAATTGTCAAATGGTAGATATTTTTGGCTTCCGTAAAAGCTACAATTATTGTGTATGCTTTTATCACTGGCTGAAACTTTCGCTTCTGTGGCAGTCTCAAACCAGGAATCGCGGATCGAAAAAATAATAATTTCTCAACCCAAGAGTCAAGACGGACATTACGTAATTTTGTAGAAACCGCAACAATATTTTATTTTCTGAATTATGCAACGAAATCATTGAAATGCTCTTCGTGAAATCCGTAAAGCGTTTTAATATAGTAATATTCCAGAAAATCCTTAAATTTATTCTCCCGGCTTCTTAATAAAAAATCAAATTAAAATCCCATGAATCCCAAGAATAATCTTGTAAAAATAAAACTGCATTTTTTGACTTTACGATCGTAACTGTAATCTGTCACTCTCGCGGGGCATTAGTTCCAGACTGGGCACTCCTCCATCTTATACAAATTAAATATTCTGCATAAAGGAGCTGGCATCTGAATGTCTGGAGTTACGTAGAAAATCTCGTTTTCTCGTCTATTAAAAACCAGGGATAAATTCTTCCGTGTGGGAAGATTGTCATTAAAGATTATTTTATCATGAATTTATGAGCTTTTCGTGCAAAAAATATATGCAGCATTTGACAACCATCAGTGAGATTTTTATTAAATGACATCAAATATGTGCCCCATTCCTGACCAGATGCTTCATTTAAATCGAATTTTCAAAAACAGACTACTATCTGGACGTTTTCTCTGGTAATAATGGGAATATTCCTTACCCAAACCAATTGTGTAAAGAGACAGAAGTATGATTTCTGCAGTAGGTATCACCAGCAGATGTAATTAGAAATTACGAGAAATTTTCTGATTTCCTTTGATACTTGAAACCTTATTTAGTTTTCAGAAGATTAGGACTTACATAAACTCAAGCGAAAGTAAGAAAATTACTTAAAGGAGGGACGGAATGTTTTTGAAATTAATGAGGAATCGTAATTAAAGAATTAATATACCTGTCATGAATAGACCTGTGTTCATTTCTTGGAATGATAGGAAGAAATACGCTCGTGAAACATGCATTTTAGACCATATTTGGTTTCAGTACCTCATCACGAAATGACCGTTCCACCCCTTTCATTACGTGAAATGATCCACTTCCCCCTTCCAGCACATGAATTGACCCATCCCCCTTTCAGTGCACCACGCCAGCACGGCTGGACGGGAAGCCACAGTCCGATGGCTGGTTGAGTTCGGAGCTGACGACCAGGCAAAGGATAACGAGGGAAACACGGCCATGCACCACGCCGTGACCAACAACAACCTCAAGTGTGCCATCTGGCTCCAGCACTTCTCCAACTGCGATGTCAGACAAATCAACAACAGGTAGGAAACATTTCCTTGTGTTTGGAAATTAGTTAGAATGCAATCATTTGATACGCATGATAATAGGGAGTCTTTACCTTATTCAACTCACTGTCCTTAGAAACCCTTCCCAACCGTTAATTTTGCTTCGTGAGCATCGTATCCTGGTTGTTGTTCGTCGTTATGAGCACTAAGCAGGTGAGGCCATGGTCGTGTGGAACTTTGGAATGTCTGAATTTACAGTCGCGGATACTTTGAAACTTCACAAGTTTTGCTTGTCATTCCTCACTACATACTCTCGCTATATCATGCTCAAGGATTTGATACTTGGACAATATACGTGCTCCTCGTCTTTCTTTTCTGAAGTGGGAGGAATACTCGTGTTTATGTCTTATGATTACGAAGATCATAATCTCATGTGAGCCGTAATATCAAGTAAATACTCGAAAATTCACAAACTTTCGCTTGTGAAATAATTTTAAAAAGCCGTAGTAAGATCATCGAATCCCTGTCACAAAAAAGAAATATCTGGGTTTTCCTCGAAAAAGCCATTCTTTATATCGAACTTGATTCAAACCTTAACAATTTTGTAACCCTGTAAATCTGTAAGTGTTTTAAAAAGTGTTATCACATGCCTGATTACCAAAGATCCTTCGCCCTGCAATCACCATGAAATCACAACCTACCGTGCTTAATACGTGACTTGTAATAAATCCCTCCCAAACATACTGCCCTCACTTCACAGCTTCAGCAGCACTGGAAATTACCAGAAATATCAGAACCATCATTCGTCTCTCCTTTCCTAAATATCACAAAGTGTACAAATGGTACCGTGTTTCTTTGATCTTCCTATGTGAAGTTGGCGTGGGTTTTGAGCATTTTAGTGGTGTCAATGCCATCTGATTACAATCAAAGGAGGCCTAGCCCCTCTCGGGCCATTTGAGGGCGCCGACTTTATCTCACCATTTGCTGGGTATCTGCTATAGGACTACTGGCTCACCATTCACAATCACTAGGGGTGGGGGTGATCAATTCATCACTTGAAAGTCATAATCAAATGTTAGATTGTTAAAAATTACGACATTTTCATGGTTTACAATGAAAAATTCTGACTCTGATTCGCCTATTATCTGTCCTTGACCTGCCTATAAGAGTATGGATAACAGGGAGAAGTGAACTTGTCTCTCGTTCAGCTGATGAGAAGGGGATCATCCCACGCTGCCCACGCTTCTTGTCTCGTAACCTTCCCGAGATCAGCTATTCTGCGATAATCAATCTATTTACTGCGTTACTTGAGTGACATTCCACTAATTTCTACCTGCTCTAACCGAGCCTAAGTATCAGTTTTATCGGAGTTGCCTATTATAACCATCGCGCTAATTGGACTCCTAATTGCATAATTGGGCAGTTAATTGGTCATTAAACCCAAGCAGCTCTCTTTCCCTTGTTTGTTGCTGTGTCGTCGGGAATCCTCTAACATGTGTTATAGTATGGTGGGAGATCTTTTTTTGTGGGTCTTCTAGACATCATTCTTCTTTGTTTTCTCCCTCGCTTCTTGGAAAATCCAATTAATTGGCAGTTCCCATGAATGCGCTCCTTCCTAAACAATGTGATATCGCTATTGTTTGAATACGTCTAAAATATATATCCCTCAGTTATTCGGGGTTTAGTCAGACTAATCGTGTAACTAAAATATGAGCGCACTAAGTTCATTACTCTGTTAGGCATTATTTCACATATTTAAAGTCATTACTCAGCGTGTTTTACTGCATTCCAACTGCTGCAGTTAGTGGATTTTATTTAAAATTCATTACAAAGAGCGCATCCTATAATTGTGGATTTAGGCTTGATAAATGAAAATGGGCGTTTGCTCGAGTTATCGATATGCTTACAGTTACAATACAGTAGATACTACCCATCCATCGCAATTTAGATAAACTTCCGTCCTTGCAAATTATATCAATTTGATAAGTTTTAGGGATAATGTTCATTAAAACTTTTAGGAATTAAAACTAGCATTACCCAAGCGGCGAGATTATTGTCTCCATTTAAGCTGTGTAAATTTCAAGAAATATAGCTTCCATAAGGTTATTGTGCCTTAGAACTCTTTATTCTACGCCGCGCATGAAAATTAGACAGTTTAACGTCAGTAAAACACTATTATAAACCCTGATAATGACGTCATCCTCAACTACAATTACCCTGAATCACGTGGAATTTAGAATTTAGATGCTGCTGCACAATGCCCTTGATGTTATGAGTGGTTTAAGCTCAGAGCAGTAGCTTTAACTTTTCTCTGAGCTCTGTATGTTTCGTTTGGTTTAAGTTGAATGTTATTAATATATTTCTTTTATTATTCAGATGCTGTCATTTAAATTTATATTTCTTTTATTCAGATGCTTCCATGTTTGACCTTGTGATAATATAATTAATAATATTACGAGCGTTAATAACAGTGTGACCTTCGTCAGTATAAGTTTAGTGAACCTCAACAATATAATATGTCCTGAGAATGGTCAATGGTATAGAGATTAATTGCTTAATTCGTAAATTATAAATTTCACGAATTATTTATGTGCTTTTCCTTCATTTCTGCGAACTGAGAAGGCACTTATCTGATGCTACTTGTTATATTCTGCACTATCATAAATTTAAGGGTTTTTATGGCTACTCTTACCATGGCATTTCCACTCTGTAATAGGTGCCAAGAGTGACTTGTAGAGCTTCTTTGAATGTTTCTTCACCATTGTATAAAATTATGAATGTAACGGGTCATAAAACTTCGAGGGTTTCTAATCTTCCGAAATAAACTTCTCTTGATCTTCCCAATTTGGCATCATTTTTTGGGTCTTCCTCTCCCACTTATTTAGCTTTAGGAGCACTTATCCTATGGCTATGCACGTGGTTGTTCCATCCCCTTTTCCTTCATTATTCCTCCATCCCCTTCTATCTTTACCCCTATCAACCCCCTTATTTGCCTCTCCTTATCTCTCACATCCCTCCTTATCTGTAATTTCACATCGTGCTATCTCACGCTGTTAACCAATTCACTTCATCCCCCTCCTCCTCCTCCTCACTCTAAGGTACTAGTGACACAACACGAATCATTAGGAATACTCCTTGTCAACAGCGAATGAGTTGTGTTGATCATCAACCATCTCCCTCCATGACAATATATAATAATACACCAGAGTGTATTGTGTTATTATACTACCCTCCTGGGCAATTGGAATCAGTCGGTGAAATCGGCAATAATCGGTGAAATCAGGCCTCAGCTATAAGAGGCATTGGTCAATCGGTTAAATATCGGTTATCTGTGTTGATATGATGACTGATTTCCTGCCTACTTCTTAAAACTTACAACTGCCACTTTCGCCATGGTAATCATGGCTTTGTATTGTCAAGTATTTGAGATAATGAAGGGCCAAATTAAGGGCACTTTGACAAGGAACCATGTGTATGGGTACCATTTGTTGCGCCTATTATCAACTATATGATAGGAGAATCTTCTAGAACATGGTACATAAATTATGGTACTCTTAAATTGGTTGTCTCTCCACTCTCTCGCATATACTTGCAATTCTAATAACCAATTTCTTATCTTCCCCCTCTTTCCTCCTCCACGTTCAATATTTAACCCTATCTAAGCTTTAAACAGTCCTCCCCGCAGTTTCCATTATTCAGCCCTTCTATTTACCCCCTTCTAACCAGCCCCCTCCCCTCATTCACCCCTTCTAACCCTTCTCCCCCCTCCTTGAACCCCTTCTAACCCCCTCCCCCTCCCCCGTCAGAGGATACAACTCATGTCACATAGCCCCTCCTAACCCCCTCTCCCCTCCCTATTTTGACCCCTCCTAACCCCTATTTTAACCCCTCAGAGGATACAACTCATGTCACATAGCCCCTCCTAACCCCCTCTCCCCTCAGAGGATACAACTCATGTCACATAGCCCCTCCCAACCCCCTCTCCCCTATTTGAACCCCTCCTAACCCCCTCTCCCCCAGAGGATACAACTCATGTCACATAGCCCCTCCTAACCCCTCCCCTCCCCTCTCCCTCCCCTCTCCCTCCCCTCTCCCTCCTAACCTACCCCTCTCCCCTCAGAGGATAAAACTCATGTCACATAGCCCCTCCTAACCCTCCTCCCCTCCCCTCAGAGGATACAACTCATGTCACATAGCTCCTCCTAACCCCCTCTCCCCTCAGAGGATACATCTCATGTTACATAGCTCCTCCTAACCCCCTCTCCCCTCAGAGGATAAAACTCATGTCACATAGCCCCTCCTAACCCTCCTCCCCTCCCCTCAGAGGATACATCTCATGTTACATAGCTCCTCCTAACCCCCTCTCCCCTCAGAGGATACAACTCATGTCACATAGCCCCTCCTAACCCCTCCCCTCCCCACTTTTAACCCCCTCCTAACCCCCTCTCCCCCTCAGAGGATACAACTCATGTCACATAGCCGCACAGAAGGGGCACGAGTGTCTACTTCACTGGTTGCTCTCTAACCAGCTGGTATCTCCCAACGAACCAGGCGGAAAGGACGGCAGTACACCGGTTCATGTAGCAGCAGCCAACGGACAGGTAACTTCAAGTGATTGTTTGTTGGTTTTTGTGTGTGTTTGTTACTCTGTTTTTATGCTTTGTTTTTGATCCGTAATTTTTAATTCGTGTGAAAATGTGATTTTAGATGAAAGCACTTCAATTGTTGTATCTGAATCATAATCCATTATATATTAATCCATTATATTAATCCATTATATATTATAAATCCGGTCTTCTTTAAATAATGTATGAACTCAATGAATCATTATTTGAACTGTTTGATCTGTAGGATACCCAACAAATGTTTTTTCAATGGTTTCAAAGAGTCAGTAATCTATCATATTATGTAGGTTTTCCTTGCACTGTGCCTTTGTAACTCAGTAAATCACCGCATGTGCAGCACTTCTATAAAGTGGAAATAATATTTAAAGTTTTCAATGCTTTCCGATACTTCGAAATAATGAATCTCTATGAACTGGGCTCCCAGTTCTATCCACTTATTGAAGTGTTGATATCACTTCATGCATCCTGGACGGCACTTGGCATTAGAGCCATTGTGGAAGGGCGTCATCGAATTCTGAGCTTCACAAGACATCAGTAAAATATGAAGGGTTTCACAACCCAGAAAGCCCTACAATCAGTTCTAACTCCCGCGTATTTTTTGGTCCCACTTTTGCATCTACAGGGTGTTTCAAGACTCGTGTCCATATTTTGAATAGCTACAATTTTCAAACTAAGGAAAACGACAGTTTCGTTTTATGTTCAAAATGCTGTCATTGTATTACAATTGAGGTTAGTAAACTCAAATTTGACCAATACTTCAATAATTTCTCGAACCAAGCCCCTTTCTTGAGGCCAAGTTTTGCACTCTTGGTAGCATGTTATCCATAGCTGTTTTCACTGTATCGAGAATTAGCTTCCTCACCTCTCTTCTGATGTTCTCTTTCAGCAGCCCAGTTGTTCTGGGGATTGGTTCAGAGCTGCAGAGGGTCTATCAAACATGATTAACCATATGCGGTTAATGAGGGACCTAAAACAACTGAAAAATTCAGTTGTGATGGGTCTCAGTCATCAAGGGGTTTTCGGACCCCATTTTTTGAAGATGGTGATGGGAAGGCTGAGACCATCAAAACAGCTAACTACTTAGCCATGCTTCGGAATAAGTTCATCTCACTGCCAAAAAGGAAGAAGATACTTGACTCTTGCTTTTCCAGCAAGATGGTGCTCCCCACATACCAACACAGCAAGTATCACTTGGCTGAAGGGCAATTTGGGGATAAGGTGATATCCAGGAGAACTGATTCCGCATGGCCAAATGACAGCCCGACTTAAACCCTTGCAACTTTTTCTTGTGGGGCTACCTTAAAGAGCGTGTTTACGCCAACCCCATCCCCAGAACAACTGGGCTGCTGAAAAATAACATTATATGGTAGGTAAGGAAGCTAAGTCTCGATACAGTGAAATCAGCCATGGATAACATGCTACCAAGAGTGCAAAACTTGGCCTCAAGAAAGGGGGCTTGGTTCGAGAAATTATTGAAGTATTGATCAAATCTGAGTTTACTAACCTAAATTGTAATACAATGACAGCATTTTGAACATAAAACGAAACTGCCCTTTCCCTTGGTCTGAAAATTGTAGCTATTCAAAATATGGACACGAGTCTTGAAACACCCTGTACTTTGCATCTCTTAAACGTGCTTCATTCTTCCAAATACTGAACAAAGTTATTCGATTTACGTAACTCTACACAAGTCCAAATACCAATATTTCCTGATTCCATGAGTATATTAGCACTTCGTGACAGGCCTGAGAAAAGATAACTAACTAAAATCGCTTAAATTTACATTTAATAATTCCTGCAATGGACTGATTTGTATTATGTAATTATGTTTCTGTTCGTTAGAAATATTAATAATATTTTATTCCGAATGAATTAAGTCCGTTCTTTCTCCTTGTTTCTAGATCCCTGAAGTCCGCTGTGAATCACGCTAGCGCGTGTTGCACTCGTGACCGCGCGCGCGTTTGTTCATGTATGTCTGTACCGGAGTTCGTTTGTCTGTCTGTACGTTGATTTGTGTTATTTTATACTTTAACTGTTGTTGTGGTCTCCATAGACGAAAATCATATTACTGAATAATCTTACCTCGTTACCCCCAGCCTTTTGTTTCGTTACCCTCTCACCCTAATTCGTATTTGACCTGAAATATTGCATATAATATTCTATAACCGCTGGGAAATATAAATCAGTTGTTTGTTAAGCGTTCGTACTCGTCTCCAATAATCAGAGGGTGGAGGATTCTTATCAGATTAATTTATTGGTAGGTTATTAGGCCACTTGGATCATAGGCACCTAGATTAGATATGGAGATAAGAAACAGGAACATTGTTCAGTTTTTGTCAAATGTTGTTAAACTTGGACATTTTTCGCAAAATATTGACCAACAATCATCAACCCGAAGAAATTCTTCAAAACATTGAAATTTTCAAAGTTCCGAAGACATTTTTCAGCTGGTTGATAAGGGCTGGTCATTAATGACTGTTGCTAAATATTTAGATGCTTTCCACGAAAATGTTTCCCACCGCCTTGAATTAACTCTCTTTTTTAACTCCGCGTTTAAAGTTTTTAAACCTCCATTCTACAACATACCAGGAATTTAACATGATAAGTGATACACCTCTTTCTCTCTTTACCACATTCTTGTTAATGTGTTTTGAATTTGTCTTTACTTTCAGTTGGAAAGTCTACGTTGCTTGAAGCTTTACGGTGGAAACATGCACAAGAAGAATTTCAATGACAAGTCCCCGAAGTGAGTTTTACATACTTGTCAAGTACAATATCCCTTGATTTTTAATGGGCGAGTACTTCATTGGAATTTCGTCAAACTTAGTACAAGCTTTTCAATAGTAAGATGAAAACTCTTCACTAAATAATTCCATTTTTCAAGGATCTGGCTGCCTCTAAGAAACACCCTGACTGTGTCCGATACCTCGAAACAATGAAGAAACCCAAATCGGAAAAGGTGGGTACATCAGATATTTGCATGCACCATTTGACTGTAAATTAGGTGCTTTGGACATATAATAGGACTTCAAGTGTTTTTTGAGTAGTGTGGACTGCGGATTGATCTATCGAATCGCTTCCTGTCCAGACAGAAAGATCACAGAATGTAGTGATGCAATCCGATGAGCTTCAAATATCGAAGTTGAGAGTGATCACTAAATTTTCACTTTTTCAACTCTTCCTTGATTAGAACCATGCTCTTTGATCTCGCTTCGTACTTTGCTTGTTGTTGTTGTGACTTGTGAAACCCTTGGCAATGAGCCAGAGAATGTTCTGGGGGGGGGGGTAGGTTTAGTCAGAATAGTGCCATGTTGTTGGGTGTCATCCTTTGCAGACAGCAGACATTGAGATTTCCCTCACTTCTAGACAATATGACACCTTCGTGTGAAAGCAGGCCATTCCTCCCCACAGTCACCATAACATATCACACAATAGAGGGGTTCCATGGGAATCTGGAAACATCCCAAGCGTGATTTGGATTAAAGCTTTAGGTGTGGATTAAGTGATTCGTGAAGGACCGTCGCTAGACCATACACACGTTACTTTCAGGGTGACTTAAAATCAAGGTTTTGTACGGGCTCCTTATCAGACTATCGCCATTTTCACAGCCTACAATTCTGAGACATGTCTAACTGCATTGAGTCCCCGCCCTATGAAACTATTCCTCCCTCCCCAAGTCATCTCTAATCTGGCAGACTGGGCCGTGACAAATATTTCCTGTTTTCCCACGGTCCTTATCTCGTGATAACGGTAATAAATCGTAACAAGTATACTAATACCCCGCTCCCAGTCAAATTAGACGGCCTCCATTAAATATATTTAGTATATTTAGCCTTATCGAATGTCCGGGTTATATGGATTAGTTCCCCTTACTTGCCCCCTCTAGAGACTCTCCAGCTGATAGGCGGGTCTCAGTGACGTCATTATCAGGGTTTAAAATAGTGAGTTATTGATGTTTAGTGGACTATTTTTAGTTTGCTGCTGGTTGGGTCTTACTTCACCGGGTGTTGGCAGGGAGAAATTTGTTTGAGGAATTCCGGAAAAAGGAAGCTAGTGGTGAAGAAGTGAAATTTAATTTCTTGTAAAAATTAATTTGATAAGTCATTGTGACGTGCAGTGAGGAAGCACTTCCTAATTTCATTATACGAAAGAAAAAAACCCGAGCTTACAAATGATAAGTTTTTTTGTTTTTTTTTCTGTTTTTCGTCTTTGATTTTATCCAATTATCGTATTTTGCTGATAAATCTTGAATAATCTGCAAAATAGAAACCTTAAAACTTGCACTTCATGTGCCCTGTTTTGCTCGCACTTTCTGTTACAATGAAAGATTTAAAACATAATAATTATTATTTCTATTATTATTAATATTCGCATATAATAAGAACTTGCCCTAAACACGCTAATTCAATATATAATTCCGACTAATGTAATATAGAAGCTGATAAGGAGCCTGTGACAAAGCGCTCAGGTGCTCCGCTTTCTCACCCTCATTAATTATCCCTAGACAATTATCACTTTATCTGACGTTTGTATGACTTTCAGTCGCAGAAGCGAGCCAGCAGTCTCACTCGGATCGTACAAGCTCTCTCCATCTCGGGAAGTGAGGAGAAGACACCAGGGAAAACACCGAAAAGTACCGGGTCCTTCAAATCCAAACGCAAGGCTAAAGGTACAGTCACCGATCCTTGACTGAATTACTAATGGAAACCATTAGTTTATAAAATACGTATCCCAAGTTCTGGGGCACCATTGCATTCGCTGCAGATAGAATTCACTCATTCAATGAGCTCACACAAAGTCTCACTTCTCCTCTTTTCATAAACCTCCTCCCCAACCTCAGGAGACTTTGACAAGTGTTTGTCTGACACAGAATCTGATTCCTTCCCTTCGTGGCCGTGCGAGAAGCTGAACTTCAACAAAACCCTGCCTCCTCGCGCTCCCTAGTCTGGAGAAACCCTCCAGACCTCGATCTAACAGGTACATTATGGGCCAAGGTTTCAATCTTACAGGTGTGCCATGGGAGTTATATATCGAGATCCTGAAATATCACATCATCACGTACCAGTTTATAGTTTCAATGGAACTTTCAATCAATGGCACCTTCAATTGAGGTTAAATCTTACCTCTCAAGAATCGTTTCCCTGTTTCTTGAGGCTGTAAATTGTCTCCACCACAGCTAACCCTCTCTTCCCCTGTTTCTTGAGGCACTACATTGTCTCCCACCACCGCAATAACTCTGCTAAAACTCCTCTAAAACCCCCTCTAAAACTCCTCTAACACCCCTCTCTTCTCTCTCCTAACCCCCTCTCTTCTCTCTCAGCCAGGAGGACGACAGAAGGTCAGTGTACAGTAACGGCAGTGGAGGCAGTGCTCCCAAACAAAACAGCTGGCTCATGACCCCTAATGGAACACTCAGCAAGAGCCTTTCAAGCCACGAGGTAACTAGTTAACTGGTAATGAGTTGAGTTAGGCGCGGTTCCAATCGAGAGGTTTAAACGAAAACAGGACAGTCTATGATAGCCCCACTTTTCCTCATTTCTCTCACTCTTCCTCATTCCTCATTTTCCTCACTCTTCTCTTTTCCAGATCTCAGAAGCCAAGTCTCCGGGAAGTGCAACTAGCAGTACAGGTTTCGACATCATGCAAGTTCTGAGGGATGAGAAGAAGAGGCAGGCACGCCTCAAGGCCGCTGATCTCGATGACGAAATGAGTTTTAGAAGTGGTGGCAGCTACAGTGGATCGGGATCAAGGTGGGTGCTGGATTGAGAAGAGGGAATACATGGGTGAATGTTGATGTGGCTGAAGGCCAAATAAAGCGCAGTGAAAGCTGGAACTTGCTTGATATTCATATGAAAGAATCTTTGGGTAACAATGCGTATTCTGTCATTCTGAACTCACCCATTTCTCAGGAACCAGACGTTTTCGTTCGAGGGATGCACAATGGATCGTCGCTCCCTGGATCGCAGCTCCTTCGGCTCCACTGGTTTCACGCCCACCCCGCCGCCCCGGACTGCTGGCTGCGTGCCAACACCGCCCCCTCGCTCCATTTCCATCGACATTGCGGCCCGGAACTCCGTGAACAGCGCGGACTTCGACACCCGTCTCTCCTCGCCCCAATCCCCTGGACACGAGGGTGTATCTGTGTCTGATAGGTAGGACATTCTAATGTATAGTTTATCTATAGTTTATGTTTGGCTTTCTTCCCATACTTGAGAATGAGGATTGAATTGATGAAATTTTAATACATTCCACTTTACCGCTCCTCATCTAACCCCACCCCTGCTTTCAGATCCTCCCTCGCTCTCTCCGACTCCTCCACTGAGTCATCCCGTCAGTTCATGTACCCGCGAGGGGGCAACACCCCCTGCCCCATGCACGCCCCCATAGCCACCTCCCCTGCTCGTATCACCACCGGGGACTTTAAGAAGGTGTTCAGTGAACGGCAAGCTGCGCGCTCTAACACACGCTGCACGTGCAGGAATAGGTACGTGGAATATCCATCCTGTTATCGTGTGATTTGAGTGAATATTGATTCCTTTTTATGGCGTGATTCCCTTATAGCACGCTGGAGCTTTATAGTTCCATTATTTTGGAAAAACAGCCTCTGTTACATTGTGATTTATCAATGAATCCTCACACCCGCTTCTCCACAGTACCGAGCTCATTCTCCGGGACATTCCGGAGCAGAACGGGACGCGCGTCCCCGTGTCTCGGTCCTCGAACGGCTCGGACTACGCCTTGTCGCCCACCGGAAGCGGAGGCTCCGGCGTCACAACCCTCCGGCGCCAAACCTCCGAACTGAACCGCCTCAACCTGGAAACGTTCAAATCGAGTTGGGGCACCAAGACCCTCCCTCCCTCCCAGCAACCCAGACCCACTTCCAGTGGATCCTCCAGTCTCACTGCAACGTCTCCTCAAAATTTTGGGGTAGGTAGCGGACAATTGCATGGGTCGCCATGCGGAGAAAAGGGCCGGGACCCGACCACAACTTTCAGGACATCCACCAACCTCTCAGATATCTGCAAGCTCTGAGGACTGAGGGCTGTGGATTTGAGGAGTTCCTCGTCAGGTTTACTTGGGCTCTTGTTGCTTGCATTCATCCTCATTGGTTGGTGGCCATGAGCATCATGCAGTGTATGAACTTATAATACACCTTTGCTAAGATTAGCCCTCGGTTCTAAAACTCTTAAATTTGGGAGCTGTGTCTGAGGCGAAGGTGAGAACACTCACTAGATGCCTTAATGAAAGACGATATTAAGTATAGAGACCACAATATATGGAGTGCTTAGACACTCCTCAAAACACGATGAATCACATCGTCGTGCGACTCATAACTCAGCGAATAAACATTTTAATTAATTCACTGATTGATTTCACATTTCTGATTTCACAGAACTACGTTGTATAATTTACGAATCACTTGTCATATATTGTGTTGATCCTGTCATGCGTTTGTTTCCGATTGATTTATGTTAATCATGGTAATGATTACGATTAAGAGGCTGGTATTCAGTCATTCAATAAGTACAGTTTTTAATGTTATATTCTATCACTCGGAGGTTTATTATAGATCAGATAGACAAAACCCTGCCGGCACAGGCTACGGAATAATGTCATTGGTTGCCTCAATTTTAACATGCATAATATTTAGCATGTTTATTGGTCGTGTAACAGAGTGGAGTGCCGAAGGCACGACACGATGTTACACGACCAATAACGCTCTTATTTTTCGCTATGGAGATAAGAGGGATCGATTGCCGTCAAAAAAGTTGACCTAAATGCATGCTTTCATGCATTTTCATTCACGTGACTTAGTGCACCAATAGCAGTCCACTACGGACCTCCCCTGACCGTGTCTCGTGGCATTTGTGCTTCTACTAGTGACTTCAATGCTGCTACATTACTGGCTGATATGTCTGACACGTCAGTTCCACGTGCTACGCATAATTCACTCTAGAACACGTGACCGGTCAGGTTGAATGGAGGAGAAGATACGAGATTTATGGAACGGTAAACTCAGGAGTATCAGCCGCGGTATTTGTAATTGATAGGAAGTAAATGCAGTCACTTTTTACGCTTGCTCTTCACATTTGCTGTTGACTACTTATGTTTTAATAATTTTCGACACCAACGTTCACAGATAGTATCAATCATGTGCGCTCAACTACATACTTACATAAATCGTTTGATAGAACAAAAACATGCTAATTAAAATCTATTTGTCTCATGTCTATTGTAGTATTTCGGTCATCTACACCATTCGCAACGCCTATGATCGTATCCATGAATGAATGAAGTTCCAATTATGACGTCAAAGGATTAGGAATTAGGGTGTTTTTAAAAAGCAATCCCTACGTGATCACTAAGTCTTAATTTCGATACGTTTTCATAACCCGCCGACGAAAAATTCTAAGTATAGCGTTTCGAGATTCTCCTATGACGCAATTATGCTCTTCCTCTCTCGTGGGGCATCCAGAATATTCATATTGGCCCTCATCCAAGTTTTTTACTCCATAGGTAATAGATATCATCATGATTCACGTACATGGGTGCAGTACCTTTTTCTTTGAAATGAGCTCATGATCAGGTATCAAAGTAGCAAGTTGATAACATACAACCGCCTATTTTCCGTGCGTGGATATTTGTAGAATTGCTATAGTAAGTTTGGAATCGGATTATTCTGCTGGGGCAGGTCAAGTCTTAGTCACGTGCCACGGTCAGGTGACACGTTCACGTGGTAACAGCCTACCACAAGGTTCGTCACGTGGTCACCACGTGACCTTTAGGTGGCTACCACGTGGCAGGCACGGCCAACGGAGCGAAAAATAAGCATGTTTATATATTGTTTATGTAGACTCGGCTGCTTCTCGTCCAATATTTGCATCTCAACGCTGCCCAGTGTTTAGATTTAATGTGATATTATGTTACGGACTGTCACGGAAAATGGGTGTTTTGACGTCATCAATTCAGCACTTTAAACCCTGCAGATGACGCTTCTTTAACTGCCTATAATCGTGAACAGTATATGTTATGCCACAGACATTGGTATAATTAGCAACTTATAATAGCAATACGTCTAATCCTCAACATTTATAAAAAATCTTGGTTTTTAGGAAAGAGAATTCTAGCAAAGAAAAAGCTTCCACTTCCATATCATTGGATTTGGAAGCTTCATGGAGCAGAGTAGTATTTACTTTTTAGAAAAGTTTTTAGCGTTTTTACCATAGCTATGTTCGAACCGAAGCTATTAGAATTAGATCTGCTTTTGTAAAATACTGAGTACTTGGGAAGGCTCGAGGGTCTAAGGTCTGGAACAGTGGAACATTCTATGTTGAGTTGATAGCTATCAATCTCGATAGCTATCAATCTCGATATCTTTCTCAATCAGTGCAAATGATTAAGAGAATTAGACCTTAGATTCAATGTGCCCATTACCATTACAATCATTATAATACCTTTGATTGATGACTTGTGTTGATGTATAGATTTGATAACTCGTTCGATTTAGAAATTATGTTAGATGTTTTGTAACGAATATTGGTTAATATTCACGGTTTTGAAATTTAAATTAGCATGAGACAAATTAAGTGTTAAATTTCAAATTGAAGCAATTGTGCATTGTTAACGGTATGATGCTGCCAGATGTACGACTGCAATTTTAGCCCTATCAGTTTTACTTTTATTCACTCAGATGTAGATACAGGAGTATATTATGAGTGATAGTTTTGTTGAAATTGAATGGAAGTATAATTCTTGCTTTTAATTGAATCTATGCTCATATTCTGTTTTCATTGCGTATGACTATAAGGCGTGTAAAACAGCTGCTTATTCTATTAAAAAACTATTAAAACAATTTTAAAAGTAAAACTATTAAACACAAAAGAAACAGTTCAAATTGCAAACATAAATAAGAATTGAATTGAAAGCCTTCATAACATAAAGATTATCTTTATCAGACGTTGATAGTGACACAAGGTGGATTTCTCTTCCTAAGCCCGCATAGGTGTGCGTTTAGTATTACTATTCGTACGCTAACAGCTGGGTTTACGTGTTCATGTTCAGTAAGGATTCCTCTTGCTAAACACGTATATCACTTGTCAGACGTTGTCTGACCATTATTTCGGCGGACGCGCGCCCGCCGAAGGCGTATAAGGGGTCCCGGTCAGACAACGTCTGACAATATATCCCTGTTTGCGTTGCGCGGCCGCGGCACGCTTCCTCAGAAGGTAGGAAGAGAAGCGCGCGGCGCGTACTTTCTAAGCCCGCGCCGCATAGGTGTGTGTACGCGCCGCGCGACGATAACATGGGTATACGTGTTTAGCAAGGCGCGTACACACACCTATGCGAGCTTACTAGCTTAGGAAGGAAGCGCGCGGCGCATACACACATTTGTCGTACGATGTATGACCCGCTGACGCGAACTAGCGCCGCGCGCGCGTGCGCACCGTCGTGGGACACGCGCGCGGCGTAAGCATCTGGTTAGATTTTCTAAACACGTATATCCCTGTCTGCATTGCGCGGCGAGCTTCCTCAGAACGTACTCCGTAGAGAAGCGCCTCGCGCGTACACACACCTATGCGGGCTTAGGAATGGTTAGATGAACGCACTAGGGATAGGAGTAGGGATAGAGAAATCCATTTATGTACCTTCAGGCAATGACAGGCAACGTCCGTCAAACTTGTCAGACGTTGTCCGACCATTATTTCCGCCTTCGAAGGGGTCAGACAACGTCTGACAATGTCAAACGGTGTTTATGGCTTATGAATGAATGAACATTTGAAGCATTGCATTTCCTTAAGAAAAAACTTCCAGTTTCGGTCCAAAACTGGTATAATTTTGCAATATCTTTCTCATTATTGATTAATGAAAATGCTTCACAGACACTTGTCAGACGATGTCTGACCTGCTGATGGTGCGTTGCTTGGAAGGGTCTATCAATGATAGACAACACAGACACCGGCTTATGCCATAAACTGTATCCATTTAAATTTCGGTACCGAGTAGACATTCAATAATGGAATAGTCAAACATTGTGCAGACCTCTTTCGACCTGAAACTGTGCACAGTTAATCCATTCTATGATTTTCACTTGTTCTTTGATGAATTTCCTTGGAACTACATTTGATTGCATTTTAATTTTAAGTTACAGAGTTGGTGTTGCATTTATTAAGAAATAATCCCAAAATAAACAAATTAAACTCACATTTTGGTTATTACAAAATTCCAGCACATAACAGCCAAAGTTTAAAGGGCATGCATAACACATCTGTCAATTGAATGGAATTGGCTGCTAAATTCAACTGTATTTGACCAACTGATGTGTTTTACACTGAATAATGAATATCTTCAGCCAAATAAATAGATGATCATAATATCACCTATTTGAATTAAAAAGAAAACTTTCTCCAAGACATCAATCTGCAAGACTTTTCTCCAACTCCGTACTTGAACTCCAACATGATCCCTTTAGGTAATGCAATGTAGAGAGCAGCAGGATCACCTACTTATACAAGACTATCACTTGATGACATTTGTTATATTATTACCCTGCAGTGTAATTACTTTTCGAATTTTTGAGCAATATTAATCATGTAATACCACCGTACCCAGCAGTTGAATTACTGTCAAGTGTGTAATTACTATACCTCAACTGTTGAATTACTATTCAAGTGTTGAATTACTATTCAAGTGTTGAATTACTATTCCCAACTGTTGAATTACTACTGTTGAATTACTACAAATTTTCTGAAACAGCCATTCGCACGATTCTAACCTATTTACTATCCCTGGGAGGATGTAAATAGGTGCATAATAAGTTCCCATGATATCTGTTATCGCACTTTTAATATAAAAACGATTCGATATAATTTATTCTTAACCGTATATATACAGCTGTAAAACAGGATAAAATAGCGATAAGGAGCACAATATGTTCGGTACGATATATGTTATATTCTTAATGGTACATTCGGTAGCACAAGATAAAGTAAATTAGGAGCACAATGTATAAAATACGATGTATCTATTTAAAAGATATTATAGGGCAACACAAGATTAAAGATAAAATAGATAAATGGAACACTATCGTATATACCTAAATGGCGCCACCCAGACGCGCTTGATAACTCCATCCTTGTCTCAATGTTTATTTATCTAGTGTTAGGGATATAACGCAGACTTGTGGCGCCGTATGTATGGTGTATTGCTCCGTTTTATCAATTTCATTTTCATTATTTCTGTGCGCCGTCATTTCTATCTGTCAGTGTTCGTTTCTTAATTTAGATCGGGATGAAGATAATGATTATGGCGCAAAACTGATTGTTCAATTGAGGAGTGAATACATACATTTTGATACATTCTAAAGATTTAGCTGACTATATTCACATACGAGATCCGTATAAGATTGTAGCTCTAGAGTCAGTTGTTAATGGTTGTGATGTGAATTGTTTTGTTTTCGATTGAGTACGTAACTTTAATGATTCATGTTTTTATGGCAATGAAAGATCATGCCAAAATCTTTGTGAAGTACATAATATACATACACTACGTTATACACTAACAGTATGCATCAATGCTGGGCGCTGGTTCTATCATTTGGACTTTTGGATACATTCGCTGAATTGACCCCGAAACGATGATGATTTATCACTGGCAAATTTGTCCAAAATTTTTGCCTGTTTCGATTATGAAATAGTGTACATTGAGTTCAAATACAAACACGTTCGTTCATATTAAAATTTTTCTAAGTTTCAAACCGTCTCCTTTGATTGTTGCATATATGGCAGGGTAATAATACAGTAAATACACACTTGCCGGTGTTAAAATTACCATCGTAATTGCACTCGCAAGCTCGTGCAATTACTCCAATAAATGCACTCGCAAGCTCGTACATTTATTGCATGAATTCCACTCGCAAGCTCGTGGAATTAATGTGGTAATTACACACCCAAGTGTGTATTTACCGTATATAACATTATAAGGTGATACCATACCTGACTGTGTCAGCAGTATGTAGTGGTGTCATACTTCATGACCACAGTCTGCAGTGACTGCCATTGATAGTCGACTATTATGCCTACATGATTAGGCACAATAGTCAAGGTTTTTACTATACGCAATGAAAGGCTTTAGTTTATTGAATCAGACATTGGCTTCCACACCTTGAGACAGGCATTGTATTGTAGCCAGATTTAATCATCATAATATAATACATATTGGTCATTTGAATAAAGCTGATCAATCAACCAACTCCATTCAATCAACAAATGTGTTATGCAGGCATCTGATTTTCATCCAATCCCAGCATGGAAAGGAGCTATGAAGATTTGATCACACAACTTAAACCTCTGGTGCTCAAACTCCCTTTAAGAGAAGGTAACTGACTATCACAACTAGAAGTATAGACTATGGCAATGTATATTATCATTGATATCATTGATATCATCTTCAATCATGACTTTAATGGATTGAATTTAATGGAATCAGTTTTATTCTAGTTTGAGGTTTCACCTAAATTGCTAAATCCTTTACATCTTAGATCGACAGAAAATTGCTCTGTGGATCAAGAGATTGGCTGAATCAGCAACTTCTGACTCAGATTCGAAGAAAAGCAGGTTCCATTATACAAAACTACTGATAAAGATGCTTGAGCATGGTAAAATAGACGAACCTTTCAGTGGGAATCCAAATAATGGACCTCTGCCAAAGATGCCACAGTATATGTCACTTTTCCTCAATGAACCCTCTGCCAAAAACGTACAGCATGATCCAGAGGCACTAAAAAAGAATGCTTCTCAAAGAAAGTTAAATTATTCACCTAAAAAGACAGCATCCCTTCCTGATTTAAGCACTGGTGTATCATCAGATGAGTCAGATGAAGATTTTAATAATCTTCTTCTTGGACCTTCTCATAGACCTTCTACCCCATCAACATTTAGTTTCCAGAAGATGTATACATCAACACCAGGTCCTGTAAAATCAGGTAGGTAGACATTTAATAGTGGCAATACAATGTTGTTAGATATGCTTATTGGATCTACTCCATCTTTCTATGCATGATCATGAGGGATCCCCTTAAAATTGGGAAATGCTTAAAATAAGGGAAATGCTCCCAAAGTAAAGAAAAAGGTCGCTTGAGGAGCATAGGGTTGGTTATGAGGGGAAAGGGGTGGGTTATGAGTGGAAAGGGGTGGGTTATGAGTGGAAAGGAGTGGGTTATGAGGGGAAAGGGGTGGGTAATGAGTGGAAAGGGGTGGGTAATGAGTGGAAAGAGGTGGGTTATGAGTGGAAAGGGGTGGGTTATGAGGGGAAAGGGGTGGGTTATGAGGGGAAAGGGGTGGGTTATGAGGGGAAAGGGGTGGGTTATGAGTGGAAAGATGTGGGTTATGTGTGGAAAGGGGTGGGTTATGAGGGGAAATGGGTTGGTTATGAGGGGAAAGGGGTGGGTTATAAGGGGAAAGGGGTGGGTTATGAGTGGAAAGGGGTGGGTTATGAGAGGAAAGGGGTTGGTTATGAGTGGAAAGGGGTGGGTTATGAGTGGAAAGAGGTGGGTTATGAGTGGAAAGGGGTGGGTTATGAGGGGAAAGGGGTGGGTTATGAGTGGAAAGGTGTGAGTTATGAGTGGAAAGGGGTGGATTTTGAGTGGAAAGGGGTGGGTTATGAGGGGGAGGGGGTGGGTTATGAGTGGAAAGGGGTGGGTTATGAGGGGAAAGGGGTGGGTTATGAGGGGGAAGGGGTGGGTTATGAGTGAAAAGGGGTGGGTTATGAGGGGAAAGGGGTGGGTTATGAGTGGAAAGGTGTGAGTTATGAGTGGAAAGGGGTTGCATATGAGTGGAAAGGGGTTGGTTATGAGGGGAAAGGGGTTGGTTATGAGTGGAAAGGTGTGAGTTATGAGTGGAAAAGGGTGGGTAATGAGTGGAAAGGGGTGGGTTATGAGGGGAAAGGGGTGGGTTATGAGTGGAAAGGGGTGGGTTATGAGTGGAAAAGGGTGAGTTATGAGTGGAAAGGGGTGGGTTATGAGTAGAAAGAGGTGGGTTATGAGTGGAAAGGGGTGGGTTATGAGGGGAAAGGGGTGAGTTATGAGTTGAAAGGTGTGAGTTATGAGTGGAAAGGGGTGGGTTATGAGTGGAAAGGGGTGGGTTATGAAGGGAAAGGGGTGGGTTAAGAGGGGAAAGGGGTGGGTTATGAGTGGAAAGGGGTGGGTTATGAGTGGAAAGGGGTGGGTTATGAGGGGAAAGGGGTGGGTTATGAGTGGAAAGGGGTGGGTTATGAGTGGAAAGTGGTGCGTTATGAGGGGGAAGGGGTTGGTTGTGAGTGTAAAGGGGTGGGTTATGAGTGGGAAGGGGTGGGTTATGAGGGGGAAGGGGTGGGTTATGAGTGGAAAGGGGTGGGTTATGAGTGGAAAAGGATGGGTAATGAGTGGAAAGGGGTGGGTTATGAGGGGATAGGGGTGGGTTATGAGGGGAAAGGGGTGGGTTATGAGTGGAAAGGGTTGGGTTATGAGTGGGGAAGAGGTGGGTTATGAGTGGAAAGAGGTGGGTTATTAGTGGAAAGGGGTGGATTATGGGGGAAAGGGGTGGGTTATGAGGGGAAAGGGGTGGGTTATGAGGGGAAAGGGGTGGGTTATGAGTGGAAAGATGTGGGTTATGTGTGGGAAGGGGTGGGTTATGAGGGGAAAGGGGTGGGTTATGAGTGGAAAGGGGTGGGTTATGAGTGGAAAGGGGTGGGTTATGAGTGGAAAGAGGTGGGTGTGTTTCTAATGATTTATTGCAATTTCTAGGAAGTGGACAAGCTCCCCAAATCCCAGTAAAGCAACCTGCTGCAGCTTGCTCTCATTCTATACCCAACTATAAGGTAATGATGGTAAAGATCTTGAGTGCAGGTTTTGAAAAAACGAACACAGTTATAAGCATTAAGATCTTCCTTTTCCACTCTTATTAATTGGTGAGGATTTGCTGTACCTTCTAAAGTGTAAACATCACCCAGGGCATTGTAGAAAAAGAGGTTCAAATGAAGGAGAGATTGTTGAGTAGCAGGTACAATGAAGAACGTCTAAAGCTACAGCAGCATCATGATGAAGTTTTGCAAAAGGTAGACTTCTCTTGATGATAAAATTCTGGGTTTCATGTAGGTACTCTAATATAGGTAGGTACCTACCTGCTGTTTTATTCAGGATATGAACGAAAGACTTGCCTACTCAACTACAAGTACCTATATAACATGTTTCATACTATTTATCACCCATATGAGTGCACTGTGCACATGCATTAATCAATGAAGGGGTTGATAAAGGCATGCATCTTACAGTGGGCAATTTACTTTTCATAGAATTTTTGTTAAAATCTATGCATCTTTATCAATTGATCCATGTGCACACACATGGGTCATACATTTTCCATACCTCAATCAGATTCTTGATAAGAAAACTAAAGAAGTGGAAGAATTCAGAGCAGAATATAGGGCAAAAGTCTTACAACTGGAGGGAAATAACAAGACCCTTGAAAGAAGGTTACAGCAGGTTGGTTTAAAATTATCATTGGTTTGTGCAAATGCAATTAACCCAAAATATCTTGAATTTTTAGGACCTTGGTCCTTGAGAACCTAGCTAGCTATGCAGAAAATACACTTGCATGGAAAAGTTAACACATGATAAATAATATCTTTTTCCAGGCTCAAGAAGAGACTATACGAGTCAGAGAGCTGAAGGAGAGGCAGGCTTTTGATTTCAAAAACAACCAAGAAAAATATGCTGAGAAAATGAAGACAGATTTCGATATAAGGGTATTTACTTGTTTATTCATAAGGTAGGCAATTGATTTTGTCTTAATTTGCATCCTCCTTATGGTGATTTTTCACAAACTTTGACAATTTCCCTCTCAGTTATCCAGACAAAAAGATGCCCATGAGGAGGAACTAGTCAAGATGCAGCAGGAGCATCAAACCCAGCTCCAGAAACTGATAGACGAGACCACGGGGACAATGGCTAAGATGGAACACGACTTCAAGGCCCAACTTGACAGCATGGTAGGCGTTTGATGCTTGTCTATTCTGATGAGTAATTTGCCCATTCGCATAACCACAATTTCTAAGATATGCATTTCTAGATATTTCCGTCCTGGCAAGGACGGCAACCCCCTCACAGTAAGAAAAAAAAAACAAAAAAAAACTTGCGTTTGAAAATGGTGAAGGAAGCATCTGAGAGCTTCGAAACCTATCTTAAACGATTCCTCGTCAAATTTTACGTAGTAGTCGACCCCTCTCGAGTGAATGCGTATACCAAAATTTCGAGATATCCTCGAACGTAACCTTGCCAGGACTATATAGTAATGCATCGATGTCACAGGACGAATATATTTCCGTCCTGGCAAGGACGGCAACCCCCTCAGTAAGAAAAAAAAAAAAAAAAAAAAAAAAAAAACTTGCGTTTGAAAATGGTGAAGGAAGCATCTGAGAGCTTTGAAACCTATCTTAAACGATTCCTCGTCAAATTTTACGTAGGAGTCGACCCCTCTCGAGTGAATGCGTATACCAAAATCTCGAGATATCCTCCCCTCGAACGTAACCTTGCCAGGACACTATACTTACAAGAAATAGTTGGGAATATTTATATACTTATATACTTATATACTTATATACTTATAGCTGATAATTTAGGACCAAATTTGAATCGCTGAGATATCGAGAACCACAAATGGTAGAGCCTTGATCGAGGGCGGGTTTTTTTCAGCTAAGATGAAATTGTGGCTTAGGCTATGTAGGAAGTTTCATGGATCGATTTTTTGCTGTTATGACGTCATCAAAATCGATAAAATCACGATTTTAGCGAAAAACGTAATTTTGGACCACTTTGAAGCACTGTATCTGAAAAGTTTTCTACCGCGTCATGTTTTCCCCGACTTATGTAGCATCAAGACCTCGAGATTTAGCCACAAAAGAAGTTTCATGGTGATTGGTGAAAAAATGAGGTCGTGGGGGCCTCAAAAATCGAGGATCTTTACTAGGCCAAAATATGGTGACTTTGAGCATCTATATCTCAGCTCACCAACATTGCTCCATCTTTTCCAGGCGTATCAATGTTCTTTCTCAGTCAAATATCAAGGGTAAAAAGTTTCAAGTCTTCCCGATTTAAGGGGAAGGTGTGGTGGCCCCTCAAAAACGTAAATTTGAGCCGCGCGAAAAAGTCGAAAATTTGGCTAAGTCCAATTTCGGGCCGAATTCCAAAAGTGCAGGGCTGTTGTGCTATACGATAGTGACTGAATCAACATTTTGATTTACTTGGTACTCGAATAGAACAAGTTCTATAGAACAAGGCCATATCTTGTAAGATATGGCCCATGGAAATGAAGTGCACGTGAGTTCACGTGGACGTTTTGTAGAAATTAGGCAAATTTGAAATTTGAGTCTTAAGACCGAATTTTCGACTTGATTTGATTGAAACAAGTCACAATGCAATAGACAAAAACCTCTTACAATTAAAAGGCGGCATCCCTGTGACTCTGTGAGGGGGTTGCTATGACGACCGCTTGCGGTTTTGTCTGAGGTATTTACTTACCTACCTACCCATAGACGTGATAATTTTAGGACCAAATTTGAATCCTGAGGTAAACTCGAAAACCACAAATGGTAGAGCCTTGATCGAGGGCGGTTTTTTTCAGCTAAGATGGAGAATGTAATAGGCTATGTAGGAAGTTTCGCGGATCGATTTTTTGCTGTTATGACGTCATCAAAATCGATGAAATCACGATTTTAGAGAAAAACGTAATTTTGGACCACTTTGAAGCACTGTATCTGAAAAGTTTTCTACCGCGTCATGTTTTCCCGACTTATGTAGCATCTAGACCTCGAGATTAAGCCACAATAGAAGTTTCATGGTGATTAGTGAAAAAATGAGGTCGTGGGAGGCCTCCAAAAATCGAGGATCTTTACTAGGCCAAAATATGGTGACTTTGAGCATCTATATCTCAGCTCACCAACATTGCTCCATCTTTTCCAGTCGTATCAATGTTCTTTCTCAGTCAAATAACAAGGGTAAAAAGTTTCAAGTTTTCCCGATTTAAGGGAAAGGTGTGGTGGCCCCTCAAAAACGTAAATTTGAGCCGCGCGAAAAAGTCGAAAATTTGGCTAAGTCCAATTTCAGGCCGTATTCCAAAAGTGCAGGGCTGTTGTGCTGTACGATAGTGACTAAATCAACATTTTTATTCACTTGGTACTTGAATAGAACAAGAAATGGCCCATGGAAATGAAGTGCACGTGAGTTCACGTGGACGTTTTGTAGAAATTAGGCAAATTTGAAATTTGAGTCTTAATACCGAATTTTTGACTTGATTTGATTGAAACAAGTCACAATGCAATAGAGAAACATGATTCCGGGTCCATATAACAAATTTTGCACGTGAGTTCACGCGGACGTTTTGTAGAAATTAGGGAAATTACTATTTCAACGATTTTAACGAATGATTTCTATTTCGAACGCCTAATAACGTATGTTTAGATCGTAATAACCTCAAACAATTAAAAAGCGGCGCCCCTGTGACTCTGTGAGGGGGTTGCTATGACGACCGCTTGCGGTTTTGTCTGTGGTATGCATTATTAATATCAACTCTCTAATATCAACTCCATGTAGAGTCTACATGGAAAAGCGCATAGAACAGTTGTATCCCTCCCCGTAGGAAGGTTTTGTGGGTGAGTGTGAGAAGAAGAACCACGAGATGAGGGCATGTCTGGAAGGGGTCACTGAAGACAGGAGGAAGGAGGAGGAGAGGAGGATGGAGGTGGAGGGGGTCCTCCAGGCCACCAGGGACCAACTCGCTCTATCTGACGCAAGGTTTGGAGGGTCAATTGTTTCGATTTACTTCCGTACTTCCTGCTTTTCTGCCCTTGTCAGTTAGCGTCTTAAGGCAAGCTGCCGTTTTATTTCAGTATAGCAGTATTGTTGTCCTCTAAAAACAAGAGGCTGCATTTCTCCTGTCTTTGCCTTTGTCTACATATAAAGTACAGAGGTGCATGTGTATGTGTTCGCATGTTGTTTTGTTATTGCTTGCTGCCCACCAAACTGCCACCCTCCAAGATGCACACTGCACACTGCACACTGACACACGCTCTCGTGTGCTCTCTTGCTATGCACACTATAGTTCTAGTACTGTAGGTAGTAATAAAGTAGCTTCAATGAGACTTCAGTGAAGATACTAGACTCCAATCACAACTTAGTGATGTTGGAAGTGGAATGAAGTCACTGCTCATTTTACTGTTTTATTGGGTGTTTTCTCACATGGATATATTATGAATGATGATTTCAAGTTGACACTATACATTGACTTTGAGCTGTTATAGTGACTGTGAGCGTTTGGGCTACCCAATACAAGATGCGGCTGTTTTAAAGAATCAACGAATTCAGCAGATAGTGTAACACCTTGTTCATTAGTCCCTTCAATCAAATAATTATTTGACAAGGATCCAACAGGACCCTCTTTGTGTAATACACTAAAAGCATGTTATTTCAGCCCAATTAGTTCTTGAATAGTTCATATATGATGGACTCATGGAGGATGGTGATAGGCAATTAGTAATATGGACAGGTAGTTAACATGCCAGTAGGTATCATGTAGGAAGGGCTGCGTGTCACATTCCCTAATAAGGAATAATTGATATCAGGTTTACAGCTGGGCTGTTGTCCTCGAAATGTATTCAACATTGTACACATTACCGAATTCCCTGGTATTGGTAACCATGGCAACGGCTATGACCAGGTGTGATGTTTTGAAAAGTGGCGCGGTATTAGTGTAACCAAACCCCTGCACTGATTAGGACCTATTTTAACTCGCTATATGACAGCATGTCTCACATGAATACATCAGACCCATAGGGGGTACTGGCTATCCTTGAGAGAATGTCACATCAAAATTTGGTATTTCCAGGAATTTTCATACTCCCCTATAACCATCCCATTTACTGAATACTAATAAGCCTAAATTAAATAATCGGTATGAGCAGGAGCTTATGAATACAAGAATTATTAATATTATGAAGTTAATAGTTTGACTCTAGGTTCCCAAAAACCGGCAATCCCGATTATGAGATCTGGGAATGGGATCATATTCATATTGTCCTGGGTTTCTTTTTTTTATCACTAATTCTGTTCCCACAGGCTGCCTCTAAATTAAAAAATTTTTTCAAAATAGGTAAGTCACATTACCTTCCATCTTATATATAATCTGGAGATGGCATGTGAATTATGTTTGTCTGTGTGGGTACATAGTTTAAATTTGAGCTTGCCAAGAGAATGTCAAGAGAAACAAATGCAAATGGGAGAAAGGAGGTGTCATTGCTATGGGAACCAAATTTTGGCACATGCAGATTATGATCAGTTCTATGTGAGTCCTTTCTATTATGGTTCTACTGTTGAATGCTGTAATGTACGTTTTGAAAATTTGACGTTTCCTTACCCATATGTGTGCAGACCGCTTGATTGAAAAAGGACTTGATAAAGACGTTAAAAATTGTGTGCTTTTGGCGGAATTTATATGGAAAGTTGAAGTGCGCAGAGTAAATCCGCGTGTCTTTATCAAGGCTTCTGTCATATGCGTTAACACCAAATTCAAGATCTCAAGACCTAGTGGCCAGGTAGCGCAGTGGTTAAGGCGTAGTACTTTCAATTTTCCGCCATGCCTACTGTGCTAAGGGTGAGAACTCTCACCTAAGCAGCCACATGGTTCACTCAGCCGAGCGTACAGGAAACTGTGCAGGAGGGTTAAATGAGGAGCCACCCATTGCAGCGGAGTGTTGGGCAAAGAAAGCATGGATTACACTTCCTTAACTGTCACTTGAATCCTTCGATTCCTGTCATTGGCTGTTACAGCTGTTGGAATAGAAGTAAAACCTTCAAAATAAAAAAGGACAATAACTTGAATAATGGAGGATATTCCAGATGAATTGCTCTCATTGTTGCAGAGGTTGGTCAATAACCTAAGTTGAGTCCGTAAAAACAGTAGTAACTGCAGTTGTGAAATTAGCGTGATTTTTTGCACATAACTTTTGACTTCAAATCTAATTATTGGAATTTTTTGATATGGTAAAAAGTATCCAATCAATTGGAATGGCAGTGTTTAAAACTTGCAAATGAGGGTGCTGTGTAGCAACGTCGAGTGAGCTGGGTGTTTGCAGGCCCAACGGGCCTGCTAGTAACTCTATAATATGCTCTGTTTCACATTCAATTTTTCTTATGACCATTATTCTTACTAGTTTATTAGTTCATCATTACCCAAGTTTATTAATGCCCAACTGAAAATTATTAAAGTTTTTCTAATTTCTCTTTTTTTAAATTTCGTTTTTTTTTAATTTCAGGACTAAGGAGAATGCAAAATCAAAAACAGATTGGCAGAAGACAGATGTAAAACCTTTCTTTATTGATGCTGTTCCTGTCACTAATGACAAGTTCTCAGAATTCGTGAAGAAAACCAGGTAACCAGGGGGGGGGGCAATCCCAAAAAATCAAGTGGATATTCAAATTGGCAAATGAAGATTTAATTTTCTGGGGATTATTTAAAGGGTTTAAGTGATAAAAATCACTGTTTTTTGGTCTAAAAATTTGATTTTATTTCGAAATGGTACCACTTTAGCTGTAGATTTTTGACTCCCCCTGAAATGGTACCATCTCAGTTGATGATTTTTGATCCTTTTCTGAACTGGCACTGTTTTGATTTGGTTTTTAGCTACCCATTTCCGAAATGGTATATTTATTTTATTGACATTTTGATTAGGTTTTTAGACCCACTTCTGAAATGGTATATTTATTTTATTGACTTTTTGATTAGGTTTTTTGACTCATTCCCGAAATGGTATTATATTTATTTCAGTGATTTGAAGACAATTGAAATTAACCAAAATGGTACCATTTCAGTTGAGGATTTCTGCTAAACTTACAAAAGCAATTTCCTTCCATGTACTCACCACATTTTTCCCGTCAAATCAAATTTTTATCCTTTTTGTGGCCCACTTGCTTTGCTTGCTCACAGTCCATTGAGACATAATATTCATAATTTTAATCATATTCATAATTTGAATGAGTCTTGACTCTGGGGGCTAGTTAGTACTTTAGTATGGAGAAATCCTGATGAGGTCTGATATAAACTTAAGGCCAACAGTCATAAGCAGGGGCCCCATTCTAGAACCTGTAGTGATGTTAGTACAACCTTACCTTCCAAAAGTGGGTAGCAGGAGTAGCACTGCTACCGAGGGGATTTTTTTCAAAACCGAGGGGATTTTCAAGTCAAGATGCACACACACGCAGCGTGCGTGCCACGCCAAAATCTCGAATAAAAATTTGATGAAAAATTGTATTTATTTCTTTATTTGCAACTAATGTGTTCTAATAACGTAGATCAATTTTGACTGTAAAGATGGGGTAAAGATGCATATATTATGATGAGGGAATACAAACATACAAAGGGACATGAGGGGACGTGATCATAAGGTGAGGGGAAGCGGGTAGTGAAGCAAGGGGAAGTGGAGTAGAGGGGAAGATGGTGTGATGGTCAGATGGGCTGAGGGGAATTAAGGTGAGGGGACATTAACTGAGGAAAGTAAAGTGAGGGGACTTAAGTAATTAAGATGAGGGGAAGTAAGGGTAATTCAGTAATTATTAAGGTAAGGGGAGGTATGGTGAGGGGAAGTATGGTGAGGGGAAGTATGGTGAGGGGAAGTATGGTGAGGGGAATTACGGCGATTCGTGATGAGATGTAAGGTGAGGGGAAGTGAGGTGAGGGAAAAGCGATATGCCATACAAGAGGAAAATACTGACCATTTTAAACTTCGGTAATAGTTGATAGTTCAATGATAGATAATCGATAGAAAATGCCTTTGGCAAGAAAAGGATTGTTAATCAAATTAAACATTACCAGATTGATCTCAGAGGCAGACTCAGGCACAAAACCTTAAAAATTTTCGCCTGCGGCGGGCTGTTGTGATTCAGTAATGTCACTAAATTGATCCTACACACAATCTCAGATGTAATACTTTCAAATGTAATACTTTCACAATTTTTGCCTACGGCTGGCTGTTTGAATCACATTATACATTAATAAACAAATTGATCTTAGAGGCAGATTCACGCACAAAACCTTAAAAATTTTCGCCTGCGGCGGGCTGCACTGATAATAGAATCATGCCACTTAATTGATCCTACACAATCTCAGATGTAAAACTTTCACAATTTTTGCCTATAGCTGGCTGTTTCAATCACATTATACATTAACTAAATTGATCTTAGAGGCAGATTCATGTGCAAAACCTTGAAAATTTTCGCCTGCGGCGGGCTGTTCTTAATTGCCACTTAATTGGCTTTTGGCTCCGAGCAAGCTTGAAACCGAGGGGATTTTGAAATCTGCTACCGAGGGGATTTTCCTTTTTGGAAGGTAAGAGTACAACCTGATTTTCGAAGGACGTCATGTTAGTATTGTTTCAGTGTCGTCACACAATCATAATCATGACGATACAGTATATTATCATACATACATACTACATACATGTTTCATACATGTTTCTAATGGGAGAGACTCTAAAATGGGAACGTACTGCCAGTACCCTTGCATATCAATCGGAATTGGGGATAATATGCGGGAAGATTTTGATTGAATTAGGGAATCAGGTCAAACCCCACGCACAAGCTAGAGGCGGACAGGATGACGTCATAATCATATCATGATGTAGTAAGTTGATGACGTAGGGCGGCACATTTCTCGTGCACGGCGTTTAGCATAGCGGGGGAATGGAGGACACCCGGAAGAGGGGGAGTGCCAGGTCGATTATCTACCTCCCCAGGGCCACTGTTGGACTAACATGAGGGAATGACTAACATGCTTTTGCAACGCAACATACTATAATACAGTGGGTTGCCTAGATCTGGGCAACCTGACATACAAATATGAACGGCGTTGCCTGTTTCTGTAACTTGAAGCTCCCTGGCAGAGGAGGAGCAATGCTGTAGTGATGAACAGTGCCCACTAGCGACTGGTCTATGTATACAATAAGAACTGTTGATATTCAAATAATTATTTTCACAATTTTAGTTCTGTGGATGTTAGTTGCCAACCGTCAAGTGGGTCACATGTTAGTAATTTTGCCCTTTTATTATCCTAGATGTTAGTGCAATATGTTGCATAAGTTGCCTGGGTTTTTGACTAGGGAGCAGGGGCCTGGTGGCTACAGGTTGCCGCCCCCAGACCCCTGCAAAAATATGATTTGGTGGGAAAAATGTGGTGAGTAACAGGAAGGGAATGCTCCAATAGTACCAAAAATCATTATAGAAGAAAAGGGCATGGACATCGCCACTGGACAGACACTAGACAGCCATGGCCTAACTGTCCAAGCACTTTCCTGAAATTACAGTAGTTGTATCATAAACCTGAACCTGAACAATACAGATATCCTATTTCTCACCTTCCCAAACCATGATCTCTGCTTACCTCCTTTAATGCCATTTCATGAGATAAAACAGCATTAGGGGGGCAAAAATTTCACACCTCATGTTTAGATGTTGAGGACATAGACTACACTCTTTCACAGCAATGTGAAATGTAATTATAATAACAGCTACACAGTCATCTCGTGTGTATCAATGCAAGAAAATACAATTATTAGGTTTCTTAATGACAAAAATTCAGGTTTACAACAGAAGCCGAGACTTTTAAATGGAGTTTTGTGTTTGAAATGTTTGTTCCTGACAGCATAAAGAAAGACATATCTCAGTCTGTACAAGGTTGGTAACAAGACGGTCAACTTCTTGATGGCCTACTTCTTGGCCTGCAAATACACAGCTCACTCGGTGCTGCTACGCAGACCTCGTTCGATGTAAATATTTAATGATAAGGGATCGTTCACATTTTATGTAATCAATTTTTGGTCGATTTTAACCCCCCTCCCCCTCGTAATCAAGTTTAAAATAGATGTTTTTGTTACAAAAACATGTAATGTAATCATTCGGAACCCCCTCCCCCCTAGATGGTTACGTAATTTGTGTCTTGATATATCTAACACTCCCATCTCAGGTGCAGAGTGGTGGATGCCTGTGGAGGGGGCGTATTGGGCACACCCTGCAGGTCCCGGGTCCTCTACCAAGAACAAGCTCCACCATCCTGCTGTACACGTGTCATATAACGATGCTGTGGCGTTCTGCAAACACAGGGGTGCCAGACTAGCTACTGAGGAGGAGTGGGAGTTCGCAGCCAGAGGGGGAATGAGAGGTAGATAAACTGGGGGAATGAGAGGTAGATAAACTGGGGAGAGGGGAATGAGAGGTAGATAAACTGGGGAGAGGGGGAGAGGTAGATAAACTGGGGAGAGGGGGAATGAGAGGTAGATAAACTGGGGGAATGAGAGGTAGATAAACTGGGGGAATGAGAGGTAGATAAACTGGGGAGAGGGGGAATGAGAGGTAGATAAACTGGGGGATGAGAGGTAGATAAACTGGGGGAATGAGAGGTAGATAAACTGGGGAGAGGGGAATGAGAGGTAGATAAACTGGGGGAATGAGAGGTAGATAAACTGGGGAGAGGGGGAATGAGAGGTAGATAAACTGGGGGGGGAAATGAGAGGTAGATAAACTGGGGAGAGGGGAATGAGAGGTAGATAAACTGGGGAGAGGGGGAATGAGAGGTAGATAAACTGGGGGGATGAGAGGTAGATAAACTGGGGGAATGAGAGGTAGATAAACTGGGGGAGAGGGGGAATGAGAGGTAGATAAACTGGGGAATGAGAGGTAGATAAACTGGGAGAGGGGAATGAGAGGTAGATAAACTGGGGAGAGGGGGAATGAGAGGTAGATAAACTGGGGAGAGGGGGAATGAGAGGTAGATAAACTGGGGGGATGAGAGGTAGATAAACTGGGGAGAGGGGGAAATGAGAGGTAGATAAACTGGGGAGAGGGGGAATGAGAGGTAGATAAACTGGGGAGAGGGGGAATGAGAGGTAGATAAACTGGGGAGAGGGGAATGAGAGGTAGATAAACTGGGGAGAGGGGGAATGAGAGGTAGATAAACTGGGGAGAGGGGAATGAGAGGTAGATTAACTGGGGGAATGAGAGGTAGATAAACTGGGGGATTGAGAGGTAGATAAACTGGGGAGAGGGGGAATGAGAGGTAGATAAACTGGGGAGAGGGGAATGAGAGGTAGATAAACTGGGGAGAGGGGAATGAGAGGTAGATAAACTGGGGAGAGGGGGAATGAGAGGTAGATAAACTGGGGAGAGGGGGAATGAGAAGGAGATAAACTGGGGAGAGGGGGAATGAGAGGTAGATAAACTGGGGGAGAGGGGGAATGAGAGGTAGATAAACTGGGGGGAGGGGGAATGAGAGGTAGATAAACTGGGGGAGGGGGAATGAGAGGTGGATAAACTGGGGGAATGAGAGGTAGATAAACTGGGGAGAGTGGGAATGAGAGGTAGATAAACTGTGGAGAGTGGGAATGAGAGGTAGATAAACTGTGGAGAGGGGGAATGAGAAGGAGATAAACTGTGGAGAGGGGGAATGAGAAGGAGATAAACTGGGGGAGGGGGAATGAGAGGTAGATTAACTGGGGGGAGGGGGAATGAGAGGTGGATAAACTGGGGAGAGGGGGAATGAGAGGTAGATAAACTGGGGGGAGGGGGAATGAGAGGTGGATAAACTGGGGAGAGGGGGAATGAGAGGTAGATAAACTGAGGAGAGGGGGAATGATTGGATAGGTATTTGCAGGCATCAACTTCATTCATCATACGCATACATCCAAATTGTTAACATTCTATTTCTGGAACATTCTATTTCTCAACAGCTTTCTTTTCAGACCAGATGTACCCATGGGGGAATGCGTACGAGAAAAACAGAATGAACATTTGGGAGGGTAAATTCCCAAAAGAGAACAAAGCCAAAGACGGCTTCATAGGAGTGGCGCCAGTCAGAGCTTTTCAACCTCAGAACTCTTACGGTAAGTACCTAATTACAACCTATGATATGGGACGGTTAACAGTCATCCCGAAATCACATGAGTGCAGAAAACCTAGAAAAATAAATAAGGGAGCACCTGTTAATCTTTAAGGGCGTTCAATCCGGACGAGGGTCGTCAGACCTGGGTGGAAGGAAAATAATGTTGTATCTTTGTATGGCTGGCCCCTGGTTGAAGCCTGAAGAACTGAAGAAAAGAGCATGAATCCTGATTCCTGATGTAGGTGGCGTATAATAATTCCGGGTATCGAAATTTTGGGAGTTCGAAAATATGGGGATTTTTTTTTTCAAAAATCCCCAAAGTTCTTACCCCAAATTGAATAAGATGATTTTCCCCTTTTTTCAAATTTGAAAAAAATAAGGTAAATCTTGGGAATTAAATAAATCAGAACTTCAGAAAGGCCAATATCACTGAGGTGATCGATGTGGTAGAATCCAAATTTTCAAAATTTTATCGAGTCGAGTGTAGATATAGAACGTTTCATTTGGAATTATTGTTTCACCTCGTACAATATGCACTAATATGGATTTAAATACTGTCCTGTTGTTATATTTATTTATGAAGATTGTAATTTGGGGATTTAAAAAATATCCATAATTTCAACCTACCAAAATTTCGGCCGCCACATTTTACCTATGAAACGTGCGGCACCTCCCCTGCAAACTCCGAATGATAGCGCACTAAAACCGCAGGATTATACGATATACTGCAGGGTTATACGATATACCGCAGGGTTGTACGATATGATAGCGCACTAATAAAACTGCAGGATTGTACGATATGATCGGAAACACAGGATTGTACCGCAGGATTGTACGATATGATAGGAAACGCGTGGGAATGGACGAGTACGACCTTTGGCACAGACAGACAGACCGGACAACCGCAACTCACCCTGAGGGGAGGGAGCTATGTGGACTCTGTGGACGGGAGCTTCAACCACAAGGCTGACGTCACCACCAGGTGAACACTCTCAAACATGTTCCAATAGCTCCATGCTTCCCATTTCATTGGCATAATACATGATTATTTACTTAATTAACTTTCATCCGTTCTATTTCATCCGTTTTATCGGACAACAGATAGAGTTATGGTTACGGTTAGGTTTAGTCCGCCTTAGGTCCGAGATTAGGGTTGGGATGATGGTTAGGGTTAAGGAAAGTGTTAGGGTTATGGTTATGACAACAGTTAGAGTTATGGTTACGGTTAGGTTTAGTCCGCCTTTGGTCGAAGGAAAGTCGGCTTACCTCCGGACTGCCCTGTTCAGAGACACTGTCTTCTCTTTCTGTCTTTATTCTCTCTTCTTGAGGCCAGGAAAAAACTTACACATAACCTCAGTTAGCACGGTCTGAGGTAGCAAGAGGTAAGGTGGCAATTTGATATCTGTAGACGGACAGCTACCGGACGGTTTACGGACGGACATGTAAAACAAAAAGTTGATTGTACATACCTCCTGTACCTCTTGTAGGTTCTTGCAGGAATTCCGAGCTAGACCATCTGTTGTAGACCACCTGTGCTCCAGTCCAGTAGCGAGTTTGAGTTGGGTGAGGTATACTCGGGTACTGGTGGTTGATCTGGATACGTGCTCATGATGTGGGATGTCAATCTCGATTTGAAAGACTCAATGGACGGAGCACAGGTGACGCTGCAGGGGAGAATGTTCCAAAGCTTTGGGCCAGTCACTGCGAATGATTTATCAAACAGTGACTTGGCGTAGGATGGGGCTTTCTTGGGTAGAGGTGGAACAGAGCATCGAGTTCCTAGCCGGATGTGTTCGTAGGACTTCAGTTGGAGGTCATTGGGAACAATAATTTTGAAAATGTTCCAGACCTGGATGATGATGTATCTTTCTCGGCGTCTCGGGATTGACATCAGATCTAACCTTTTTTAGGTGTTCCCAATAACCTTTGCAGCCGGATATTTGACGGGTGAGGCTCCTTGTGGGAAAAATTAGAAACACAATTTGACACGTCGTAGTAACGCGCGACGTCTGTAATATAGTGTGTGTCGCGCTTTTGCCGGGCCTAGAGCGCGCGCGCTAGCTGCGCGCATGCATTGAATTGAACCTCAGAAGAAAACAAGTCCAATTTCCACCACACATCATCACAACGGCAGAAAGACCTGACCTAGTACTTTATTCGGACTCCAAGAAAGTGTTGGTTATCCTAGAGCTAACATCACCAGCCGAAGATAACATCGAGAAATGGAGAGAAGTGAAGAAGACTAAGTACGAGAAGTTGGCAGAAAACATCAGAGAAGGTGGTGTATGGAAAGTATTTGTGTTTACAATTGAAGTTAGTTAGAGGATTTGTCGCCAAGAGAACAGCTGCTGTTTGGCGACAACTCGAATGAGTGAAACAGATGGCCGGAAACTCACAGAGGCAATATCCAGAACCGCCATCCGTTGTTCACACTTCATATGGATCTGTAGGAACACGCTGGAATGGACGGCACCAAGTCACGGTGTCACAAACACCAGCGGATGAGTGCATGGAAGCACGTTCCATGGTAGTCCCCATATCCTTTCGTACCTATCTCTGGAGTTAATGAAGGATTTGTGTATCCGTGCACATTTCCTGGGAGTGATCTATGCTGAGGTGTTGTCAGAATGACAACCCAGTTGGCCGGGACACTACCCATTTTTAGGTGCTTCATTATGACATTGCTCCACTGAGATACTATGACACCTGGCATGGGGATTGACATGACATCGAGGGCAGTGAATCAGTTGTTTCAAGACCAAAGCACGTTCCATGGTAGTCCCCGTATCTTTCCGTACCTATCTCTGGAGTCAATGAAGGATTTGTGTATCCGCACATTTCCTGGGAGTGATCTTTATGCTGAGGTGTTGTCAGGAATGACAACCCAGTTGGCCGGGACACTGCCCATTACTGCTTCATTACGACATTGCTCCACTGAGATACTATGACACCTGGCACGGGGATTAACATGACACTGAGCGCGTGAATCAGTTATCCAGTTGTTTCAAGACCAAAGACATCAGATTGGTTTGAGAGCAAAGAGGATTCACCCTCACAAAGATTTATTGAGAAGATGTATTATTTGTATATAGCAACAGGATCCTGAGATGCATGCGGCTGTAACACTGTTCCCTCAACTTGTGCGCAATAAGTGAAGCAGTGTGGGTCAGGGACGTTAGGCCCGAGCACCCCGGATCCTGCGGCTGCCTTTGGGTTTATTGTTTTGGAGATTGCCAAGTGGTGGAAAGGCAAACAGAGCGATAACAGACTGAAGTGGCCTTGATAGGCCAGGCATCACAGGCTTTCGCCAATGGTGGGTGACAATTTTTGCAGTGCCCTGACTCCCAACCATTGATGGTTTTAATATGCGCCGCCAGAAATGGCGAGGAAGTATTGGGAGTAGGGTGCGGTGTGTAGGTCATGACAACACTTAACACACTTTTGATATTTATTATTAAGAACACGTAACATGGAACACTATTAGCTCTGATGATGCATGCGCATAAGTCCGGGTGTGCAACCTATGCTGTGTAGATGCTAATCATCTGATCATCTATCAGTACTACAAGAAGCCAGGACACTCCCATAATTCATGGTGCTTCTCACTTTATCCACTTCATTGAGATATGATTCTACTGGGCATGGAAGACATCTAATCCCTTGATGGCTGCAGCAGGAATACTTCAACTCATCGGTGCTGCCTGCCCCAAATGGCAGCCTTATCACATCACCACCCGACACCTCCCTACTCCCTCCCTCCCTACACCATACCATCCACCCACCAATCATCATTTTTACAAATTTCACATTTATTCCCTCCCCAACGCCTTTTTGTTTTACAAAAAGGCATTGAAGAGGGTTGGCAGAGATCATGGTTTGGGAAGGTGATAATTAGGATATGTGTATATGAGGTACAGATTTGCAATACAACTACTTTTTTTGGGGGAATTTCTGGAAAAGGGGGTGCCCCGGAAAATTGGCCCCCTTTTTTTAAAATTTTTCAGTCCCCAAAATGACCGGCCGGTCGCCGTCCGGTCCGTCCTTCCACCCCAAAAATTTGGCCCATGTTTTTCCCCTGGTTTCTTAAAA